>QVRM01003627.1:242500-502316 GCA_003439945.1 Dermanyssus gallinae
ATCGATCAACCCACCACAGCAAGATCTGAGAAGCTTCTCCAGATTTTATTTAAATTAGAAATGCGGACGGTTATTACTTATCTGTGCTCACGTTTAAAAAGCATCAAGGGCATCGACCATCGGTCTATTTGCAACAAATATATCGCGTGATACTGTTTGCCACGGATATTACAGGTTACGACACAAGGCCCCTTGGATTGGATATTTATATACACACGGGTGTAACCACTCTGAGAAGATCATATATGGGCAAAGCCATGGATCCGGAAAAGCTCCATACGTTGGCAGGGCTGTCAGTCTTCTTGAAACAAATAAAATCATTTTGAGACGTAAAGTGTGTAGAAATCGAAACTATAGTTCAATGGCCACTGCTATTATGCTAGGGCATGCTACATGAAGCATACGTGCTACCACAAGAGCGTCCAGATATGAACGGGCTTTTCTGGCTTATTCGAAGATCCAAAGATCGTACGCCAAGGTTCTCGAGACTGCACAACTTGCATTCACAATAATGCAAGAAGCGCAATTAATTTCGGAGGCCTAGCGACATGCCCATGAATTAATTAATGGAACACTTCAAACATATGTTCTCGTCAACAAACACAATTCCGAATGAAGTGCCATTATATCATGGAGTCTACATTGAAGTTGCAAGCTTCGGAAAATTTGTGCTGAGCAATTCTTTCCGTAGGATTTGTCAAGACTCCCTGACCTGATTTGATACCAAATGAGCATCTCAAGCAAAGTGAGCCTCTGTTGGACTCCTTTGTCAACCGGTTTTAGTAATGGCTATAAAGAGCTGCTTCTACAAGATACTGTCAATGGTCCCGACGTACCGCCGTAGGAGCAACCGTGAACTTCAAAGCGTGCTGCCAGGGAAGCCGTTACTCAAGACCGTTGCTCAATATATTCTTTGCTGCACTGCCAGAACCCGCCGAATCTTCGCCATTTTATGAATTGACTTATAACTATGTGCGGAATGCTCTCAACGTAAGTCATAAACGGACTTTAATAATCTTTTTTAATATGTTTCTACACAGATGTTTAACTGCAGCGGAATGTAAGTTTACGTCACAAAATGATAATACAGGTATATAAAGTAATATAGAGGTAATAATGCAACATTGACGCGCCTTGTATGCGCGGCAATACCGATGTACCTTATTTACATTGCCGTTACGCAAACCCGTTGTATCCCGCTGTAGTATAGATCTACGGTCGTTTTAACCAGAGCAAAAAACGTTTTAAATCAAGCTAACCGATCTATCGTTGTAATAAAACGTTGTAACTTAAGCGACATTCTTGGAAAACGCGAACATATGAGTTCCCTTTCGAGCATTGCATACGAATATGAATCATTTCCATGTAAATAGAAATTGGAGACAGCTCTTAATTTCATAGGTGTACCTTTTAGCCTTGTATATTATACAGTTGTTTGCAACAAAGGAATAACTTTAAACATGTTATTATTACTGTTTTTGACTTTTCTTTTAATTTATATATATATATATATATATATATATATATATATATATATATATATATATATATATATATATATATATTGCAGACCCGGGCATACGCCTTTTCTAAAAAAATGCTGATATATATATGTATATATATATATACTCGTATATATATATATATATACACTATATGGTTTAGTAAGTAGACCTTTACCGTAAAAAGTGCGCGACATAGAGGAGGTACCTATAAGGGCAGGTGGCCTTGGATTAAGAAGAGCAGTAGGTCTAACGCCAGTCTGTTAGCCAGCTTCTTTACTTCGATGTATTGCCAAAGTAATACCGAGCCTGGGGGGGCGGGGAGGAATCCGGGTTTAGTGGGTTTGCGAGTCTCACACTAGTCACGCAGGCTACTAGTGGCGCATGTGCATCATGCATTCCCGAAACCTCCCAGAACAAAAAAAAAAGCCAGCTCCTTTAAACCTCTTTGCCGGGACTTATGGTAACAGGTGACACGAAAAAGACCATCTACAAAAATAAATGAACAAGCACTGTGCAGAATCTACGTTGTTTCGAACAATTTTTAAGACAATTATAAAACCCAATTTTCCTCTCTCGAATAGCATGTCGTGAGCAGCGGACAATTGTGAAATTGTCTATTTTATGTGCATACTCAATATGAGTGAAATAAATATGATAATGATAATTAAACACAATTTTTGGCCATGTGTAAAGGCAATGTCCCAGTGATTGAGAAGATAAGCCACTGTTGCTAAAGCCAATTTAATTTTTTTGAATCTCACGGCTGTAGATTTGGAGTAATAATAAATATCATCATCCTCAACCTGCAAACCACGTGAACGGATTGGGTAAAATGTTTGATTATATTTCAAATAATTTCTGTCATATGGTCTCCGATTTGAGATTTTCTATATATCCTAATTCATTCATATATATATATATATATATATATAAAGCGTTTACGATCCTCTGAGACTTCTCAGCGCGAGCCTCCTCTATGTGACTCACTTCGGCACGGCGGTGTGGGCCGCTTTTGCAAGGCTTGTCAGAATGGTTCTAAGCATGATCGAACTCAGAGCGTTAGCTGGAAGTAGACTACTTTATGTCTGGCGGATGAGCAAGTGGATATCGGATGCGGAGGCAGGCGCCGCGATATGGTGAACAGGTTCCAAACAGGGCCTGGCTGTGAGAGGAAGTTCAAAGGTTCACCTGGGTTGAAGTGGCAGTTTTGTACAGCTGTCATTTCTCACCTAATAAGGGTCTGAGGGACTTTGAAGGGTTATTAGACAAACTCGCTGAGAGCATGAGTGTCCAAGGGGGCAAGAGGCTTGTTATCACCGGAGACTTCAATGCCGCGAGCACGGCGTGGCGGAGCCGCCACACATCGGAGGCACTTTTTTTTACAGGAATGGATAGCTGAGTGAAATCTTCTAGTACTTAATGATGGAGTGACTGCTACTTTTCCGGAGAAGACCAGACAGCTTTTACAGACATGACGCTGGTTAGCAATTCGATGTTTCCTATGAAAGAAAGATGGCGCGTCACGGAGGTGGTGGAAACTGTAAGTGATCATAGGTACAACTGTTTTGAGCTCCAAAAACCCAACTCACCCACTATATACACAAGGAAGTGCGGCAGATGCGAAAGTTTAACATAAAGATCCTCAACGCTGTATTAGATGTAGCCGGCTTACAAAAAGCCAAGCAAACGGAAGCATTTCTCTGTCACGCTCATTGCGGCATACGAAAGGACGGGCTTTTTGCACCGGAGCAAAGACCGCCACCCACTACTCGTGGATTGAAGAGATCGGCCAGGCATGTATAAGGCTTTGAAGGATCTACACAAGGACACAGACCTGACTGGCTGTAGGAAACCAAAGAGGGGACGGGCCGGACGAGGCAGACGAGAGACGCACCGACTTCCAACGAGCCAGGTACAACGACGCTCAAACGAGACTGCGAGGACTTATCGGTAAAAGCTAAGCGTGAGCGTGGAGACAAGCCTGCGGTACCAGATTGTTAGGCCCGAGCTCTGGAGAGCTCCCTTGAAACCCCCGCCGGCCGAGCTGCTGGAGACAATTTCTTCTTTCGTTCTGGCACAGCCCTGAAAGGGCAATGAGAAGTTCCCGGTCGCGGCAAAGGCCCACCGAACCTCCTCAAACCTAGCACGGATTATGCCAAGAATTGGAGGTGTATCAGGGGGAATCAACGGCTCCGAGTTTCGTTGCCGAGTCATCGGCTCCCTTCGCGGAGCCCGCCTGGGCAGACATGGCACTACTGACAGTGAAAAATAGGTGAGCACTAAAGTGGGTCCAACGGACACTAGCAATCAGGGTTAGCCGGATTATTATTATTATTAGAGAAACACAATTGTGAGGTGTGAATGTATATACTCGTCGACGCGGCTTTTCCTCTGCAAACTGCCAATGAAAGCAGCTACCTCAGAAACTCGCCTTCGCGTGTATCCCCATGCTATTTGCTTGTATTCGATAACTTAGGTCTCTAATAAATGACCTTGTACTTCTGGTGACCGGGCCCATTGTCTCCATTGCAATCGGCACGAAATTAATCTTGCCTCTAACTCTGCGTATCTCCGCCACTTTCGTTTTCTGCATGTTCGGCAACTCATCCCGCCTGGGTTGCGCTGTGGCGCAAATAGAACGGTGCGGCTGTGCAGGAGACGGTCGCATCCCCAACAATTCGCAGTTATTATTATTATTATTATTAGGCATGCCAGAATCATACCTCGTGGGGCTAGAGCAATCTGTGCTACAGCATATACGACAGCATTAAGCAACTTTAATACAAAGCTCGATCTTGAAAGTTGGAATAATCTTATGATGCTTCCATCACTGATGTTTACTTTACCTCACTAAAAAAATCAGGATAAAACACTTACTAAAATCAATAAAAGTAATGTAGCGGAAATAGATTTTCGAACATTTCAAAGTCTCGCTGATTCGACCATACCTAGCACGATCGGCAAGAGTCTCATTTCACCAACGACCTGTACAGCGTGCGCCAGGCAGAGATGAAATTAACAGAGGGCGATATTCGCTCTGCTGCTCGATCGCTACTTTTCTCAGACACATTGGCACCACAAAATGAACATACTGAGTCTGTTAGTCCACCCGGGTGTCAAGAACAGTTAGACCTTCTGCAACAGCCCGCCACTCTATGCCTGAATAAAATTGAAGGACCTCTCGTTTTAGAGACCATTCGATCTTTCCCTTTTGCAAGTGGAGCCGGTTTAGACGGCCTACGGCCCTGACATTTTTGGGACATGCTTAGCCAAACGACTCTATCCTCAGAGCGTCTTCTGGAAGAGCTAGGCATTCTTATGGCTAGAGTGCTCAATGGGGCTTTGCCATCGTTCTGCCAACCAGTTTTTTATGGCGCAAGTTTAACTGCCTTCTAAAAGAAGGATAATTCCATCAGGCCCTGCATGCGGACTAACTCTGCGAAGAATGGTTTTAAAGATCGCGATGGCTATTAACAAACGGACTATAGTTGCTGCGGTTTCACCCCATCAAATGGGTGTTGCCATTAGAGGAGGAGCAGAGGCTACTGTACACGCTACACGCGCTTTTCTGGAAACAGAATGGCTGACAAAAGTACTAGTCAAACTAGACTTCAGAAACGCGTTCAACTTAATAAGAAGGGACAACATTTTCGACGAAGAAAAGAGAAAAGCTCTACGACTCTATCCAATGATATGGCAGGATTATAGAGATTTCTCAATCCTCGCTTGGAACGCAGTTACGATCATAGAGTCGCAAACTGGCATTTCGCAGGGAGACCCATTGGGACCAGCTCTGTTCTGCCTCGGCATTTCTGATCTGGTATCTAGCCTACAGAGCACCTTCAATGTCTGGTACCTAGACGACGCTGTCTTGTCCCGCAAATGTCGTGGCGAGGGAATTGCAGGCTATATTGAACTTCGAAGAACCGGGAGGACTGACCCTCAACGCGGCCAAGTGCGCAGTTTTAGCTGTTGGGGTTACATCTCAAGATCAAGCGCAGGCTATACAAAGAATCATGAAAGCGCTTCCTGGGATATCTCGTGTAACTCAGGATAACCTAGATGTTCTATGTTCTCCTGTAATGCCCGAAGGAATTCCAGGCGCTCTTAATGCTAAACGAGAGACCCCGGTAAGGATTTGCGTACGACTGACAAGTATGCACCCGCAGGTGGCTCTGTGCCTTTGGAGACACAGTCTTGGTTCACCAAGATTTGTCTACCTGCTACGACTTACCAGACTCTAAAACACATGGAAGGCATTGCAACATACGACGAGATCACCAGAGACATTCTAAGCGAAATACTAAACATTAACTTAGAAGGAAACATGTGGAACAGAGCTAGCCTTTCTATCGGAAACGGAGGCCTTGGAATAAGAAGAGCCACAGATCTTGCTACGGTGTGCTATGCTGCATCCCTGAATCAATTTGGCTTCCTGGCGGAATCACTCATTGACGAGGAAGCAAATATTGAACTACAAAAGGCAGCAATAGTGGCGGATACGACAGTCAGAAGTCAACTCGACCCCGGTCCTCTGAGAGAACACGTGAGTCAAAATCTTCTCGACGCTTGCATAACTTAGAAGTCCGCACGAGATATAACAGATAGCCTAACATCAGCAAGAGAGCGTGCCGTCTTTCTAGCGGCTTAACATCCCTTCAGCCGGGGCTGGCTTCAAGCGCTGCCCTCCTGTCAGCTTGGCACCATGCTGGACCCAAACTTCTTCCGCATGGTGTCAGCCCTTAGTATAGGCGCCCCCGTCTGCCAGCCCTTCTCATGTCTGCGATGCGGCCAACCTGTTGACCCTGACGGGTTACACCCGTTAAGCTGTCTGAAAAGTTCCGGCAGAATTACAAGACACGCTGATCTTAACGCCATAGTTAGAAGTGCTCTTAGAAGGACCGCTATACCATCTACACCCGAGCCGATGGTCTTCTTAATGGCAGCAGTAAGCTGCGGCCTGACGGGGTTACCATTCCGCTGTGGTCACACGGAAAAAGCCTTGTGTGGGCATGTAACGGTTTCATGCACGGCGGCCTTATTGTATTTACGCCACAGCGCCGTTGAGTCGGAATGGGTAGCGGAGCGCGCGGATTCTGAAAAACGAAGGAAGTACCTCGAGCTATCTAGAAGCTACCACCATTACATTAGAGACGCTCGGCCCCATCAGCTCAGGTACAGATGATGTCTTTGGCCGTTTGTAGAAGAAATGTGGCTTCCATCATAGGCGCCATGAATTGATAGAAAGCGACCGGAGCAGGATAATCCTGGCATAAACGTTCATACCCCACAATTGTAATAATAATAATAATTATTATTATGCTTCATTATTATTCAGTTATAACAATTGTGAGATATGAACGTTTAAGCCAGGCCTGCTTTGTTCTCGTGTCAGTTCATTGCGCCTATGATTGAAGCCACGTTCCCTCTACAAACGACCAAGACGGCCTCGCGTCGATCACCCGTAACGTCTTCTATGCGTTTTCCGATATCTTTCAGGAGTTTCGCTGTACCTGAGCTGATGGGGCCAAGTGTCTCCAATGCAATGGGCACAAAGTGGTAACTTCTTGATAGCTCGAGATACTTCCTTCGTTTTTCAGAATCCGCGCGCTCTGCTACCCATCCAGATTCGACTGCGCTGTGACATAAATACGACGAGGCCGCCGTGCATGAAACCGTGACATCCAATACAAGACTTTTTCCGTGTGACCATAGCGGGATGGTGACCCCGTCAGGTCGCAGCTCATTGCTGCCATTAAGACCCTTCGGCTCGGGTTTAGATGGTATCCCTGCCCTTCTAAGAGCTCTTCGTACTATGGCGTTGAGTTCAGCGTGTCTTGTGAGTCTGCCGGGACTTTTCAGACAGCTTAACGGGTGTAGACCGTCAGAGTCGACAGGTTGGCCGCATGGCAGGTAAGAAATTATTATTATTATTATTATTATTATTATTATTATTATTATTATTATTATTATTATTATTATTATTATTATTATTATTATTATTTAATGTTAATAAATAACAATAATAATAATAATTATTATTATTATTGTTATTATTATACACAGCCTGGAATGAGCGAGCGCGCAGACCTGGTGACCCGCGCCGTCAACAGCAGTATACACTCGGTCACTCGCCGGCCACGGTGGCAGCAGAGGTAAGACCCACAAAACAAACGAAGAGATGTGAAGACCGTGAGCGTTGTTGTTGTTGTTGCTACTGTTGTTGTTGTTGTTGTTGTTGTTGCTACTGTTGTTGTTGTTGTTATTGCTGTTGTTACTGTTATTGCTGGTGTTACTGTTGTTGTTGTTGTTGTTGTTGTTGCTGCTGCTGCTGTTACCATTGCTGTATCCGCTGTCAGCAGTCAAACTATCGGATAGACAGACAGGCAGACAGACAAACAGACTGACACAACGACAACAAAGACACCAGCTGTAGAGAGTGCTTGAAGAGTCGAGTTTACTAAAAGCGGCAGCAGCAGCAGCAGCAGCGATAGCAAAACAAGAAGAGCTCATCGTTCAAATGACTTTGACCCCGTTGCTGCTACCCTTGTTGTTGTTGTTGCTGTTGTTGTTGTTGTTGTTGTTGTTGTTGTTGTTGTTGTTGTTGTTGTTGTTGTTGTTGTTGTTGTTGCTGTTGCTCATTACTGATTACGATGACGATTCTGGTTGTGAGCTTTGCTTCTGTTGCAAGCCCTCCTCTGCAGGCCTCAGGCGCGGCAACCGTCTCAGATCGGCGGCCCCGCCGACAACCCGCTTGACGTTGGCGGATAAAATTAGAACTCTCATCCTCTTATGTTTTGCTCTCCCTGGGTCTCTCGCTTGTATTTCTTCTCTCTCTAACTCGCTCTCTCTCTGTGTCTCTCCCTCTCTGTGTCTGCTCTGTATCTCTCCGTCTACACAAATGCGACCTCTGTGCTTTTTCTCTCTTGTCTCATACTTTTAAATCCCTCTCCCACTTCTTTGCTACGTCTATGCTTGCACAGAATTCTTTGCCGTCATCGTCGACAGCCCAAGGTGACGCCGAAAGCCAGGGCAGTTAGGCCACTGAGTTAGGCTGCGAGTCTGCAAGTCGACCAAAATGGACGCCGAAACGGGTCTGTACGGGGGGGGGGGGCGCTATCGTCGTCGACGATTTTTATCCGTAACAACAAGAGCAACAACAACAACAGCAGTAACAACAACACCCGCAACAACAACATCCAAAACAACAACAGCAACAACAACACCTACAACAACGACGAAAACAGCAACAACAGAAACAACACCAACACCAACAGCAACAACAACACCCACAACAACAACAGCAACAACGGCAACAACAACATATAATACTATGGGTGGCTCGGAATAGCCACCGTCTTTCGTTCGACTAGTCTCTCACTCGCATATCTGACGATCTCCTGTCCTATTTCCCTATATGTTCCCCTCTCACCTACTACTGTTTGTACCTCGGTTGTCTACACATTGTACGGCAACCATACACACATATTTGTTTGCATGAATAGAGGCGTCGGAACAAGAGCCCTGCCCGGTTTTTAGGTCTGCACTGCAGCATTGCTGTAATAGTATTCAACAATTTGTAAGTAAGAGCTCATAGTTGTTACCGTAGTAACGTGCCGATTTAAGATGTCTTCCTCAATATGACCGGGCACATTCCGTTCTCCTCCCGAACGGCATGCAAGGAACAAATAAGAACTGTTTTTATAATAACAGCCTGTGTCGGAAAAATCGTTGTCGCGTGGGTGTGCGGTCGCTAATCTTAGACATTTACATGACCCATTAATAACTCCCCCTTATACCTGAACCCCGTGAAGTCTCGAACACAAATAGGATAAATGTTTTAATAAATGATGAATAAAATAACGAATATATATATATATATATATATATAGAAGGACACCCCACATAAGTTCAGTATGGGCACAGCATAGTTTGGCTAAGGGTAGAGACGAAGCAATCTTTTTTTTGTAAGGCTAATGCTCGTGTACGGTTTTTTTCATGTCATGGCAAATTTTTAATCAACTTCGGCATTTATCTTGTCTAAATTGGAAACCATGTAAACCAATTTAAGAGTGGCCGGTCTGGGTCTCGAACCCAGTCCTCCCGAATGCAAGGCAAAGGCTTTGCCACTAAGCCATCTTGCACGGTTAGTACTCTTTAAATGAATATATTTAGTAATTTCACCTGTATTAAATATATTATAAACTGTTATATTATAAATTGTTTATAAGAGTTTAATTACACTGTGAGAGGCTACAGATCGAAGCATCCGCGCAGTGACAACCATCTCATGATACATTGGGCAAAATGCTCCAAATTGAACACATCTACAATACATGACGGTTGTGGATTGCGGTAGCCCTTAGATGCGCCGATAATTTTTGTAAACATAATTTTGTGATTAAAAAAAAAAATTGTGAAACCCGTGGACTGCAAACCGAACCATTATATGGCGGCTTATGTAAGATACGTCCTTCCAAGTGTCATTCATTGCGCCTGTGTTGAAGCATTCTGGACGAATTTTGTCTTCCCAAACGCGAATTAATTCGTCGTGTGCTGACGCTGGTAACTAGGTAGGCGGAACTTCGATTACACCTCGAAACCTCGAACGGATACGCATCGAGGGCTTCGAAGCTCTCGATGCAGAGCTTAGCAGGAAGACACGACGGCGATTCCTGCCGGACGAGTGAAACGCACGCACTCTTTAAAGGGAGACCGACTTGATGTAGCCATGTTTTGCCATGTGTCTGCATAACAACTGCTACCAGATAACCCGTATGCCGTATGAAGCCACTGGTGCTAACCTGAGATCACAGCCATAACAAGAGCGTTCGTCAGCCTATCAATGATGTGATCCGTAAAGAAACGGCCGTTAAATAGAATAACACCTCCAAAATATTTGAATCTGTTAACGTAATTGAAGTCCCTTGAGTACAGCCGGAGCATGTCGTTAGCTGGAACACGTTCTCCCTTACGAAACGTCATGACCTCGGTCTTGTCTACATTTATTGTCAGTCCCTAGCTCGCAGCGATAGGCAGAGAGATCCACTAGCCAGACAACTGATGCACCTGAAATCTTGATGACCGCACATAACAACATCGTTCGCAAACACATGAAAGTCTGAGCCATTTCTTTTCAGCCTCCCATTACTAGCTGGCTTCGGCTGTCGCTTTGGGCGTTTCCAGTAGTCTGAGTAAAAGATGCGATCGTTCTCGACAGTTCATCGTCATTGATACAGCCTGTATCTTGTCCATTGATACAGCCAGTTTCTCGTCTATTGATACAGCCAGTTTCTCGTTTATTGAAACAGAACTTCCCTACACAATGGCGCACAGCAGATAATTCACGATAACTGTAGGATCGCCTGCTTCGTAGAGAGTACTATATAGAGACGCCGCGTAAAGAAATCCGTTGGACATCGTCGAGTAGGAATCTGCAGGCAGTAGTGGCAGAGCGGAGACTGTTCAGAATTCATATTGCTCAAATGGGGTGTCTCCACGTGATTCTAAGAATGATGCCAACCGCGTTGTCAAAATCGATAATATAGCAGCAACTCCTGGCATCCCCTCTGCCCCTTACAATATCACTGTTGGCATTTTATATGTAATTGTTTAATCTACTAGGTTCATATGCATGCATACAAACGCATGTATATGAACATAGTAGATTTCATATGTAATTGTTTAATCTACTACGTTCATATACATGCATACAAACGCGTTGCAATCCGGCCTAACATGTGTTAAAAGAACGTACGAAAGTTTAGAAAATATAGGTGACCTAAGTGTCAAAGGCCTACATATATATATATATATATATATATATATAGAAGGCGAGCACTGCCGAATGTGCGAAACGTATCGTAATTGATTGATAAATTTATATATATATATATATATATATATATATGTATATATATATAAAGCGGACGAAGAGAAGGGGAGAAACTTACTCGGTTTTGTTGCGCGGTTGTTGCGCGAGCGTTCCACTGAAAAGCAGTGATACGACTGCTAGTAGTGAGATGGTCGCTTTCATCGTCGTTTCGTGGTGTCGAGTCGTCATCATCATTGGCGGCGGCACCATCCACATCCACCACACCATAAGCATCATCGGAACGGAAGGAGGAAGGCCAACAACGCGGGGATGACAACGCGGGCTTCGAGGGTGGCCGCCCAACCCCCAGCTGGGGTGCTCCCCAGCTCAGAGGTCACAATAGGGACTTAATAATGGCACCGCACGCCAACGCACATCGACGACTGTCGTAGTTCGTTCAATCAACGGCGACGGTCGACAACTCTGGGTAGCAACAACAATAACAACAGCAACAACAACAACAACAACAACAAATAACAACCACAGCGCCCACAACGACTACGACACCAACAACAATGGTAACCGCACAGACGCAGAGCAACCCACGGCAGAAGAAGCGACAGCGGTGGCAGCAGCAGCAATCACGTTTCTGTTCTCCCCCTTTACCTCATCCTTGTCCTTCGCCTAGTTGACCCCCCACAAAGCGGCGCAAAGGGCAGGGCGGGCTACATGGATCTCCTACATGATCCTCGAAAGAGTCCGGGTGGAGTCACACGATATATCGTCGGGGCACTCAGTGAGACGAGCGAACGGACGGTTGGTCGGTCGGTCGGTCAGAAAGCGGCTGGCGTCGTTTTCTTCTTCGTTGTTGTCGTCGTCTTTCTTATCGATGTACTCCAGCACCACTACACAAGCACCGGCAACCGCAACATTGCGTGCTGCAGCAACTGCTATGACATCACCACCGGTAACAACCACAACAACAAGAACAACAACAACAACAAACACAAAAACAAGAACTATAACGTCACCACCGACAGCAACAACAACAACAACAACTAGAATAACAACTACTGGTCCTACTATGACAACTACAATGTCACCATCTACGTTGTACCTATAGGAACTACAAACAGCCCGAACAGCCTAGAATAGGACCTAGGAACTATACGGACGATGCCGACGACGAGGAAAACTAGAAACCGGGTAACGCAGATTGGAACGCAGATTCTGGCGGCAAGATTCCAGACTACGGGTCACCAGCGGCGGCGGTGACGCGTTTCGTGACGACGGTTACGACTTCACCGACCACGACCAGGACGTTAACGACATCCACCACAACCATCACCGCCAGCGCACATCTGGCAGTGAGGCGACACTGGTGACAACTTGCCGGACGGTGACTTGCACACTACGCGTCACGTCATGATGAACGTAAGACGGGACACCTGCATGACACTGTACCTCCTTCATCTGCTGCTGGTGCTGCTGCTGTTCCTGCAGATACTGTTGTTGCACGCGCAATTCGTGTAGACTACTTTCGTGGCCGCCAGTTGTCAGGGCGAAATCACAATGGGCGCCACCACAGTCGGTCGTCTTCATGCACTGTTGTGATTATAGTTGTTACTATTGTCATTATCACTATCATGAAAACCACCCCCCCGATGATGATGATGGTGCTGGTAATGATTAGCAGCAGCAGAGGCAGCTAGTGGAATCGGACATGTTCCTTCCGAGAAGGACAAAAGTGACAACACACAATCGACGAAAGATCACAATATCCATGACGAAGGGTAGGCATGACCCACATACGAGCGCTTCGACACTATGAGGTAACGTTGTCGTTGTCACGGCTCAAGTCAAGGATACTGTGAGTTGTCGGTAACACGAAGCCGGTCAGCAGTAGATGAGGGCCGTGTCAGCACACGATGAGGGCGGCGGTCATCACTCGAAGAGGGCGGTCAGCAATAGATGAGTCGATGTGAGGTGAGGCTGAAGGCAAGAGCGACAAACTGATTGAGAGAGAACTGTCTCCTTTCTTCGCGTGCCGACTGCTGTACACCGTCGATCTGTCTAATCCAGCAGCAGCAGCAGCCGCTGCAGTCAAGACAGGGCTGTTCTAAAACGAGAGGGTCTAATCGGCTAGAGTTTGGCCCGCGCTCTTCGTGTTGCCGTTGAGCTACTGCAGCCCTCAGTCTAGATAGTTGCCGTTGGTCGGTTGCCGTCTGGTTCGCTGTTGCTGCTGCTGCTGCTGCTGCTGCGGATGCTGCTTATGCCTGCCTGCTGTCTAGGTAGCTGTGTGCGCACGGGCGCGTGTTACCATCGAATCGAACGGAGAACGTCAGAGGCGCCCCGCATTGCCGCCCGTTGCCCCTGAAGAAGGGCTGGCGCCAAGTCGTGTGGTTCACGTTACCCAGGCCCAGCTCGCTCGACGGTGAACTCTGCGGACTCGACGTCTAGCCAGACAACAACACTAAAGCCCTTCTCTCCGTCGGTGCTGGTCGGAGAGGGCTACCCACCAGACGTCGGGTCCTCGGTAGGGGAGTGCCTCGGCCGTGTGCCCGTCGACAAACACGAATGATAATGATGATGATGATGAGGGCCGCAGCGCTCATGCTCTCTCTCTCTCTCTCTCTCTCTGCGAAATGGCAGTGTTTGCTTGACGCGGGCTAATTGTTTGCACTCGTGACCTCACGCTGGCGGTTTTAAACCTGTGTACATAGATTTTTCTCTACAGCTTTGACTGTCGCTTCAACCAATGCCAGCGGCAAGGCGTACACGATAATAATGCCTAACCGTATTGCTCCATCTACGGTTGATAAACTGTAACGCTAAATAGCTAGCTACTAACCAACGAACAGCAACAAACGTGACCAGTGAGCCGTTGTTCCTCGTTTAGTTTGGTTTCTATTTTCAGCGTCTAGGATTCGGCCGGCCCCACCAATTAGGCCGTTTACCTGTAACCATAGATATAATTATCGCGGGCGAGCCAATATCTAGGCAAGGTGTAGTCAGGGAGCGAATGAGGTGAAAACGCACACGGATTCTTGGATTGAAGCATTGTACGATAGACAATTGTGTTACTACATCTAGCAGATCAGATTTGATCTTACGGCTTTGCACATATATAGTACTTGCTCAGATATTGCTGCGTACATTTGGCGTTTCGCCTATTTGTTAACCCTGTCCTTCTTATTCTCTCTACTTCGTATTATAGTACTTGAAAGGAGATTTTTTATCAGAGTTCCACATTTCTTTGCATAAACATAAGTCACATTTGTTTGTGACAAAAATCACAAAAAAACGTTTGTATAAACGATTGTGATACGTCTATCATCATCAGGACGTCCAGGCAAAAATTACTATTTTGGAAGGCAACAAGGAACATTACAGTACTTCACCCTTGCTATATATTTGCAGAGATTTATTTAGATTTGCGTCTTAATCATACGTAGTTATTCATTTATAAACAGTCAGGTGTGTGCCGCAGTTGTCGCGTACTGCATGTACATCACTAAAGCGGTTCGAGGTTTTTACCCGAATTACCTTGATGCTGTATAAAAGGAGAAAAGTTTGTTTTGAAAACAAGTGTTTATTTGATGTCCGCACAAGTGACTGAGTGAACATATGAAGAAACAAAAGAAAAACAATTAAAATCACTGAACAGCATGCAGCCTCTTATTGTTATTATTCATTTTTTCGACTTTTTGTTAGCTTGATGTTCAATAAATGTATTCATTACGTTTGTTAACTTAATTGTCATTAAACGTAACAGTTACGTCTGTAAGCTTTCTCATTAAGAAATGTAACATAGGACAGTACAACTGGCCAGAACAGTTAAATCTACGAACTAGTGTCACGACTAATATTAAGTTGCACGCCAGAAGTAGCTCAATTGGTAAGTAAGCCTACACAGCTAAGTGCGCAGATATACCGCAATTGTAGGACAATTACAGGTGCAGACCTGCAAGGGTCATAGACCGTTCGTGATGATCAACAAATATTGAGTAACATTTCGCGATATTGCCAGCCAAACCATTTCTTATTGATCACAGTTGTCATATTTATCTCGTTCAATGTGTGGTGCACTTTCGAAATACAGGTTCGGATAACACCACTTACAGAGATAGTATCAAGTTAATATCTTGGTAGAGTTTGGTGTGTAACTATCTTCGTCGTTACCTTACCGTCTAAAAGGGCCAGTTCCATCTCCCTGGATTCACCCAAACATATAACTTGAGCCCACGACTCACTTTTCATTAACTTTTAGCTGATCTGCCGAAAGTAGCAAAAGGCCTTAAAGAATATATCTAGACTTTGGTGTAGACGGACGATGTTGTTATATTTAATGCAGTAAAATTGTAAATGCTATTGTGTGTTGTTGAGCGGCAAATGCATTGTTTAAAAAAATGGCGTGCATATAATTCAATCCAGCGCAGGTAGTCTTTTTCTTCTGTCTTGATTATAAATCTGATTAAGCATTGCTCCGCTGCTATATTCTTCTGTTGGAGAAAGCTTAACTAAGTGCAGTTTTTTGCACAATATGGCCTAGCTACAAGAGTAAAACCAAATTGACAAGGCTCGAGTGTTGATTTTATAGGCCGAAATCAAGTAGTGTTTATTAAAACTTACAATCGATATCAGCTGTTCACTGCACTGTGATCGGGCATGTTCCATCTGTATCCGACCTTTTGCTAGTTGATTGCGTTTAGAGCGGCGTACTTCGGTGTTTCAGTTGTACAACCGTGATCTGCTTCCCACTTCTGTCAAATTAAAAGGCAGTTCGTGCTGAACTCCGAATCTGTGACTGGTTTTCACGCCTGTTCTGTCTTTACTCTCCACTCCTTTTCGTATCCGTCTACAATTTTTCACGCATCATGGACCTCGTGGCATGTGTGTTTTTCGTCATGAAACGGCTCGGATTGGAATGGGCTTCTGCTCGCACGGATATATACGGTAAGGTGGGTCATGTGAAATGTTTCCCAAATTCGGCTAGAGTGCTGCTGTCGCTTGTGTGTCCAAGTTGCAAGCAAAAGCTTCCCTATGGGCCGCAGGTCAATGTACTTTGTCGTATTGCTGATATTTGACAAACATTCTTCTTTCCCAACGACAATAACTAACTACCGTTCGTGACGACCTTCACCAGTGCTGACTGGAAATGAGGTCGCCCTGTGATGCGATCAAACAATTGAAATCCAATGCCGTCAGGCTGACGGACCGGCCTCTTGAGCTTCGCGAGTCCTCCAGCATGACGCAGCAAAGCTTCCGGCCGAAACCAGCTGTCCTGTCGTTTTCCTCCACCGTCTCCGCTACTCTCCTTCTACGTCCTATCTTCAACAGTGGCACGTTCGCAAATAAGCAGAGGATAGACGGATCTCGCTCAGCCAAGCGCCGAAGAAGTACCAGCAGGCAACGCAAAGCCACCATTGGTACACATGGTTGTCCCAAGGTCTTGTTCCGTCGATCGCTCGAATGACAAAGAAGAGAATGTTCGTGTGTTAATATCGCACCCAACGCAACTGCCACCGAGGTGTACATTACCATTAAACCTAAACTCAAATCACCCATTGCAATATGGCGGTTTCATACTGCTTACAGCTCATATTATTCGTTTCGCCTGCTCGTCACTTAGGATGATGAACGACACGGTGATAGAGGCTGTACATTAGCCGTATCGCACCTGAGAATCTTAAATCACAGTTCGACGGTGATGTTGTCAAAGTTCAGCCGTCTCCCACATCAGCTGATATGGAGCCGGCAAAGAAAGATATCGGCGATCAGTTAATTGCCTCTACTTAAATATTAGGTCAGCTGCCAACCAGGTGTAATTGGTGCACAATTTTTTTACAAATAATATGTTGGATGGTAATGCACCCTCCCTTTTTATTGATACATCTGTGCTCCCCGTTTTTGGTCCGATCATGGCCGATTTTAATCCACTCCGGTATTCTTCTTGTCTAAATTGGAAACCACGAAAACCATTTTATGTGCGGCCGGTCCAAGTCTTCAACCCACGCCCTCCCGAGTGCGAGGCAATGGTTTTGCCACTAAGCTGCTTTGCTCGGTATTTTTTGCTATATGACATTATTGTTGTTCTAATATGCCCGACATGGTTTAACGCACCACCGTGATGCTGAAATTATTTTTTGGAATAAATATAGCGTGCTTCGTGAAGATAGAGATTCGCATGGCGGAACTGTCTGAGTACTCGCCACAAACACGATAAGTATTGTAAACACAGATATTCGTTTGCCGGGTGAATACAATTATGTTGGCTTAGTCTCCAAACAAGGTAGCTCCCGTCTTGTATGTTGCTTGTTGATGCAATTTCCTCGCCTCACAGCCTTTAGAAGGTGAAACGCATAGATAATATGTGTACCATTATAGGCACCTGTTGTCAAATAGACTGTCCTGCTATATTGGTCAGTGACTTCAGCCTTCTGGCAATCTCATCCTAAGCTCAACGACGCTACGTGATCGAAATCTATAGCCTGCTGCTTGGACAATGGGCTATCTACGCTAATTCACTCGCCTACTCATGCGCCTGGGTCAATACTTGATCTCCTTCTCACCACTGACTTGGATATAATTGAAGTAATGAAAAATCAAGATATCGCGCCTCCCATAAAATCAATTTATTGCGCCATATATTTTAACATTGTACTTGCTTTAAGTTTCATAGTGCCGTCGCATGGTCAACTCGACTACAAACGATGGATGCCACTCTTATTGCGGTTCATCTTGATGATGTTAGCTGGACTAGCTTTTTATGGACTGTCTGAAATGTACACTAAGCTTATTGACTATTTTTCATTGCTATGCTAAGCTCGTTTTTACTCTGCTGGTTGACCAGTGTGACTCCATTAAGGATATTCAAAAATCGTTCAAAAAGCTAAAATCGAGTAGTACTGCATCTCAGTCTATTGAACATACGCTTCATTTTTATATGAGTTCAGACTGAACTTTAGGGACCCCCACTCACTTTTCAGTATGCCAAGAAACGACTAAACGGAAATGAATCTTTTGCCCCCATCAAAGTAAGCCCTACGGTGGCTGTTACTGACTCACAAAAAGCTGAACACTCTCTCTCACAGAACACATTCTCGTAGAACCCATTTTAACCCTGTTCTGTTTGCCCGGTCCAGACATTTTAGTGGCAAATAACCCATGCAACATTTCGCATCAATACGAGTTGGTGACTTTCTCTGAGTTTGCAATCGATTTACTTCTCTTCGGTCCTTAAGCGAAGAACCTTACATCTGAAAACATTCCTTCATTTTTTTATTAAAAGTTTGCGTTATTTTTGGCTGAGCCATTAAAACTCATCTTTGGACGATCTTATAACGACGATGCTGTGCCCGACCTTTCTAGACTTATTTTAGATCACCCCTGCCCACAAGAAAGACTCAAAAACGAATGTTGAGAACTACCGGCCAGTTTCACAATGATCGATACGATTTTTGAGAAAGTTATAGTTGACCACTTAAATAAGTTCTTAATTTTAAACCGCTTACTTGGCCTTGCCCAACGTGGCTTCACCACGCATCGGTCTGCATGTGCACAGCTTTTGGAGATGGGCTATGCTTATAAGTGATCGAATAACGTTTCACTGGTTTATTTTGATCAAAACAGCGCATTTGACAGAGCAGATCACTCCTGCTCCGCAAATTGGAACATGTAGGTGCATGCCAATCCACATATGTACAGCGCAATGGGTGAAGGCAATTTTGTGCGACCGTCACTTTCAAGTAAGCGTTGGTGACAAACCTAGTCGTTCATATCCTGAATTATCTGGTGTGCCGCAAGGGAGATGCATGTGTGCATTCGCCTTTATGAATCTCTTGTTCTTCCCAAACTTACATATTGCTCCTGTATGGGAGCCTCATCTATCTAGATACAGAAAGTTAGTGGAAGGTGTCCATGATACGTTCCTGAGGCATCTGTGGATCAGGTGCCAAAGCGTGTTAGATGATGTTGCGCCTAGTATTGACTCACCTTTTATGCAAGGCAAGCACTACTTCAACTACTAAATATGAGATGCGAGGACACCTTTTTATGTACGCTCCAATCACCAAGAAGTCCGCGATCAATCACTCCAAAGACCGTGGCCCGCGGTGAGTTCGTAAGCGGATTGTTTGCTTGACGGATGGCCCAATGGGTGCATGCAAATTCAAACAGCACTCGCCTATTTGGCTTAGTTAAGCTTTTTATTCAGAAGTACGTATATTGAAAACAATACATATATGACCATGCTAATTGTGCCTCACATCCCTTTATATGACTATAAAGGTGAGTTAATGTTATGTTATGCTAAAAATAACTACAGTGCACACGCTCTACGCCCTATCTTAAAATACCAGCTGCCACACTTTTGTATTTTTGTTTACCATAATCTGACATGCAATACAATCATTTTAGAAAGCCCGTTGGTGCGGTAATATAGATAAATCTTCCAGATCTTCTTGTACCAACTTCACTGATACTATTGGTTGGTAAAAATGTTTATTCAATTTATTTAATTTTAATGTAACAACGGGTACGGGAAGTCTAAAAAATCAACATTTTCCATACCTCGGCTTTTAACATTAAAAAGGCGTTTAAAGCGGCTCGGTTTCGCTGTTCAAACACTAGATAAAGACTAGGAAACTATAGAGACTACCTCAGCGTAAGAATTATATTTGTATCCCGGCATTTTTTAGCAAGTCTATTAAAATAATGATATATATATATATATAATTGTAGGATATTTACGGAACTCAACCAGTGTTTTTTTAGTTTGAAGTTAGTTAACTATTCGGTTGTGATCTTACACCCAGAAGTGTTGCATGCCCATTGACGGTTTTTAGTCGAGCAAGGTGGCTTGGTGGCAAAGCCACTTCCTTGCATTAGGGAGGTCGTGGGTTCACAATCTGAACTGGTCATTCTTAAATTCGTTTTCATGGTTTCTAATTTAGACAAAGTGAATACAAGGGTGGATTATAATTGACCATGACTGGATAAAAAAGCAAACAGGGAGTATGGATGTTTCAATAAAAAATGGTGCCGTCTATTCTTCATTATCACTTATATATATATATATATATATATATATATCACTTAGTCAAAGTCAGTCACGGCCTACCGAATATGGCTCTAAATTTATTTCTGAAGCCGTTGCTGAAATTATTTTTTTTGCAGATGAACACGAACAATGACTTCAACTTGCGAAAAAATATGTTTGAGCCGCATTGACTTGTCTTAGTCCTGCAATAGGTTAAAATAGTCAGACGTTGATTTTCCCGTATCTGTGATACAGTACAATTGGTCAAATAATAGCCTACGAGTTTACTTAGAGGAAATTGCTCTCTTATTACCCTCCGTTATCGCTGCCTATTGCTTGATATCCTTCTAAAAGATAGCGACTATTTCCGTTTTAGTACTCTACTCTCTGCTATGTATTCGTTGTATGGAATTCTTTGGCATATTACCATTTATCAAGTAATGGCATTAGAACGTCGATGTGTTGTGTGACGGCATGTTTTGAATGCGGGACTCAAGTACTTAGATGCTCTGATGCGGGAAAAGACGCACCTGGAGGAGGTCCGACGTGCATTCTGACGCTTTATCTTCCAGGTGCATCTGGAAACTATAGATTATCCCATAAAACCAATCCTTTTTTCGTATTACATGATGGCTGCATGCACTGCTAGTTAGGCCCATTGGGTTTCCCCAATACGGAAACATTTAGTTAAAGGATAAGCGCATTTTCGTGTACGCCGAGGGACTCCGATGTAGCGCTAGAGAGGATTTGCTACGCGGTTGAGCGGCACAATATTCATTAACACGACAACGCCGGTAAATCTAATGGCAAAAACTCTACCACTAGATTTACCTGAGCCAAACGATAGGCTAGCGGTCGCCATGTTTGCCTCTTATTGAATTTCGAGTTCACTGTGCCCTCCAAAATAGAGTAAATAAATGGAACCACTAGTGCCACCTTAATTGTATTTTACAAATAGAACAATACATAGTTGTTGGGCGCCCGTGCGCTGATGAATTTGCCGTACGAATTACGCGTCTATGTACGCCTGTCTTTTCTTTGTCTTTATTCAACAACACGGCGAAAATTACTCTGCTGCTGCTGCAATTGTTATTCAATTATCGAACGCGCGGCCACAGGCAATTCCAATTTGAGAAAGGTCACCGCGGAATACGGTCACTCACTCGTGACATGAATGGGTGTTGCTCCGTGTCGGTTCTACATGCCGATTACGGGTTCGTCGGGCCAGAGGAGCCTCGTTGAGTCGAGAGGTTTCTTCGTCGGCCGCGCAAAGTTTCCGAAAGAGTTCGAACCACAAGGGCGAATAAGGGCGCAGGTGCAGGGCGCAGGACCATCGCCTATTGATTTGCTGCAAGGCAATTGTGGCAATCACATTCGACGTTAATTCGTATCTGTCTGGTAGTTGTCCGGCCGTTTCGATCGGTGGTTGGTCTGCTGTTGTAATTTTCGCAAGTCGAAAACGAATGCTAATTGAACGACGGAACGGGACGGAACTTGGAACTGGCGCGCACTTGCTGATTATGCGTACATATGTACGTTGTAGCAGCACAGCCTCATAAACTAGGAGAAAGTCCGCTAACTCCTAGATAGGGTCAGGCAATGGTTAACGAGCAATGGAGCAACCGGCGGGGGAGATGGGGCATGAACGGAGGAACGGAAAAGGATGAGAACGGGGCCGTGACTAGGAGTGGCGACATCTTCAGAATGGAACCCGCATATGAATCTTCCCGGGAAGCTTGGGAGGAGGGTGGTAGAAATCCGGGTTAAGTGTGTTTATGAGTCCCACAATAGTCACGCAGACTGCTTGTGAAGCATGTACAGCATGCATTCCGAAACCTTCTGAAAAAAAATTAACACCAAGGACGCCATCGACTTTTTACGGTAATGCAGTCAATTGATCTTTTAGTAGATCCATGACAGTTTATACGGACCGATGTTGCCGTGTTTTGTGTGGATGCTAGTTTCGGTCAGAACTCCAGACAATGGAAATGTATTATCACATCGTAGTAACACGGCACAATGTCGTGGCGAAATAGCATAGTAATATTCTGCGTGATGCTTTTCTTTAGCTGGTTTAAGAGCTTTGCGTAGTACTTCATAGTTAACGCTTTACTTGCCAATCAACACAATATTCTTTGCATTCTAGAAAACGGTCGCCCATACCTTTTCAGTCAAGATGTGCCTTCTTACCCTGATGGGAAGCTTTTCGCCCCATGCGGCCCACTCCCTGGTAGCATCTTTTCCGTTCGGAGTAAAGTGGTGAATCCAGGTTTCGTTGGCGGTTGGTTACGAATTGACTCAGAAATCCTATGGATTTCGTATCAGAGTTCCAAATTGCACTCTAATGTTGACAGGCGTGTCAATTTTCACTCTGTTGTTATTTCGTACAGTAGTCACATCGTTTTACTTTTTAATGCATAAGTGCTGGCGCAATATTTGATATACTGCAGCACAGTTGAGGCCCATCTCTCCCGCTATTTCGCACAGCTTCAATCGACGCTTATTCATCACGAGTTTGTAGTCTTCTGGCACAGTTCGCTTATACACGGTTGTATTTGGCCGCCCAGAACGTAGTACATTCGCGGTGCCCATACAACTTCTTTTAAATGAAGCAATCCATTTTGTAATGATACTGTACGTCGGTGCATTTGTTGCAAAAATTGCACCCAATCTGACTTTAATCTTCGATGCACTTTATAATTGCCTTTCATGGTTCAAAACCTTACCGCCTGTCTTCGGCTTGTAATATTTACTATGTAATATGTCATTCAATCAATTAAGACGGGTTTATTTACGGAACGCATACATGCACATGCTAAGTCTATGAAAAGTGGACAAAGTGTCATGAGATATATAATATATATATATAGATATTGATCTATAGATATATATATATTATATTATATTTATTTTATTTATATTTATATGTATATATATATGTTATTTATATTTATATTTTATTTCTATTGTATTTATATTTATATTTATATTTTTTTAATTTATATTTTTTTTTATATTTATATTTATATTTTATTTATATTTATATTTATATTTATATATATACGAGCATAAACGGTTCAAGATAACAAAACCTACGCTTTCCATCCTCTACAGCGTTGCCGATCACCGAAATATTGTAGGCCAGGCGGCAAGCAACGCGACGAGAGGAAGTCCAATATTCCGACTTATTGTCATTACTTCGTAGGACGCTATTAACAACGACGATGACAAATTACCTCAACACCGCCGTGCCTATTACATGCTAGGTGCAATGCGAATCGTGTGCAATTACGAAGCAGAGCATGCAAGGTTGCACGGCTACGATTTCCAATAGATTGCTTCTAGCTGCTGCCGCTGATGGTTGTGGTGTTGCTGCTGCTGTTGTTGCTGCTGTTACCTTTAATACACTATGCGCTCTGTAGTTACCTTCGACCACCGGATAGCACCACCGGATTTCTGTCTGCCGACACAAGTCGTCTTATTAAGCAAACCAGCCAAGTCGTGCCGTGCGGACTAGCTCGCTCGCTCCGGTACAAGTAATTATGGCAGTATAACATGCGCCTCCTGGGGCACATGAGTGGGGGCGCTGGTCGAGAGACCCGTTTGCAAAAGCTCTATCCGTCATCGGCGCTCGACGCAGATGTGGCGGCCTGGATTTGGGCAATCACTCGCAAGCACACTAGTTGCTAGTACACGGTCCGTGTCGGCGGCTGCAGGGGCGGCCTTGGCTTCGGTTGGCCTTCGTCGCTCTAAGACCGACCGAGCCTGTACGCCCCACTAACCACGGGCGCAGGGCATCACGCCCCCATAGCGACCGATGTCAGCGACAACAATGGCCTGCTTCGTTCCATCGTCCATTCCGCCCGCGAATTTTCTCCCAATTTCAAAAACACATAATCTTTGCACTTGTTTCGCCGCTGTGTCCGGCCGCCTTGCTAAGAACAGCAAAAAAAGGAAACATGCCTATCCACGTCTGCTCGCGTTTCCTTTGTCTGTCATATCTGCACGGTGAAAAAGTTTGTCGTATTTTCGTTTCATCCTGTCATCTGTCGAAGCGAGATTGCAATTGGAACAAGAACACGTTTCCGACAGCGGTCGGCATATTAAGACGAAGATCGTATTGTTGTTGTTGTTGTTGTTGTTGCTTTATTGTTATTATTATCATCTGTATTATTATTATTGTTATAATGCTGGTCTTTATTCGGAAAGTCGTTTCATCTCCCTGTTCACTGTATGAGCTCAAAGCGCGACGGCATGTGAGAGTGTCGTCTTACGAATTCGCCCTATTCCTTCTAGGTATTATTGTACATATCGCGACGGGGAACAACAGACGTGCCGTGCAAACGCTATTCACTCCGCCGATTCGATATATATATATATATATATATATATATATATATATATATATATATATATATATATATATATATTATATGGACAAAGTACAAAGCGCATAAGGGCCCGCTCATTGTTCGAAGCCAGATTGTACGAGCCGTGCACGTATGTACTGCCTCGACGACAAGAGAAGGCAAAGTCGGCTTTGCACGATATTGACAGCGTTGAAGATCAGCGTAACGGTCGCCCCGCGTTCCCTGGAAGAGCCTTCTGCTGTGCTGCTATGTCGTAAAGTAAATATGTGGCACAGACCTCTGTTGTAGTACCGGCGAATGGCTCGAGGAAATTTCTCTCAAAACTTGAGTATCATTCAAAAAGTGTCTTTGCATGAAAGTTTAACAAGTTAATAATTTACAGCGGGCGCGTTAGAAACGTGCGTCGTTAGATACGGTAACACTGAGTGTGATGAGAGTTGTAAGAAATTAGGTCAGCACTTGGATTCTCGACAGCGCTCAGCTGGTTTCCTAACTGCCCGATATTAACATTTCGGTAATCGTCTCTCAATGGCAGCGCCGCGGGTTCCTTCTTAGTTTGAAATAGTGCTACATCAATTGGCCCTCTAAGTTAACTAACTAAACCCCTGTCATATGGATTTACGGTCTTGGTCACGGCTGGGTCCTGTATCTATTTGACAGTAGACCTTAAAGTTTGACGTGAAGGGTGGCACTGCCTAGCGAGAAATAACTTAGATAGCGTTTCTATTCAAATTATATGGTCGGAGTTTACCGCACATTTTCTTTAACCTGACGCCGAAGATTTGCCAAATAAAGGCGGTCTCGCAGGTCAAGAGGTTTCAGGTTTTACGGCTAGACGCCGTTCGTCTGAGTACGACATGCAAGGCGCATGTAACTCTCATAACGCTTCTTTTTCTGGTATTCAGATAGGGTGCCTTTGAGACCAGACAAGTGGTAAGATTTCTTAGCGTCTTTAAAAATATCTCTATAGACATCTGAATGCGATTTCCGATAGTATGCGTGCTTTGCGACACAAGAGATGTTAACTATCAGTCTCCGAGATCACGAGCAGGTAGCTAGCAGTTGCAGACAATCTCTGAATATCAATAATTGTTGGCGTTACCCGTTGAATGAGCAGATGTACGAGAGAGGAAAAGCTGTTCTTTCGGCTCGTGGGATTCCCTACACGACGTTCCTTTCTGGCAACGAATTTCGTTTTCTTCCCAGGGTTTTGTTTTGGGAAAGCACCGGGGCGCATGCATGTCTCTCCCTCTCTCTCTCGATTTCTTTTGTTGTTCACTGCTTTCTCTTCCTTTTCCTTTTTTAAAAGACGTGGGCCGAACAGTGTCGGACTCACTGCAAGACTACCGGCGTTACCGTCTAAAGCCTCCCTGAAGATTCACTCTAGACCTCCCAGATCTTTGGTTAATGGTACTATGAGTAGGTAGGAGCGGTGAGTGCCTACCGGAGCAATGGGCCGAGGTCACCCGCGGGGAAGGTTCCCCCTTGATAAGAACCATTGCGTTCCGCGCCCTGGTGTTCTCTTTTGCCGTCATCTTCCATGATGGGGAACTTTTGCAGGCGTATTCGGGCGAGTCGCCCTTTTTTCTTGAGGACTTTTTTTGCTGTTAAAGCTGCCAACTGTCGTTTCGCAGATGAACTGCATGATATCCTTTATGTTTGTTTTCGGCGTGTTTCGGCCTGGAAATCTATATGTCCAGTTATGATTTGGGTCATGAAGAAGTCCGTGTCGCCTCCTGGTCGATCCATCCACTTTTTGATGTCCGGGATTACATCCTGGACATTCGCTCCAGGCGCCCCTTCCACAATTCTGTCGATTCTCGTTGCCACCAGTATAGCTCTTCTTTAGAGCGCTGCGGTCCCTTTTCCCACAACTTGTGCCGTTTCTTAACTACGAGATCCTACGGAGGAGTGCTGGGTAAAACCAGGGCAGCAGCTGTACTTACCGAACAGTATGCCTGGATGGTCTTTAGCGCCGTCACTCGCTGGGTTTTCCGTAGCAGGTTTTTAGTTCTCGCTGTGGCTGTTGCCAAGGTGAACCAGACTAAACAATCAAGAGGGCTATTCATCTAGCCACTGACATCACAAGTCTTCTCCGATCAGCTCGCTTGGGTCCGTGGATGTTCGGTAAGATTTTCGCAATGTCGTTTGCTGCTTTCATTGCCACTGTCGTGGCAATCTTAACGTGTTTACTTTTTTTAAGCCCTCTGTTCAGCAGGTGAGCAAGACCACCTTGCTCTTATCCGGTGCTGATTCGAGCTGTACGCTTTTCATCCATTCGGTAATCGCCTGCAGGGTCTTATTGGCATTCAGTTTAAGCTGGACACTTGATTTAGCTCTGACGACTATTGCTAGATGGTCAACGTACGCTAATGTCTCCACTCCTTTTCGGAGGCCTTGGATACGCAGCACGTCGTGATAAGCAATGTTCCACAGTATCCCGTAATGGAACCCTGTGGTACACCAGCCGCCATGTCCATTGCTGTCCCGACGCTCGAAATGTTGCGCTCTTGCAGGTAGCCTGATATCACACTAACCAGGCACGGCGGTGCTTGCTTCCTCCTGAGGGTTTCTAGAATGACCCTCTATGAAAGAATGTTGAACGCTTTTTTCTCATCCAGGAAGATGGCAGCCATCAGCTGGCGCGTTCTTCGTGTGGAACTGTGTAGCAGTTCTGCCTTCGCTACTACTCTGTGTATCGCTGTGTGGACGGATCTATTTTTCGGAATTCATATTGGGTCGCTGACAATAGTCCGAACTCTTCAGCAAAAGATCTGAGCCGTTCCTCGATGGTCCTCTCGAAGCTATTGGCAAGTGTGTTATTGACCTGTAGCTACCGTTGCTCTTCGAGATTAGTACTACATCCGCAGCCTTCCATGAAGACGGGAGTTTCTCTCTCCGAAGGATCGCAGTGGCCACGCCAGCGACAACCGCAGGGAATTCTTTGAAAAACACCCTGGCGGCCTCCGCCGGGATGCCATTTGCGGTCCTGGGGACTTACCAGTCCTGATGCGATCGACCGCCTGTAGGACTTCCTGCTTCAAGACAGGAATTACATTGTCCTCTGTCGGATCGTATACTTCTGGCATCTGGAAGTCTTCCCTCGAGAAGTCTTCACGGTAGGTAAACACCCTCTTTAGGGCGTCCTTTCGTTCTTGTTTCCTATTCGCCCTCTCATGCTTCAGGCGTCTTCGAGCTTTCATGAGTTCTGTTCGGCCAGTCTTGATTTTGTTGTTCTACCAATATTTTGGCTGGACGGGTTTCCTAATAGGATGGATCGGCAAGCCAGAGTCCAACGCACACGCTTTAAGCAGTGTACGATGGCGTCGTCAGTGTGCCACCTGCTTGGGTCGCCGCTTTAAGTGTTTCTTTGCATTATTTCAGCATTTTTGATCCTGAAGCATGTGCGTCTCGGGGACGGAATTGCCACGGTCGGTGTGTCCTTAATGATCGAGAATTCAATGCAGTGATGGTTACTGAGAATGACCTTGCCCCCCAGACCCTCCAACCGAAGACTGCTCCCGCCATGTCCTCACTGCATATCGTCAAGTCGACGTGCGATTCCTGTGTACTATCTTGCCTTATTCGCTGGAGCGTTGGTTCTTTACCGTCATTCATGATCGCCAGAATGTTGGCTGCCACCCAGTCGAGTAGCAGCCCCCTTCGGTCTCTTCGTGCTGATTCTTATACCTTAGAGGCCGCATTCAGGTCTCCAGTGAGAATGATTCTCTTGGGCGCCGTCGGTTCGAGCATGGAGGCGGTCAGCTCATGAAGTATCATTCCGACTGCCGTGTTGTCGATGTTTTGTCCACCATAGCATACGATGGTCGACTGTGGTTGCAGTTGACCTGGATGAGTTTCAGGCTATTGATTTTAAGGCGTAAAGCCAACCGGTTTGCCCGACTTTTTCTCTGCCTCCTTTTAACTGTCAAGGATATTGCGCCGCCGCAAGCATATATGCCTAGGTCTGGGAAATAAGGCGGCTAAGTCAACGGAATACACGCTATGATGGTCGAATGAGAGGACTGGCTGTCTGCAGTTACAAGTGTGTTCTTTGATCAACGGTGTGGTACAAATGCCCCCTAAACGCCTGGGCTGTTTATCACACATAGTATTGAGTACTGTGCCTGACCACCGTTGAAGCCTCTCAAATCGCAGCGTCTTTTCCACACTGGATGCCGACAAAAAACTTGTTTTTAATTATATGTTGGACGTGCATTTAACAAAGCAATGATACGTGCCATAAAACGTATTGTTAATTGGCGTTCTTACCTAATAAACGATCTTCCCTGGTAGCATTCTGAGATGAGCTCAGATGAGATTCACTACACAGACGGGCAGCTAGAGGCCAGCTAACAACCAGAAAAAAAGACTGCTTGGCCAGAACCACCCGAAACCACCACACAGCGCTCGAGTGGGTGGATACACAGACCACATAGAATGTATTAGGAAACGGCGCATAGCACTATCGAAATCCGTGCATAAAGGCGGGCCCTTGCTGTGCAAATACGGCGATCGGGAACTGGGTCCTTGGTGCAGACCGACGCTGAAACTGCACTTCACGAAACTAACTGGTGTGAGACCGCTCTGGGCGATCTTGCTCGACGGCGCGACGACAATAAGCACAACTACGAGAGGAGAAAGGCCGTCCTTAGGGTGTGTGAGATTTCCCACACGACGTTCCCTTCTGGCGACGAACTCCGCCTCGTGCTCTTCGTTTCCTGAACCTTTGTCCTGAGAAGCACCGGGTGCACGCGCGTGCCTCTCGACTTCTCTTATTGTTCCCTGCTTTCTCTTCTTCTCCTTGACTACCGCAAGGATATTAAAGTTTCTGTTTACACGCTGGGCGCTAAGGCGAAAGGCAGACT
This sequence comes from Dermanyssus gallinae, assembly GCA_003439945.1. NCBI lineage: Eukaryota > Metazoa > Arthropoda > Arachnida > Mesostigmata > Dermanyssidae > Dermanyssus > Dermanyssus gallinae. The sequence continues at coordinate 272,098 of QVRM01003627.1, forward strand.
GACCTATCGAGTGTACCTACCAACGAGAACGAGGTTCGGAACGAGCTCATACAAGTGCGCGTAGACGAAACTTCTACGGGGGAGCCAGCGTGTCGAGTATGTGTCTTGCTGTGAACGTAAGCCGGACTGTTCACTTCAGGTAGGTTTGGTACGAGACGTGTCTATATGCGGTTTCCAAATATTTGGGAGTGCGGTACAAGCAAAATTGCCTTCGCCAAAGGAGAAGCTTAATTAACATTTTCTACTATTTTCACTTATAATAGGAACATTTTAATCGTAATATTATAACGAATAAATTATTATAATGAGAATTCAGCTGAGAGAGGCTACTTACCGAAGCGACATTCATGCAAACCGCCCCGTGCTACGTGAGACAGAATGTTTCACAGCGAATACATTTATATGACGGTTGTGGCACTTGGATGTGCAGAGCACATGTTGAAACCCGTGGACTGCGAAAGAAACCACTACATAGTGGTTCGTGCGAGAATACCCTTCCAAATGAGAGAATACCCTTCCAAGTGCACTTCATTGCACCGATGTTGAAAAATTCTAATTTTATGCTGGCTATCTTGTTTTCCAAAATGCGAATGCAATCGTTGTATGCTGGCGGTGATGGTATGCGAAATCTCTGTTTCTACTCCCTAATGACGACAGGAACACATAGACAAAACAGTTCTCGCAAAACGAGTGCAAACTTAGGCAGGTTTTACTGTACCTGTAATTTTGAGTTACCGTTTCTAACAGCATTGCCCACGTACATCAAAGTAAGGACTATTTTTCTTGAGCCTTCCACTAGTTCTGGCAGATCAGTCAGAAGCAGTGAGAAGAATGGAGGGCTTAAGTTATCCCCTTGAACGACAGTGCAGTATTCTAAGAAGTGGGTGCAAGTTCAACCAGTGTGTCGACGATTAATATAGTTTTTTTTGGAAAATGGCGCACAATAACATTATGATGGTTTTTATGTACAACTGTTTCTGGCAGTCTTGAATTTTTTTTTACCGTGACTGCGAAATCAAATGCGGCTCGGAAATTCCCAGCACATAACTGCCTATATAAACAGCACCACGTGGAAGCAACAACTAGTTGGAAATTGTTGAGTAAAAAACGAAAACAGCAAGAGTAGGCCGGCCTGCTCGGAATACATACTGCTCAGTCGGGAGGAATTACCCCACGTGATTCCAGTCATACCGTCAGCGGCGCCACCAAAATCGATGATAAAAGCTTGTAGCAGAAACTTTTTTAGCGATACCTCTCCAAGAGGACGGGAGTCTGTGGTCTCCTTTGCTTTTCGGTATCAGCGAGAGACGAGCCTTACTCCAGTCGGAGGGCATAAGATCATACCTAAGGCACGAGTTAAGCAAGCCCAGCAAAGCGCGACCACGAGCACCTCTTCTAGATGCTTATTTCCAATGAGGTCCCGGATCACAAGGCTTGTCGCACCGCAAGCCGTATATTCAGCTCCCTTGGCTTTTCTGATGATTGTCTGGTCCCATGGGGTGTAAAACTCTGTTTGTTTTACAGAACACACAGGACTTTATAGCTTGTCGTAAAAGTCACTTGTAGAATCGGGCAGCCGCATCTTGGAGGAGCCGAATTTCTTGGCTCTGAAGATAAGCCGTGCAGTGCAAAACGTATGTACGGCTGCACCAGACAGGCAAGGGGGTTCATCCCGGGATAGATATCAGCCAGGCGTTGCTCGTTGAGCTGAACTTGGTGGGCGACTTTGTTTCTTTCTAGAAAATAAAATATCGCATATAAGTGTGGCCTTTTCCGGATTTTCCACAAGGACTGCTCGTTTCCAAGATGAGGGGAACCCTGTTGTGCAGACCTTCCCTTCCGCACGTTCTGAGGCTCCACAAAAGATATAATCATATGAAGAGACGTGCAGAATATTTGCCGGTGTTGAGATTTATGTCCACTGGAAATAGTCCATACAGGTCTTCCAGAAGGCGGTTCTTTAATGGTCTGGAATGGGGGTTCTGTTATTGTTAGCGCTCCAGAAGCCGAAATTCATAAAAGTATCCACGAGTACCTTGTGCTTGCATTATGGCCTCTAGTGACAATTATTATCACGACTGCATCTTAGGTTTGAAAGCATCAAGTAATCTTATTCACCATTCCAGAAGAAACTTTAGCATTTTAAAATAAACATAGAGAGAGAGTAAGGATTATTGAAAGTGGACTTTTCAGAACGTCTGCGACCTGAGCAAACAAATTAGGTGAAAAACGGTCGGAAATTCTGCATTTGCCGTAACACGATATTAGCTGGAATAGCTCGAATGCGATATCGTTGAGATATGCTGCCGATTCGCAGGGGGAAGTTGACAAACTGACTGGTTGAATGACACCCTTAAAATATTGCATAGGAGTGTTGGCTTTGTTCGGATTTTCGACAAGGCTTGTGCCGTCTACCTTAAGAGGGGAATACATCTCGGGGAAAGCCCTTTGGAAGTAGCAAATGTCAAGATTGTTACCGCGCCTTTGTTTGGCGTTTATTTCCCTTGGCACATGAATGTGAGGTTTTTAACACGAACGTTCTTTTTTTTATTAAAGAGGGCTTTGCATTATATATGACAGTCTGGTGCGGCCTCTAATCCAAATAATTGGATCTTATCTGTTTCACTTCGCGGTGAATAGCGAGCGTTATTGCCGCATGATTTCTGTGGCCGAACTTAGACGAAATCCAGCATTTCTGTAACGGAAAGCTCATTGGCCTTTAAGATTTCATGATTTAACGCCAGACTGTTCCTATAGGGCTGAAATGTTAGGCGTTCGCTAACGGTCCCATGACCATCGGCAAAATAAAGACCAACATTAAAGCGGGCATTAAACCAAATTGTGTATTGCATTCCTCACTGATGCTGTATTTTATTATCAATGCCTTTACACTTATAATATGTAACTAAACTGACAAAAGCTGCAGTCTTGGGCACTGCTTCTGCTTCTATGTGGAGACATTGCCAGCGAATCCAGGGCCTATGCAACATTAAGAGGTCAATTTTAAGAGGTACAACATATCCGAAATGCATAAATTCAGACAGAATCTGGCTACCGAATATTATAACAAGTATTTGACTTTAGTCACTCAAATTGTATCATAAACTCGCATTTAGTGCGCGTCCACAGGCAAATCTTTATGACGCGTGGTAATATTATCGGTATGAATAGCAGAATGATCAAGACTACTTAATGACCTGTATTACATTAATGGGATATATGATTCAGTTATCAAATCAATCGGCATGATGAGAGTCGTGCGGAAATTAATTTCATTCAACTGAACTGATGCGACCAGGCTGTGCGTGCCCCCATTTACCGATGTGCCGCCGGAACAATCCGTTTATTTGATCTGGCATGGCCACATCCTGTTTGCGCTAACTTCGTTGGACTGTTGAAGCGAGTATCGAAGAAGTGTGTGAGCAGCTGGCAATTGGAACATTGTCGTACCGCAGCACGGCTTTGCTGTTCAAACAGCAGGTTTTTTTTATTTGAAAGTGGAAATTGCTTTTACGCACGCCCGCTTATATGATTGGCGAGCAACGTGGGGCTCAACACCGGAGCAGAGTATACAACCCAATCCTGTCCGCGTGTAATACCTATTAAAAACCACCTTCCCCAACCCCCTGTCCCGATTCGGAATTGTAAAGCAGTACTTTGAAGCCAGGATGGGGGAATCAAACAGTAGGTTTAGGCTAGGTAAGCTATTAGTTGCAATCTCTTGGGGCACTTCTGAGGTGTTTGTGAAACGTGTTACCTACGCTGTATACGCGAACAGAAACTTGTTAAAGCTCCCAAACCGGAGAGCAGTAAGTAAGCCTGGAAAAAACAGTATCGTTGTGCAGACGAATATAAAATTCAGGTTAGAATAAAACACGGAAAATTAGCATTGCCAATTCGCGTAAGGTAAAGCGTCAACGTGAGGCCGAACATATACTCCTAGATCGCGAGTGTTAGTAAGAAGGAAGAGTAGTATACTGTTATTAATTTTATAGGCAAAGGAACACGCTATTTTCAGAATACTACAGAACTATCAGGCGACACGATTGGCTGCTGATTGCAATCTAGAAAAGGAATCTTCAGAGAAGAGACGAAGGCAAAGCTTATTCAAGTTAATATTATTATTAAAGTCATGTTAAAGATGCTTGACACCAAGAGGCAAATCTTTATCTCTGTCGGTAACGCGAAAGCGCTGCGGATCAAGCGCTTTACCCTATACCGCCTGCCGACACTTTGATAAGCACAAAAGATTGCTTAGATGGTCAATAGAAACTCCCTCTTTGACGCGTGTACACCAAGTGTTATGGAAAAAGGCACAACTATGAACCAGAGTACAGCAAGTCACTCGAGTTCAGGAGACCATGCATTTTTCTGTACACCGTCCAACCCTATAGCCAAACGACGGCGAATAGACCGTGCCTTCGTCATCCTGATCTTAGGCGACCCAAGACTAATACTGATGAGCGGCGAGAAAACCGCATGCGGCCTCTTTCACAGAACGCGAAGTAGGCGCAGCTTTCGAAAACAAATTGTACTGCAAATCCTCAGGCTTTGGCGCAAATGGTGCAAAAGGTTTGAAGAAAAATTAAGGGTCGTGTACTTATACTATTCGGACTGCGTCGTTTAGGGTCGCGTCATAACATAAGTTCGGGACAATTTCAACATCAGATGCAAGTCGTTTATGCAAAAACTAACCGTTTACCGACCCCCGAAGACAGCAAATCTTCTTTGAAGTACTTTCGCATCTTCATCAAGACTGGAGGGCTCCTGGTTAACAACAAGATCTGTTATTTATAAATGTTCCAACCGACAGTAGGCGTAGCTCAAGGAAACACTAGTATTCTATTCCTTTTAGAATGCATGTAGCTAGATTAAGCCAGATGTTAACAAATACAAAAAACTCTTGTTTTTTTTATGCGGACGTTCTTGCACTATTAGCCAACAAAGACGCGCGTTAATTAAAATTAAAACAGGACCCACAAACCTCAAGCAAGTCGATCAAATTAAAGATTTGAGAGTAACGTTAGCAACACGAATAGCCTTACCGCGACGCCTAGAAAAACGGAGAGCAAATGCTGGTGCAAAAATTATGCTTCTGGTCAATCTGGGGAAAGCAGATATCCTGCTCGTGTTGGCGTCCCATTTAATAAGATAGTATCAGCAAATTAGCTTGAAGGATCGCCGTTTTATACACGACCAACTTCATATGCACACATTATGAACAAGCAGCATGTACAAATACTATAGATAGTACTGTACGGACCTAACCACAAGCTCTGAAGCCAAAGCAGTGAACGATGTATTGTTGTTATACAATCATGTGCTTAATAAGCAGTGTAACCAGATCACTAGATCCCGGCTCTACACCTATGTATATATATATATATATAATCGGTTCAATAAGACTCGGTACTGATTTATTGTGCGAGAAACAAGTGGCGTCGTCTTTTGAAACAGCTCGGAAGCATATCTGTAAGTTTGTTCTTACTGCTGAAGGCAGTCTAATGAGTTTAAAGTGTGATCTGCGCAAGTGTGTCTTCAGTTACGCATTGCCATTCTTAGCAAGATAGGGCAACGTGCGACAATTAATTTCTATTTTAAATGCAAAAATAGCAACCGAAACGTATGAAATGATGCAAAGGGCGTTGAAAGTGTGTGTCTTAGTCGAAATGTTCAAATAGTGTTTGAATTATCTGAATGATCGTATGTCCTATTATCCTAAGATGGATTGGTGAGAGCGCCTAGTAAACTATCTTACAAAGTAGTTCTTCTGCGGCCTCTACAAATGAATGTATGTCAAAAAGTAATCTTAATAAATGTTGTTATGACATCACAAAAATTGTATTTCTAAGTGGTCCTAGAGCTTATTAATGCCATGGTGCATATATGACTGTGCAGTCGTATGCTGCCATTTTGTATATGTTTGAGTAAATATTTTGCATATATACACTGAGCTAATTGCAGGTACGCCAATTTCGTGCAGGGTTTTTTAACGAGTGTCGCATGCATGTCCATCTCAACGTACTAAAAGCCTGTCGTCTCAACCAAATGTATTCGACGTATCGACTATATAAATATATAAATATATATTTATATATATATATATATATATATATATATATATATATATATATATATATATATATATATATAGCCTAGCGCTGAGCAAAACAACTCGGAACAATAGGGCTTACAGCCCGGAAAGAACCGTCGGTATCATCATTAGATGTGGAAAACTTGGGCTTCGTAAGGTTGCATAGAAACACCGATCACCCCTAGCTACCAGCCCACTTTGAGTCTACGACCAGCTGGATATACAAGACCCTACTGCATGGTTCTACTGGCGATGTTTTCTCAGATACGAGGCTATCTCCAACTTGCAGGAGAAAATCCCAACTAAAAAAAAAACAGTTTAACCAGTAGTAGTAGTAGTAGTAGTAGTCGTGCTACAGGAGTCGTGGTGGTAGCAGCTCGATTATGCCTGCCTCCGATCGACGCCTTCCATCGAAATTGTTTCAAAGTTTCCACAGGCCACAATAACCGACAAGGTGGTAGGCGCCGTCGTATCTGGCTACTGCTTATCTATATTGGTCTTATCCCAGTGGACCTGCCTTAGGGGCGGAGGGCCAAAAAGTTTGCTGTAAGCGTCCTCACTCTTCTGCGAGAAGTGTAGGTCGGCGCAAACTATACCTTCACACCCAGCACTCACGGATCTCCGCACAGCAAGCAGCGGCAGGTTTTCTGGTCGCCTTTTTTCCGAACTCTTTTCTGCTATGTCCTGCTCCATTCTCGCCGTTCCAATGAGCGGGGTCAAAATGCTGGGGCCGCTAGGGGATTATCGTCGAACACCGACAGAAGAAAATGTTCTCCAGAAATATTCTACAATGTTTATATATATATATATATATATATATATATATATATATATGTAGGGCTCTCAGTAAGTATGATAGGTTTACATTTGCTGACTTTGCAACTGCTACTGTTTTAAAGGGATTAAGGAATTGGAACAACGCTGACCTAACTGCGCAAAATTCCATTCAGGTAACGTTTAAATATAAATATACTTATGTATATCTAACATGTACAGCATATCGTAGTAGATTCTACAAAGGGGCTGTAGAACTTGTTAAAGTAATTCTTGTTTCTAAAGGAATGGAAGATGGAGCTTATGTCTTGCTTTGGAGAGACAGTTTAGTTAGACAGATTAGTTTAATTTTTATTATACGGATGTGTCTAGTCAGCGTGTTCTGCTTCGTCTGAACAATGCAACCTTAGCGAAGTAAAAACTACCTCATTGAATAAATCTACAAAACTCGGACTTATGTAATGTCTCATTGTTGCTATATGACGTTCAATACCGCCGAAATGTTGCTATTATGGAAGTAAAAGAGAAGCCTTTGAATGCTTTAAATGTGATGGCGAAAGACGGTGGTTAGAATTAGCTAACAATATGCATGTCGGGTACGTTTTTAATTGATATAGCATTGACCTATTCAGCGATCCTCATAAGGTAGCGTCTAGGTGGTGAGCCCATACTGCAGCGTTGTTGTGTGCTGGAAATAACCCCAGGCTAAACTCTCTGCACGTATACACTTCAGAGGTAAAGCTTTGCTCATATTGGTGGGCCAAGAAAAATTCGCATATGGCCCACATGCATGCTAAGATTGCTTTCCCATGTTTGGGCTGACATGGTAAACGACTAGCTTATATGTCCTCAGGAACTTCCCAAACGGTTGAGTGAATAAAATGTGTCACACAATTCACGAGTAAGACTATACCAGAACTGCCGGTAAATATTCTACAGAGTATTTGCTCGAGAATGTGGTTCCAGCACAATGAAGTTCCAGCACACAACGACGAAGCTGCACGGGCTGACCTAGACGCTACCTAATGAGGATCGATGAATTACATTTACTAATTATTATGTGAACACGATATGTTGAGTTTCCCAATTGATTGAACTCGTTCACTTAAAGTCGTACATTTTTAAACATAAAATGACATTTGTTTTTGTATAAAGAGATGTGGTACAATATATAATGGTTATAAATGTTTTGTTTACAGTACGTTCTTCTATAATGGTAGTGTTAGGGCGGGGCACTAGCGAGGTTCAACAAATGTTGAATGCATGTGGGGAAGCAGCGGAGGAACTAAACATATTGTTTAATAAAAAAAAAGAGCGCAATTTTAGTATTTAACTGAATTAGGGAAGAAAGAAAGCTTGTAGTACAGGGGAAGGAATTGGAGTATAAAAGTGAGTACAAGTATCTTGGGGTCGGGCCATAAGGCCCAAGACTGCAAAGCAGAGAGCCAGGTGCCTCGGGTATGCCACAAATGTGGTGAACCTGACCACCTGGTAGCCAATTGCAAAGCAACGACACCAAAGTGTCTGGTCTGCGGAATAGAGGGGCACCGAGCGGATAGGATGTCTTGCCCGGCCTATAGGGAGCAAGTCGAGCAGCGGCGGGAGGCCCGAAGGGGCGTCGCCAAGGGACAGGTAGATGGCAAGGAGACCCAAGTAGAAGCCCAAATAACCAAGAAGAGCAATAAAAAGGGGAATAAAGACAAGGGGGCTAAAAATAAGAAGAAAACCGTTATCCCAGCAGAGGACGGAAAGGGTGATTGGAACTTAGTAGGTAGGGGCCATTTATCCGACCAATGTTAAAGATACTTCAGGTAAACCTTAACCGCTGCAGGGCGGCGCATGACATGCTCGATGAGATAGTACGCAGAGAGTCTATAGGCCTCTGCCTGCTTTCCGAGCCAAACATAGCGATCACCAAGCGAAAGGCAGACTGGGTATCTGACGCAGAGGCGGATACCGCAATCTGGTGGACGGGTTCCGAGAGAAACCTCGCGATTAGGGGCGGGGGGTCGGGGAGGGGGTTCTCCTGGCTGGAGATTAACCGGGTAGGGGTCATCTATAGCTGCTACTTCTCTCCCAACAGGGAGGAGAAGGAATTCGAGGAATTCCTCGAGGAACTTGCCCAGAGCGCGGGGGCACATGCAGGTAAGAGGGTAGTGATCACCGGGGATTTTAACGCAGCCAGCATAGCATGGGGTAGCCGAACCACAACTAGACGGGCCCAAACTTTACAGGAGTGGATGGCTGAAAAAAGTATAATGGTTCTTAATGACGGAAGGGTCCCCACCTTTTCCAGAGGGAGCCAGACGGCCTTCATTGACCTAACAATGGTCAATGAGGCGGCCTTTCCACTGGTGGTAGAGTGGAGGGTGAGGGAGACGGAGGAGACCATGAGTGACCACAGATACATCTGTTTCACCATCAGTACCCCCGAGGTGGCCCTCGCCCCGCCCCCTAGTAAGAGATGGCAGATGCGGAAACTTGACGCCAAGATTCTAGTGGCTGAAATAGACGAGGGTTGCAAACAACTGGGAGACACGGTGGGGGATGAATATCAAATAATTAGCATACTCTCTACAGCATGCGAGAAAGCTGCTCCCTCACAACACCATGGGAGCCGCCACCCTCCTAATTACTGGTGGAACAAAGGGATCGCAGCTGCCCGCAGGGCTTGCATTAGGCTAAATAGGATTTTCACGAGAACACGCAGCTGGTTAACGCAAAGAAAACGACGGGTGGGATTTTACGGGGAGCGAGAGACCGCAAGAGCTGAATCCCAATTGACGGAGTACAAGACTCGATTGAGACTCCGAGGACTCATCGCCAAAAGTAAAGCCCGAGCGGAGAAAGAGCTGATAGACGCGGTGGTTCTAATCCCCAAACCCGGGAGGAAGACTTCGGCTTACCGGCCCATATGCCTCATTGACGCCATGGGTAAGCTCCTGGAGAACGTTATAGTCAAGAGACTAAACGACGAGATTCAGGAAAATAACGCCCTATCAGATGCCCAGTACGGCTTCCGGAAGGGCAGATCCGCATTAGGGGCTCTAAAGAAGGTTCTGAAACGGGCGGGTGAGGAGACTATGAAGACCCCTAAAACAAGGGGATTCGTGCTCCTGATCCTTCTGGATGTCAAAAATGCCTTCAACACAATGAATTCGAAAGTAATTGTGGAGGCGATGAAGAGGAAGGGCTTTTCCCTCTACCTCCGTCGAATGATTTCATCCTACCTGGATGACAGAGGCTTGGTTGCAGGGGGGCAGGAGTACGAGGTTACTGCCGGAGTCCCACAGGGCTCGATTCTAGGACCCGTGCTCTGGAACATAGCTTACGACGGGGTGCTCGAGATCCCAGGTCTCCCGTATGGGGTGGAGACGTTGGCGTACGCCGATGACCTTGCACTCATGATAACGGCCAGGACCGAAAGAGCCCTGGAGAGCGCCGATAATGAGGCCTTGTCAATGGTGTCCGAGTGGATGGAGTCCCATCACTTGAAACTGGCACCCGACAAGACGGAGGCGATGTACCTAACAGGCAGAAAGAGGACGACCGGCATTAACCTCGTGATGGCGGGCCACCCGATATAAATCAGAAAGAAGGTAAAGTACCTTGGGGTCATGCTAGACACCGGACTGACCGGATCGGCACACGTTAAGTACGTGGCCGAAAAGGCCCAAAGGGTCTCCCTGAACCTGGCGCGGATCATGCCTAGGGTCGGTGGGGTGGCTGAGGTGAAAAGAAGGCTCCTGGCCTCGATGGCCGAATCAACGGCGCTATACGCAGCCCCAGTCTGGGGGGACATGGCAATGCGGACGGCGAAAAATAGGGGGGCACTAAGGTCGACCCAACGAACGCTGGCAATCAGGGTAAGCCGGGCGTATCGAACAGTCTCGACCGAAGCTCTCCTGGTCCTAGCCAAAATGCTGCCATGGGACCTCCTAGTGGCTGAACGAAGTAAAATGTATCTAGACGAAGGTCTGGATCTCACCAGGGCCAGGAGTGCCACCATATCGGCCTGGCATGAGGAATGGGCGCAGGTAAGACCCGGTGTGACCACAGGGAGCTGGACCAAGAGTCTGATACCGGACCTCAGGGCATGGTATGACCGCCGACACGGGGAGCTTTCCTACTGGACGACTCAGGTTCTGACCGGACACGGCCAGTTCCAGAGCTACCTGTCAAGGATCAAGAAGGCCATCAGCGATATCTGCGTACTGTGCGACTCTGGAGAAACGGACAACGTAGAGCATACTGTTCTGCGGTGTGATGCTCTCAGGGAAGCACGGGACGCAGCACCAACCGCTGTGAGGGGCCGACCCATCAAGGAGGTGGTCTCCCATATGATGACTTCGGCGGAGGCATGGAGGGAGGCGACGAACTTGTTCGACGCTGTTTTGACACTCAAGACAGCCAAGGAAACGGCCAGGCGGGAGAGGTTTGAGCGGGTCTCTCGGGAGAGTGGTCGAGACGAGGAGCCGAGGGAGGGGGGAGGGGGTGGGGAGCAGCCAGGCCCTCATGGTCTCGACGCACCCTCACAGGACGGATTACAAAATGGCATCCCCCTATCCAACCGCAGGTAGACATGCGGGTTGATAGTCAGGGATAGAGCTGATTGAAGGAGAACGGCAGAGACGCCTCTCCCACGGTTTCGATGTAATGCCAAAGTAATACCGAGCCTGGGGGGGTGGGGAGGAATCCGGGTTTAGTGGGTTTGCGAGTCTCACACTAGTCACGCAGGCTGCTAGTGGCGCATGTGCATCATGCATTACCGAAACCTCCCAGAACAAAAAAAAAAACAAAAACAAAACAAAAAAGTATCTTGGGGTGACAATGACTACAGGGAGGAATTATCTAGAAAAAGAAGAGATATTACGGAGGAAGAAAGCTGAAAGAGGAAGAAATGCAGTAAGGTGTAAGGGCCTCTGGGGGTTTAACAAATATATAGTAACAAGGAATATATGGAAGGCCATGTATGTGCCAGGATTGACCTTTGCTAACGCCTCTCTGGTCCACAGCGCGGGGTTAGGAAAGAAGTTAGAAACAATACAAAGAGAAGTGATAAGATTTGCATTGGGTTGCCGTTTTAATTGCGCTAGGGAATTTCTTGAGGGCGAAGGAGGAATGTCAAAATTTATACAAAGGGAAGTACAAAGTAAGCTAAGATTTAGTGTTAGGATTAAAAGTGTCACAAATAAAAGATGGGTTAAACAGATGCAGCTGGTAAAGACGGCACTAAAGATAAAAACGAAGTGGGATCGCAGAGTAGAATTTGCAGCTAGGGAGATTGGGTACAATAGTCAGCAATGGGCCAGAGCGGGAATATCGAAGAAGATGGTGAAATTGAGGGTGAACAAGTCATATACAGGCAAATGGAAATTGGCGATGGGTTCCAGATCGAGTTTGGCAAGTATATATGGAAAGGAAAAGACGGAAAGGGGCGGGGTAGAATGGGTATACGATAATTCAAGAGCGAGCGGGCTATTGGCAGATGCCAGGGCAGGGATGTTGGATACAAGGATACAAAGAGCTAAATATATGGAGGGACAAAGTACAGAATGTCGAGCATGTGGGCTAGGGAATGAGTCAATTGAGCATATTGTTAAAGAATGTACAGCCCTAGGGGGAAGCAGATATATAGAGCTGTCGGATGCCCTAGCTCTAGGATTAAACGTTAGAAAGGACCTGGTCGTTATTACAAAGAAGAGGCTGTCCCAATGGAAAGCAAATACTCAGTAGGTATGGAAGTGTACATTGATTATTCAGATGCATAGGTAACATATATGCTGCCGCTCTAAGCGCCCCTGATAAAAAAAAGGGTGACATGTGTATTTAGGTATGCATGCCAAGCGAATAATAAATCAATCAATCAATCATAAGAATCACATTACTAAGCGCCTAATAATATGTGAGGACAATTTGGATTAGCATGCACACATTCGGCCATCCGCCAAGTAAGCAAATTATTTATCAACTCAAATCGGGCCACGGCCTTTGAGGTGATGAATCGCTGTCTCCTGAGGTTAGTCCTCCTTAGATATCCTGGGAAGCATACATTAATAACGTGTCCTAGCAATCTACATTTTGTGAGTTGACGTAGAGAGGATTTGTTTTATTGCTGAGGAGTGAAATTATACTAGGACAACGTTAGTCGCCACGCTTTAAGGGCATCTGAATGTTCATGTAGTATCCGACGAGAGTCTGTTTTAAGTATAATTTAAAACAAATACCAACCATGGTCGACTAAGCACTGTGTCTTGATAATGTTAGCAAATATCAGCTTCTGTTCGCGCTATTCGCGCTACACGAACCCCTAGTGAGATAATAAAGTTCCATGTGGTTTGCAGAAAACCACAGTTTACGATACTGCGGCTACGTAGACAGCTGCAAAAGAAGCAGCACTGAATTCTACGCAACGCAGCGGAAAGCTCACCGTCAAATACGTTGGCAGGGCTGGGACTTCAGATTTGAGCATCTTTCATGACATTAGCCGGGTTGCTTGTAAGGACCTCAGGTATCAGTCTTGTACCATGAAAGTCAGACAGAACCTTTCAAAAGTCTATAAAGTGAGTAAACTTGCTCAATGTCGGGTTCCCTCAAGCATAAATCAGAGGTCGTGTTCAATTCCTCTCTGACGAACATATATATTCACTATAGACGCAAAGGTCAACTGGCGAAATAAACCTTGGCTTGCTTACAATCCAGAAGATGTCCCTATTGTGGGGCAAACAAAAATTGCTCCAGCATAAATGCATATATAGGTTGTGAGTCTCTGTCTAGTGAAGGAAACATGATGGCACCAATCTTTTCATGTACCGCTTTTTATTTGCATGCTCTGTGAACTTTAATGGAACCGTGGATCAATTTTGTGTCGTATGATTTGCAAAGAAATTCATAGTTACTCCCGCTATACTCGTGACTGCCTAGCAGTTCATATTTGAATTTCCTTGATTACTAATTGAGCGAGAACCTAACAAAGCCTGACCTAACAACAAAGACTCGCTCACTGCCTCCATTCAGTAGAGACTAGCAAACCTTTATAGACAAGTTTTGCAGCATGCGATTTAAACGTCGACATGCTTGGTGCAGTGATTAAAGCAAACACTGCTTAAATTGGATAAAGAAGTCCGTTAAGAAAGTACTGGGACATGCAAAAATACATTCAAAAGTTATCATCTACAGGCTTCAGCGCTCAGGTAGAGCTGCATTTTTGAGCCGCGCGTGTCGCAAAGATGTGTTTTGCGTTATCGTTTTCGCCACTATTGAACACATCTAGTGGGCACTAGGGGGAGGCAGCCTCTCTTATATACCGCAGATAGTCCTCTAAGATGAGTAGCTGTGTTGGCAAGTACGAGAGGCTGTCCAATTGATGGTCGTAGAAGACTCTTAGGTCTTGTAGAACAGGAAACCTAGTGTCCAGTGTCTGGGTTGACACGGTCCAGTCTCAGTTGTCGTTTGTGTTATACTCTCAGCAGTACGGTGCCGTGCTTTTACCGATTCGAAATACGGGCGCAACTGATGGGCTACTAACTCAAAGACATTTAGGTGCCAATATTTATTTAGTAAGGGCTCACAATGAGGCCGTTTCAGCTGTAAGTCGATGAGCTGTAAAGTCGCTCAGCGGCAAGAGTGCCTTGCGATACAATAAGCCCAAGAAACTACAGAAGTATTGCACTAGGGTTCTAATATGGCCTCTTATTTCGTGCTTGTACTGTAATTGCAGCTGACAGAATCCGATCTATGCCAGGACTATCTACATTAGATCCACCATGCTTTATTTTGGATAATGTGACGCGGCATCGTGCCCAGCAAAGATATACCATACACTGCACTTTTCGACTTTCAGACTGCGCTCGATTAGACTGCGCCTAGAGACCGACTCTTTATAGCAATTAAACTTTAGCTTAGTAAATATATTCTACACTATTTTAGCCTCCAACAGGATGGCTGTGTGAAAATGTAGTAATTGCGAGATCAAGAAAACCAGCGATAAAAGAAAACAGCAGTGCAGTCAGTCCATTCCGATTTTTCTTATATACATTAGAACAGACAAGCTTCTAGATCTAGCGCGGCATGGATTTTTTTACAAGTCGTTTTACATGTACGCATGTTTCTCGAGATGACGCAAGATTGGCCGAGGGTGCCAACAGTGATGTCTCCTTGCACGTGTATCTTTATTAGAAGCGTGTTTTTGACTAAATTAACCGGGCCCGTCGCCCTCTGCACAAATTGTTCGCCATAGGTATTCACTCTGCGACTGCTAAATGGTGCAAATCTAATCGTATGAACCGTTCTTATCGCGTCAGAGTTAGCAACACGCTCAGTCGACCTTACCCTGCCCCCCAGTCAGTTGGGGTTTTGCAGGGATCTGCAGGCTGCAGGGGCGAACCGACGTATCGGCCAGGCAGGTTTATCGTGGTCGGGCGTGTGCAACTCCCGCAGCACCCCCGAGGGGCTATAGGGGATTGGACGCATTGGACGCAGGCTGAGGCAGGCTGCTCGGTTAGTTCCACATCTGGAGTTGTGGAAGCTCTGCCTTGGTCGTAACTGTGTGGTCGCGGGGGACGGGGCTCGGGTGCTAGTATGTTCAGCTTGTCGGTCATCATAGCGTCGTGTATGACAACAACTCTCGTAGCGGCGACGAAATGCCGGCGACTTATCTTATCGGTGTCCGCTCTTATCTTTGTGGGGCACAAGAAACGTGCGTAGCAGACTGACGTACACGGACGGAAAGCGGAAATATTACTCCGGTAAAACGCGTAATCAGAATAATAATCACTGTCAGTTGCGGGAAACATATGCATTAGCGACCGACATAAAGCGACGTGCAGAAGCCATATAAACTGAGAGAGCAAACGAGAAGGAGAGATAGAAAGAAAACGTAAAAGAGGGGGGAGCGAACAAGACGATGTACCGGCAATACAAAATAGTCAGAAGAAGACAGAGAGACACAGGAAGAGCATACGTAGAAGGTTAGGAGAGAAGTACATATGAACCATATATGTGTGCGAGACGAATACGAGATAGGGCGAACTTTGAATGGAAGCGTCTGGGGTTAGCGGGATAGCGTGCCCTTCATTACCACTACAATATTTACTACAGAAACAACAGCAGGGGCAATAGCTTCAACAACAACAGCAGCATCAACAGCAGCAGCAGCAGCAATAGCATCAACAACAACAACAAAAGCAAAAGCGACAATAGCTACGTTTTCTGCTGCCAGTGATGATCACACCCCTTTCACGCAATTCTCGCCAGAGCGAATTAACTATCTACTAATCCATTGTTACTACAATTGCTATTTATGTCTGAGCACATATTATAAAATAAAGTAAAACACATGCATTGGGCAGACACGGGCGATAGCCTTTTCTGCAAAATTACCTGAATAGTTATAATTGTTTGAATTTATGTAATAGTGGAAATTTCAAGCTCAATGAAGAGTTATTGAACTTAAATAAATTTGCCGTCCGGAGAAGATGGTCCCATAAAAAAAAAACATGAACATATATTTTTGTGTATATAATTGATACAGATATAACTCATTATTTATATAATGAATACCGAGGATACCCCTATACATTTCACAAATACTTATTGACACAATGAATAACGGATACAGATAGTTCAATTAAGGTAAGTCTGTGGCGATGAGACGTCACTGTTCAATCATGACTATTGCCCACAGCGGTCGTTCCTTTTACGCTAATGCTCATAATAACATATTAGTGCATACACAATTTGCCCATACTTTGCTGGACAAGGTCCTTGTTCTTCTGTCTGTTGCCGCAAGTGCCGCTATATTTGCCGTTGTGAAAAAATTGCGTGTCGAATCCGCTGTGATATCGTGCATCTGCATCTGCTTTTAAACTGGTTAGCTGGGCAGGGAGGGTGGAACGACAACACAACGGGGAGTTTTCGCGCTGTTCATAGTTCTGTCGAACTTTATGTCCGCTTGCTCGGTGCAGCAGGTGGGTACAGTTTCGGTCCTATCTCTACCGAATAGGCAAGGCAGGGAGTCCAACATGCCTCCACTGCAGCCAACTGGTGGACGACACGGCAGAACACACTGTTCTATTCTGCCCCGCCTGGGAAGCCCAACGCGGACTCTTGCGGAACGTACCCGGCTGCACCTCGCCGAACTCACTCAGTCTTCCTGTCCTAGTCAAACGGATGACGACCTCACTCGGTGACTGGCGCACAGTCGCAACCGTCATCAAAAGTGTTTTAGCTGAGAAGGAGCGAACTGTTCGCATGTCGACGCCCTCTCCGGAGAGCCTGCGCCACCAGTAAACCGAGACATCATACCCCCCCCTCAGTAGTTTGTAGTAATGCTAACAGCACTTCCCTGCTGGGGGGGGAAGGAGGACATGACTGGTTTTTAGTGGGTTGGAGCCCCACACTACCGGCCCACACTTGCAGGACAATCATGCCGTGGTGCCCGCGTGTGCAATCCGCATTTCCCAGTTAGTCCTCTCAAAAAAAAAAAAAAGCAGGTGGGTACACCTACCTTCCAAAGGGTTTTTTTTCGCGGTGTGGGAATCATCATTTCCGATCCTGGCTGCACTGCCTTCCGTAATGGAACATCGCAAGCTATAAACGAAACAGGAAGGCGAGGAGTAAATGGCGCATGGCTGTAAATTGTTTAATGGTAGGCATACAGCGCACCAGCAGAGTAATGTATCAGCCCATTAGTTAAACTTTGCAAACGGTTGAACAACGATCTGGCTTACCTGCAAGCAAACTGCAGAATGCATGCAGATTGCAGTATATATATACAATATATATTTATTTATATATATATATATATATATATCAGACGAGGCGGACAATGTATGGCACAGCTACGAACGCTGCGTGTTTTTTAAAATTGAGCGGGAGCTACTGTCTCTGAACCTAAACCCGGGAGATTCTCTAACGCGCCAAGCGCTTGAAGAGACGCTCCTGAAGGATCATGGACTGGTTTATGGTAAGAATATTCGCAGAATTTGTCTCCGAGGTGAAAGTAACTACCGTATAAAGTCGAGCAGCCTTAATGGCAAGATAAAGTAGCCAGGTGTAGTAATTGCGAAGACTGTACTGCGGCTACCCCCGACGAGGGGTAAAGAGGATGACTGGATTTTAGTGGGTTTGTTAATCGGTCAGTTTTAGTAAATCTCTGTAAACAAACAAACAACATTTATGCAAGGGCGGTTCGAAAAAGTATAATACATATTTATATAGATAGAACTATTTATCTAATCTTCCGTGTTTAAATTTCCGTGTTTTTGCTCACTTCAAAATAGCTCCAGCGGGCTGCAATGCAGTTGCCACCATCTTTTGCACTTTTTGAAGCATTTTATAACGCAAATTTATTCATATCATATTTATTCACCATAGTTGTTGGTAGTAGGATTCAATTGACACACATATATATAAATATATATATATATATACTGGTTAAGATGATGCTGGTTTAGTGTCTCACGCAAATCACGCAGGCTGCTAGTGACGCATGTACGTCATGCATTCCCAAAACTTTCAAAAAAGGTTGATTACAGTTGGACGACCCGAGACCCTCATAGAACCACAACCATTGCTGCAAATGCAGACGCACTCTTCATATAAACGTTACTACATATATAGCATTTCTGCAACAAACATCTAATGCTTGCAACTATATTGTCTTTTCTCGACTTAGTTAATGATTCTCATACCGTTCACAAAGTATGCCTTCATTAGGACTTCCCGGAACTTTCTGTGGTGGGAAAACTGGAACGGAGTCGACGTTTGCTCACATGATTCGGCAAGACAGGTAGTATTAGCCTTACATTGTATGTATACATATATATATATATATATATATATTAAAAACAACTATTACTAGCAGATTAGACTAGAAAAACGCGTTCGTTAAAAATAAAGTGGAGTACATAACATCTGTGTATGGTGAATATGTATGTACTCGTAACCCCAGACTTTGTTCATAAGTGTACAAACACTAACGCACGTCTTGGGTGTTGACGTAGTCGGTTACGTGTTTTGCAGGTACTTATGGCTGCATCCTCTAGACAAGAATATCATTTGCTCGCGTTTGTTATTTTTTATTGTATTTATACGCTATGCACAATATATATTTCATATATAATCAAATCAACCCCGGCACGAGAGCAGCGAGCCTAGCACCGCGGCCGCATTTCCACTTGAATTGATATTCACTAACAATGCAAATCACCAGGGGCGGAATCAGGAGTTCGGCCGATAATTTCATCGTATTCGAATCACGGCTTAAATTGTGACTCCAGGACAGAAAGTAATTGACAAATTGCCATGAAACAAAGAGCCGGGTCGCAAGAGTCTCTTTACTGTATTCCGCATTTGGATAGTACGATTTATTCCCCCCAGAATATATTGGATGGGCTTCTGTACATCTGGTAGACGGCCGGGATTATTTCTGGAAAGTTCACATTTGTTCTCAGGAAATTAGATGCATGTTTAAGATTCAGTTCTATCAACACCTTATTTAATACTGAGTAAATAGCCACAAAGGCACTTGCGCCGTGGGCAGCAACTTTTGCAGCCTCCTTTAACGTCACAACCCAGTTAAGCGGGAGCAATTTTGTCGACGATGGGCGCTATGTATTTGCGGATGAGCACCTTGCGCGCTAGCTGCCGAAACCAGGCTGCGGTCGGGCGGAGAACCTTTTTTTCTATGAAGTTATAAAGTTAGCTTCATAGGCATTGCTAAGTGCGAATCCTAGGCAGCTGGTTGTTCACAGCATTTGGGAAAACTCTGGACGAAACTGCGAAAAACTTTTAGACAAATGCCTAGTTGTCTATTCATCATAAGAATTAAGAGAAAATTGCCCCACACTGCTACTAGCTGCTTCACAGCCAGTATTGGTAAAAGGTTACGCTGGCTGGGGGTGCCGCCCAAAGGTGCAGCCCGGCTTAATGTGGTTCATGTAGCAGAGGTAGCACTGGTGCGGCTCCCTATAGACCTTTACCCTAGGGGCTATTAGCCCCCCCCCCCCCCCCGAACTTGCGCCAGAAAATACATTCTTGTAAAAGATTTAACTACTCGGTCAGTGGCCACAACTATGCCAGTTCGTACATTATTCGCTCTGTCTCGAAAGGCCTCAGTGACACCTAGCGATCCCAAGGCGTTAACAATGGTTGTATCTCTGAGTGTCGGATACACACCGCAGATATCCCCCCTTACTGTTTATACTTGACCGCTCACTCTGTACTCTGTAAACCGGGAGATCTCCGACTGAGTCTAAACTCTGCAATGCCGTCCTGTCTTGAACTGCCGCGGCGACGATAGTAAGTTAGTTCACCGGCTCGTATTAAACAAGGTTTGTCACATTTTCCTTTAAGATAGCTAGCGACGTCAGCGCAAACAACGGTTAAATTTGTCTCCTGTGCAAATTATTATCCGCGGCAAAAGAAACCGCCTTAGGTCGCTCATTTATTTTAAGCCTTGGCGTTACGTCCTTTCTCATCACGTTGCCACCCGCAGCAACGCCATTCAGCCCTCCGCGTTTTCTTCTTCGTGCGCCTGTACGGAGTCGCACTGTGGCCCCGCTCTCCATGGCTTCCCTTTCAGTGCTCTCGTCACTGGCGCCAGGGGGATTCCGCTAAAGTTGTCCGCATTGCACCGCCTTCTCTAGTCGCTCTCGTCCCCGACGATTTCTCTCGTTGCGACGGGTTGATGGCTTGCCGTGTGACAGGCGTCGCTACGGACGCCATCTCCTCCACGAGCTGTCCTGTGAGGCGGGTGCTTTATCCTACACTCCTTTTCACTTGTTGACAGTTCTGCCGCTACCTCGACGTCTTGACCGGCTGCAGCATTTCAAACGTCACCCAGTGGTTCTGTGTCTGCGATTGGAGTCGGATCATGGTTGCCGATCGAGACGTCTGGCGGCGGCGGCGGAGACCACGTTGTTGTCATTGTAGTTGCTGTCATTGTGGTTGAAAAAGAAGGCTGACCAACCTAGAATTAAATAAACATTTTTAAGAAGGTTGTTTTTAATTCTAGACCATTCTCCGTCCCCAATGGACTCGGAACTCACCGTGAAGTATATCTTCAATGCACCGAGGGCCGGACATGTTGAGATATCTAGGGTTTTCCCAACAGCCCTTTTTGGCAGCATGGCCGCTGACCTTTAGCGGTATGGTTTATCATCTATCTTCTTAATGAGCATCGCTCAAAGAAAATTTGTTCAACAACAGGGATCGAACAGGCGATACCCCTGTAGTTGACAACCATGACTAGCACACTAGTCCCCCAGACCACACCGCCACAGGTTGACCAATCTGCCGTTATGTTTGTACTGGCTTTAGTGAACGTATCACTATTATCTCGATGCCACTTTAGTGTTTTCAGAGCAGTCATGCCGAGGGGAATGGTGACAGTCTAACTAGTGTTAGCGAATGTATCTAATCATTACGTCTATTGAAGTATCTATAAACATAGGCCTTTCGATAGTTTAATTTTTGAGCATTTGGTTCAAGAAGGGATCTGCATCAAAGTGAATAGTAGGTAAACATGTGTGTTGTTCTACAATTTAGGTTTCAAATAGGTCTCATGCTGTTCTGTGCACGCGCATGATTCTCGATCATTGTAGACAAACGTGATACATATTCTCAGTAATGAAGCAACAAACCATCCTAGTAGTATTAGTAGTAGAAGTTTTCGTAGGAACCTACCATTTGGGAGGTATATATGAGATATGTTAATCTGATAGGTTTTAAATTCACCCCGGTACAATGCAAACTCTGTAGGTGGTATGCGTTAAATATGAAAGTACTGATTTAAAATACAATGCTAATGCACCGCTCAAAGTTATAGCAGAAGCATGGACGTGGTCATAAACGGTCAGACGGGTTAACCGCCAGCGCTCTGCACTATTCGGACAACTCAGTTTGTCCATCTCCGAGAAGCAAACCGTCGTCCACATCGGAGATACCGCACCGGGGTATGCCCGAAATATACAGGTTGTAGATATTAAGACAACAACACATTGTCTGAAACTAGACACGTAGTTAGTTCTATCGCCATATTAAGTCATTTTGAGAGCAGAATACGAATAAGAATAATCATCTTTAGAAGAAAACGAACTATATGTTCGTTCTTTCTGGATATCTATAAAAAAAAAAATATATATATATATATAATGTAGTTTATAGCTAAAAAACATACGCGCATGCCACTGTCTAAGCCAACGATGGTACACATACGGACGTAAAGCGTTGGAAATACGAACGTTAGAATGAACGACGTCTTAACAGTCTTATTCAAATTATCTTTGTCCATGTAACGCATATGTAAGTTAGGAGATAATTAAGCGATTACGTTATCAACGCTAGTAGAAGGAACATGCGTTTGCTGTTTGAACCGGGAAAATATCAGGGTGATCTTGCGCGTCTAGACTATATGTCGCTTAGGGTTGCATCTGCTGTTTGAGCCTTGACATACTGGTTGTTGACATGCGCATAGCGGAACTAAGCAATGCCGCTATCTTCTTTTCGTCCCATATCCTTGCATATGCAAGTTTGCCTACAGTAGAGATGCCGGTAGCTCGGATTGTGGTAACTCAGTCGTGTTGACTTAGAGAAGTTTGCGCAAACGTTTGAGGACCTCGCTAGTCGTTGATGAAGAACTTTGTATGCTATGCTAGCCTATGCCGTGCATTCTGCGGGAAGCGGTGGGCGTCACCAGGTATCTCTCCAGGTGCTCGTTACTGCGGCAATATCGCCGAAGTTTGTATTGTTACATTTTTGGTAGGTCGTCGTAGGACTCCATTTTCAGAGCTGCTTTGCAATATGTTTGTATCCAGCGGCTAATTATGTTAAAGTAAGTTGTTCGGGTTGAAAGGTCTCATGCTGTTCTGCGCACGCGTATAGAGTTTACCAATTAACATTTCAAAGCAACTCGTTTTCATTGGGTGAAGCCGCTTTGAAGCACGAAGGAAGTCGACAGTCGGGTAGGTATTATGCAGTAATCGACTAGGCCTAAAGAGTCTGTCGTAGTTTTGAGTTTTGTGCCCACCTAGCGAACATAACTAGCGGTCCTATTGTAGCACTTTAAAGAACTTCAGCCATTCGCCCCTGGGTTAAGATGCCGCATTACGGTCGTCCATGGCGCGGAATAAATGCTTTGCATCATTTTGAAACTTTTAGCTGCAAAACGTCTCTGTCGAGATACAGATTAGAGAAACAATCTCTTGCCACGCTCCCTTTGAAACTGCGCTGGAAAAGTTAACCCTGTTTACATGAACGACTTTGTTTGAAAGCTGACTGCTAGTTTCCACTAAAGTATAAAATGGGCGAAAATAATACTTGTAAATTCATGCGTATGTGGTCTTCTCTAATGCTTTTGAAATTGTTATAGAAGCTACAAAAATAAAGCAAATTAAAATATACACGAAACTGGCAAACAACGACACCCCTTGGACACGATAGCGAATATTTTCCTGTTCCGATAATCATAGTGTAATTCGCATATGAGCAATGTAGTACGTATTACTGCTCTAATCCAGCTAGGATAATTTACGACTGGAACATTTATATCGACATCAAGCCAAATCATCTGGAATGTCAATCTATATGAAATTCAATGTGTTGGCTCGCACAAAGCTTAATAGTATTTTATTTGCGTGGCAAATTTATACTTGCCTGTATTGGGTTTACACCACCCCGTGCAATGCATTGCTACCTGTATGAATGTACCGATGGTAGCAATTGCAACAGTTACAATACAAGACGAAACTCTGCTTTCTGTAACAATATCGGCGTCTTTATGTTATGTTAACAATTACACCCATATATATATATATATATATATATATATATATATAGGCGCAGTATACAGTCCACAACCTTAATTGCCTTCGTTAATCACGAAGATGGGCTCAGCTGCTCGAGCGAGAATAGAACGGAATGCGAACAGTAACAACGGAAACATGTTTCCGTCACGCTAGCATTTTGCGTAGCGTACACGTGGGACACTATTAACCAATTAGCACTATGCCAACCGATCTGCTGGACAATGTAGAGGATCTAAAGGTCTTGCTGCGTTCGTGTCAGTGCACCATCGTTATAGAGCGTGGCAGTGGTTTGGGCAGAAGATGGAAGCCCTGCTGTACAATGCTGCAGCCATGCGCGACCACGCTTGCCATATCTAGTAGCATAGGTTTGCCTCTAGAGAAGGAGCTGTGACACGGGGAATGAAAGACGGCAACGACGATGAGATGAGACGTGCCCGCCGAATGTGGTAAGAACGAAGCTGAACGGAGGTGAAGCAGCAGCAGCAGCGAAAGAAACTAGAAAAGAAAAGAAAAAGGATCAAGCAAAGTAAAGACGGATAACGCCAACGAAAGGCAAAGGCGAAACAAGACGAACGCGGAACTCAAGCGAAAGAAAGTGCAAAGGAAAAGTCGCTCCAGCTACAGCAGTCGTTGATAGGCCGACCCGGGGGTCCGCGCTCACAGCCTTTTCCCTTCAACCCCCCCCCCCCCCACCGCCCCCCCCCGCCTCCCCCGTCCCTGCCAGCCTTCCCCCTTCCTCCCAGGAGGTCTTCTCGCATGTAGTTTATAGCCGTCCCGCAGACAGCTAGATATTTGGCGTAGAGAAGGTGGGGTTAGATGGTAGCCCCACTTGGTCGGGTGGGTTAGTTGGGATAAGTGGAATTAATGTATATGCAAAGGTGCTGCTGTCGTCGTCGTCGTCGTTATTGTTTGAGTACGCTGACGACGACACTCGAGACCGGCCCCTCGCCTGACGCGAGGTGTCCCTTCTTCAAGAGAGCTTCAGATAATGCGTGTTTCTGGAACTAGCCGACACTGCTACGACCTCCAAGAGAGTTAGGGTCAGTACGCCAGATTAGGTACACTTTAAATGCCGCATTAAATATATATATATATATATATATATATATATATATATATATATTTATATATATATATATATATATATATATATATAGTAGTTTACGATTACTCTGAACTCTCTACTACGCCAAGCCCGTCTAACGAGTCCTTGCACAATATTAGCGCAAACATATTAGTATAATATGTTTGTTCACTCTTAAGTGCTAACATAGCAAAGTTATATAAATAGCATTTTATAATAGGTTTGCCTTTTTATATGCAGGCGTCATGCACGCTTCGTATGAAAATATACGATATTAGCTGCGATTTATTTTTCGGGTGCTTTTATAGTTTGCGTTGGCCATATACGGAACTGAAAATATGTGTGGTCCGCATGGGCCACTTTTCTTCAGCTTTAAGTAATTTTTTTGGAGCTAGCATATTTGATAAATTGTGTTTGCAGCCGTCTAGGAAAGCCAGAAAACAACAGCAGACCACAAACAACAAGACCAGAAACAAAGCAATTAGGCATGTTAAGAGCCAGCTCCAAGCCGACAAATACTAGAATGATTTTCTTTATTATATGTTCGTTTGGCTATTTGTCAAACAAACATGCAATGCAGGTTGTTTCATCGTATGTCGAAAAATTGGTCTAATGACTTGCGCTTCTGCTCTAGAAGCGACAGAGGGCAGAAGATATGAGTGCTACGGTTTCGTGGCGTGTGTACCCTCAAGACGTTTTCTGAGTTTAACGAAGAGGAAGAGGACATCAGTTTGGCAAAAACTTATACAGACGGATGTATTGCCTACACTCCTTGAGCACGAAGCAGCGGGAAATAGTACGAACACGTAAACTTGAAAATACAACTAGGTCGGTGTTATAGTCTAGATTAGTAAACAAATATCTGAAAACCCGGGAGACGGGCTTTCAGATATTTGTTTATAACCCGGGAAACCCCCTACAACGGGTTGCCACCCCTTGAACAGAAAGAAGTCGCCTCTGAAGCACGTGGCGTTACCATGGTGTTTAGTGAGGCTGGGTGGAGGGAAAGACGAGTTATGATAAATACTCATGCTCCGCCATGATCGGGGTCACAATGGACCGCTTGAAAGAACGCCCAGGCGGGACGAATCAAGACGAGAAGCCAGAGGGGACAGTCTTTACCGCAATTTCAGTGTACTCTTTCCAGTTGGAAGTTAACAAGTAGTGCTTATAGATCATGTGAGAGCAAGCCTTTTCTTTCTAGGCGTCAAAGAACAGCGACACAGTTTTGAATCTAAGGGAGTTGGGAGGAACCCAGGGTTAATGGGAGTGGGGAGGAACCCAAGTTGAATGGGTTTGTGAGTCCCACGATAGTCGCTACGAGCTGCCGCCTATGCAGGTGCATTATGCGTTCACGAAACCCCCCATATACGGAAAAAATCTTTCGGGGAGCTTCAAGCCACATCAGTGTATAAACATGGACACGTAATTATGTCATCTTATAAGGAATTAAAATAATCTAAAACACTCCTATGAGTAAAAAAAGTACGCAGTGCAGCATTTTTAAATGATTTATGTGCATTATTTAAGTCTGCGTCACCCTTTTCAGACCTTACAAAAAAATTATTTATATAGAAAATATTGTAATGATTTATTAATCATTTACAATACGTTTGCCCACTCGGCAATTCTCGCCTCTCATATATATATATATATATATATATATGAATAAACTAGAGCAGGCTATGGCCTATATGGAAGCACACCAACCGCCAGTTCAGTGTCTCATATATTTTTTATCTCATATATATGTAAACGATTTATATATATATATATATATATATATATAACCGTTATTCTTACACGTAGGGCATTTCTCATACTTCAGTTCTCACACACTAACACAATTACTAAACGTGTTGTCTTCAGACAACAGACTAACACAACACTTTTGCGGGCTGCGCAACTTACTTTGAGAACTGCTGTTCACAAGAAAAGTAAAAAACAACAAACAGAACAAGACCGTAACAGCACAACAGAGTAAATTGCTGCTGCTGCTGAACGGCAGGTTGGTGATTTCAAATTAAGATGAATCGCAAACGACATTTTAGCGACGACTCAGCTGTCTCCGCCGCCACAGCCACTTCTCGGCCGTCACAAATGCTGCTCGAGCGGACACAACGAAGCAATTTGAAGCAAAGCTGCCCGAGGCAGGGTTCGGGTTGTTGTGGGGTTCAGATGAGACGGCGGGGCGCCGCCAAGCCGGGAAAGCCGAGCCGGGCGGAAAATAGAACCCCACAGGACGCTGCAATCTCCTCTGCCACAGATTGTGTCCAACAACAACAACATCAACCAGAACAGCGGCAGCAGCAGCAGCCGCAACAACAACAACAACAACATCAAGAAGAATAATGATGGAGCAACTAAAATAGTAACAAGCACACCGGCAGGGACAACAAAATGGCGACGTCAATTACAACAATCCGAACAATTGGAAGAAGAACAACAAGCACATCACTAATATTGGGCAGAGCTTACAAAAAAAAACTACAGTAAAAAGTTACGAAAAGACAGCGCTGTAACATCGCTATAAACAGCAAGGTCCATAGCGGTCATGCATACAGAAAGAATAACAATTGCAGTAAAAGCAGTAGCAGCAACAACAAACAAACACAAAGACAAGCACCACAACCACTCTCAATACTACAACAACGATGCGACATCAGCAGCAGCATGAGTATCAGAAAATAAACTGACAACCACAACAACAGAAGGCAACCGGCTAGAACAATAACATATACCAACAAATAACAGCAACATCAACAACAACAACAGCAACAACAACAACAACAGCAGCAGCAACAACATCAACAACAAGAGCAGCAGCTCTAAACAGAACAATACGAGAACAAATGTCTCCATTTGAACGTGTCTAGTTTTCCAACTCGATGGAGGCCGACACCAAGCAGCCAGGAGCCAGTCGCTCGCCAGGCCACGCCAAGAAGGGCGTCTTTCCTTCTCTGGATTACTTCGATGTGGAGAGTTGGCGGATTTATTTTCCATCTGGGAGCTTCGAAGTCGAACACACTTACGCTTACAAGCACACACAACACACGGCGCGCTTCATCACCTCCGCCAATTTCTCCGCGCCTTTCCTTCATCGTTCGTGCTTTTCCAGTGCTGTCGCTGCTGCGGCTGCTGCTTTTCTTGCTGCTTTGTTGCAAGAAGTGTCTCGAAAATCTGCTGCACCCCAGGCCCTGATCCTGCTGCCGTCTGCGTGACGGCCACTGAGACCGCTCAAAAACTCCACAAAACGTGAGGTCGCAAGAGAGACAAAAAGGAGAAAGAAAAACAACGATACAGTGCAAGATGGATAATAGAAGGGAAGTAGGAGAAGGGAGAGAGCACGCGAGAGGGAAAGAGGGGTAG
Source organism: Dermanyssus gallinae (assembly GCA_003439945.1). NCBI lineage: Eukaryota > Metazoa > Arthropoda > Arachnida > Mesostigmata > Dermanyssidae > Dermanyssus > Dermanyssus gallinae. Next base: position 300,227 of record QVRM01003627.1, read on the forward strand.
ACATGAGGGAAGTGACGGACATTAGAAAAAGTACATTTGAAAATGCTGAGTGTTCAATATGTACGCGATGCGATAGCGCGTTTCATTACGTACATTACGGCACTGGGCTACAACGGCTTAGGATTGCCGAAATTCGGGGGGGGGGGGGGCGAGGGGGGCTGTCTAGGGGTGACGCGAAAGCTCACGCTGGGGTACGATAGGGGGCACTAGTACAGCCCTGTAGGCTCTAGGATAATCACGACATGACTGCCGGGCCTACACATCGGTTATCATTCGGGCGGCGTTGTGCAATCACAGCGGCGAACGAAACGCCTGCCGTGGTAGGCCTGCGCGCCCGACGGGGATTTCCGGACAGGACAACCAGACACACAAGCGTATGCTCATGCCGTAGATAACGTTCCTAGCGTCATTGCGAACTAGCAGCCTTCCTGACGCAGGTGCAAATCCCACCTATTTGGTTGGCACAGAGTTCGATTCAAACAAATTGGTCGAGTACCGCGAGGCTGTGATTCCCTCGGGGCACGGCAAGTGCCCGTATAACGAAAAACAACGTACGTATAAATATAAGTGTGTGCATAAATATATTAAAAACACTATATATTGTTTTGTTCTACTTTAGCATCTATTTGATGACGATTTAGCGCGGCAATGCGGCAGCAATTATGGGCAAAATGAGAGGCTGTCTTGAAAATACATAAGCTTGACTGGTAGCGCTTCTCACAACACACTTTGTAAGTCTAAAATTGAATATTAATGTTCACTTATATAAATATATATATATATATATATATTGGGCCGAGGAAAATCAACAAGGAGTTTAGCCTGTTGCCTATAATTCGGCTCATAGTTTATGCGGCAATGGGCCAACCTTTGTCCACAATCCATAGCTTCCCGAGGCGCTTCAGGCAAGTATTGGATCGATCTGGCGGTTGAAGTTTGGCTGCACATTACATTTGAATTCATCTATCGTCTACAACACGTCCAACAGGACAACCATGCTCAGCTCACAGCGCTGTGGTGTACAAATATTTACACGAAGTTAAACTTTGTGCAAAATTAACGCTTTATAGCGTCGTAGGTTAGTTCTTGTCTTTGCGCAAGACGACATGAAACCATACCAATGTGTTCGTTTATAATATTTCTGAAGCTAGCAGGTGACATCTGAATATCTCTGGCAAACTATTATTATGACCGACAAGGACATCTGACTTTCATTAACGTATTTGTTCAACAATTTTAAAAGTTCTTACAAAGCGCTGTCCACCAGCTCGATGACGGTAACTAAAGTTCTCGGCTCACAAAATCTGATGAACAGTTAGTTTTACAACGTGCAATTAAGTTTACAATTTTCACGATCTCCGCAATATAATATGGCCCAGTTGCAGCTCCCGATTAATGACTGCTCGATGTACACTAGCTTTGGTCATTTTACCGAACAAACTATGACGTGTCATCATGATCGTTGGCTGAGCAAGGATAAGAACGGAGCTTCTGACACTCTCCCTCTTTACCCGACAAGCGTTGACACAATAGATATGGCCCACCCTGTATTTGTAGTGGCGCCGTGTCTGGAAGAGACAATCTATAGAATAATACAGAACGCGGATTCTGTTGATAATTGCTATTTAGGGGATGTACATCTTTAGAAATTAAACCTAGGAAATAGTCGGGCTAGAAACCTCAAGGTACTAAAAAACTACCATACGTCAAGCAATTACTTTATTGGTGTGTTTTGGGCGCGAAACATACTTAGTCACGGAAAAACGACGTTAACATTACAGAAGTGGTAGGCTGTAATAAAAATACACGTGTAGAAATTTTGTGAACACTTTGTTTGTTTGTTTTCAGTTATAAGTAGTATTTTAAGGGTATAAGTATTATAATATTTGTCTTTTTTTAACGATTTATAGATCTTTAGTAGGTCTACATTTGCTTACGAACGGGTATTCGCAAATAAATCGGCGACATAAAAAAGCCCCATTTGTACTAACTTTATTTCCTTGCATCGTTTCACTTGCATCGCATTGCCGGTTAAGTACGCCCCGAATAAACAAGGTTTATGATGGCATTCACTACGGATGACTACAATGGCTACATACTTATTCATAGATATAAATAAGTTAAACAATGCATTCAATTAGAATTGTATCATGAGGAACATAAAGAGAAGAAGTTACAACATGTAGGTACGCGTACAAGAGGATAGATTTTGATTACATTAAAGTCACTCTTCATAGCTAGAGTTTTTAGGAATGACATAACGACACGCTTTGCGCTTTTACCGACATCTCAAAATGCAGGCGCACTAGTGCAATATTAAGAAAATTCGTTAACGTTATTTTACGGTATAACAAAGACTAAACATTGCACCTGTGGTTCTCGTAACATCTTGCGGCACAGTGCACTGGTCACATGCATACAGTTTATTGGGTTTCAATGAAACCTACACATCACATTTCGCCTAATTGCAGTTTTTGCGCATTTACAATTAAAAATAATAGTTCAACCATCGTTTGCCTTAGAAACAACCCAACATACTCTGGAGTTAATCTCCATGTTTAGCAAAAAGGTACAACAATAATTTAAGCGAAGAAAATCATATTGCCTAAGGGCGTACAAAGATTTGAAACAGTAATGCTTCTTTACTGAGAGAATAACAGAAGATGTATGTAGTTTTCAAACTGTGTACCGCGTAAGGAGGACGTACCTTGCATAGCCAAACATGTTGTGCCTTACCATACAAACGTGATCCGTCGTATTCCACTTGTTTTACGAGTTGCAACTTTTCGTAGTGCCGATACACTCCTATTCTCGGGATTTTACATATTGGGTATAGTCTATCAAAGTCAGTGTCTTTATTTTCGCACCGTGGTCATAAACGTATGCCAGCTACCGAGGTAAATATAGCTCGGCTGGTTAGTGGCAACTTAAAATGCATAATTTTACGTGCTCGGATGATCTAGATGAAACCCCCGAGTAATTTAAAAGTTAGACATTAGGCTCTGCCAAAGGTGCTAGTATATATAAGAGGAAACGTTTCTAACGGTGTTAGGACTTTGATCGTTTAGTTTAACAAAGACTTTTTTTCAGAAGGTTTTCTTCGTCGGAATATAAATATATATGGTCTCTTCTCTGTCTTACCGTTTCTCTCTTTCTCTTTCTCTCTCTATTTCACCCCGTACACGTGAAAGCTTTGTCCTGCATAAAATTAGGTATATATTAGCATATATCGTCTCACGGTATGCTGAGCGTGTGTAGTCTATAAAACGTCGAAGCGAAGTAACGGCTTGCCAGCTCGACAGCGGTTCTTGGGGTGATAAGGTCATGGCGATAACGCCAACAACAACATCCTAGAAAGAACGATATCATCCATCTATGTTTCGGTAAGCATAAAGACCCTAACGAGCGCAGTTATTCGGCTATATATATATATATATATGTGTGTGGACAGAGAGCCACACGGCGGGAGAGAGAAGAATGGGAGCGTAGGTCTTAACCGCTGCAGTCGTCGGCTTCAACCGGCTTGCCGTCGAATAACTCGCTTTGATCATTTCCTTCATTATCATTATCACCATTACAGTTTTGTTCATCATCGACACCGCCGCTTAGGTAGGCGAGCGCCGCCAATCATCACGGGCTTTAACCGTCGAGGAGCAGTCTAGCCTATGACGCTGAAAAACGACGATACATCACCAGCAACAGCCACCCTAGCAACAACAGCGAGGGCAACAACAACAACAGCAGCAACAACAACAACAACAACAACAACAACAACAACAACAACAACAACAACAGCAGCAGCAGCAACAACAGCAGCAGCAGCAACAACAGCAGCAGCAGCAACAGCAACAGCAGCTACAACAACAGCAGCAACAACAACAGCAGAAGCAGCAACAATAGTAGCGACGGTAGTCGACAGTATGTAAAAGAAGAGGCAGCACGAGACAGAGAGGCGAACGCCCGCATCGTATGGGGCCACTCAGGCTTCTTAGCGCGCGGCTATGACGCCGCTGATGATCTTGATAATGCTGATGATGGTGATTACGATGAACAACTTTGGACCGGTGGCGAATAGTAGGAGTAAGTTAAGGAGCGATGCCCTACGGGATCGGGGCGGTGCAAAAAAGGGCCGGACCCGGACACCTCCTCCGTGGCTCCATTTGCGCCATGGGCGCCGTTGGGTCGGTGCCCTTCTGACACTACGCCTTGCTGGGCCAGCTTTTTCTGCTCTATATTTTGGCACGAATCTCTCTATCTGTTTCTCTCTTTCTATCTCTCCCCCTGATCGTCCCTTGTTTTATTTTCGTGCATATACACACACAGGCACATACTCATTCCTGCCCTATCTCACCCTTACGGCCAATGATCGTCGGCGCAGCACGGCCTCTCCCTGCTTAGTTCCTGCTTATCCATTCGCTCATCATCACTTGGTGTTCTGCTATAGGGGGAGGACGTGGTTCTCCCGATACTCTTGCAGCATAGAGGCAAACTTTGGTCCTCTATCTCATGAAAGCTCTCTCTCTCTCTCTCTCTCTCGATTTCCTCCTTTGCATGTTTGTCGTTCCTAAGTTTCACCCATCTCCATTTCTAAGCACGAGCGCATACCTCTTTATTTATCTCGCTGTGTCTCGCGTTCACTTTTCTACTTCATATATGTAGTTATGTGAACCCTTCTTTGGTGAATTCCTCGAAGAAAAGAAGGAGAGGGAAAAATGAAGATAAGGGCCAACAGCGTAAGACAGTTATTACCCGTACCCTGGGAGTACGGGAGGTGCGTATAAACGATATACGAGTATGCAATATGACGGGCACTCTCGCCCCGCGCCGAGGTAGAGGACCTGCTAGCAAAAAGGCGGCAGTTGTGTGCGCACCTATGACGATAGCATTTGATAGTGCTACACAATATATATATATATATATATATATATATATATATATATATATATATATATATACATGCAAACCATTCCATTGCATTGTGTTCTGTCTCTATGGATGTGATGACACCAACTCTTGTCACCGGAGTCGACCCTATCCAAAAAAGCGGCGTTTTCATAGTTAGGAATAAATGCGGTAGTACTTACACCCAAAGGCGCTGGAGGATATCAATATGTAGATCCATCACGCACTGTCCAAGAGATAGTTTATGGAGAGTTCTGATGTCCGATATTTAAGTTGATCATCCTATTTGACTCGCGTTTGGATGTCACCTCCAATGAATACGGACGCTTTGATGAAGATTTTAGGAAGATTCAGCGAATCAGAATCCAACTAACATTTGGGGGAAATCGCATCATGAATACGGCAGCCTAGGTCGATCTGGTAGAAAAGATGCCCTAGGACCTAAAGGCAGCCGAACGTCGGCGCCGGTGGGCTGACCCAGCTAAGTAGTTTGTAGAAGAAGATGAGATGACACTCGATTTTAAGTGGGAAGGTTTTCCGGGTAAAATATACGATATATTGTAACAACCAAACCGATTTAAATTTGTATGTACCGCCTGGGCTCACCGTAGTGAAGCATCTAAGGAGGCGAATGGCGAATGCAAACGCATTACCCAGCGTGATAATACGCATAACCGAGCAGAAAAGCAGGCACTTATGTGTCCCGTCCAGTTGACCTGGCAGTACGTGCAAGATCATCATGGCGTTCCCACTGGAAATTTCGACGATTGAGCAAGATGTTTTCAGATTTATGACGGCGGAAGGCGTTCAACCGGCCAATATTCATTGGCGGATGATGGCCGTATACGGCTGAGATTGTGTCTTCGGCAAGTCAGTGAGAAAGTGGAGTGTATGTTTTCGTAAACGCCGAAGGTTTTTAAGTGATAGCCCGAGATCAGGTCGGGCAAACACTATAATCACGGCCGACCAACTCATCTACAAAGTAAACATCTTTTCTACGTCCGAAATCCAATATATGTATATCGAATTCCTCGAGCACAGAAAAACTATTAACAGCGACGTGTCCTCTGAGACACTTCGCAGCCTACGCACCTCCATTAAAAGCAAATGGTCTGGGCTTCTCATGGAAGGAGTGACTCTGCTCCACGATAATGCTTGTCACCAGGATCACACAAAATGTACTGGACAAGTTCAAGTAAGAGCCGTTTGTTTAACCGTCCTACAGACCGAACATGTTGTCCTGCGACTTCCATTAATTCGGTCCGCTAAGAAATCTATCTAACAAGGAGGCGCTTGACCTCGGACGACGAACTAAAGGAAGAACACAGTTGAGATCTGGCTTTTGTCACAGCGTCAAGAATTCTGGGAACAGGAAGTGGTTCTTAAAACAGTTGTGTTAAAAATTTAATTATACCGACGGTGCCATATCATTGAACCTCGCTCATATCAAAACATACTCATCTAGATGTTGACTGGCGTGATTGTCGTAGGAATACTGCAATCGTTCACGTTAATCTGAAAGTGCCTTATTTAGACTCGAACAGTTTCCGGCGATCATGCGCTTAATCCGCATTTAGAATATCCGTGTCTGTCAGATTTTTCTCTTAATAGGAAGAATTTAAATATGTGTCTGTATTCGAGCAATTCCACTAAGACGATCAGCTATTGCTTTTCGATTCTACCAAACTAATTCATTATTTTAATAAATGCTAGATATGGGGCGTAACGACCTTAGTGCAGCAATTCTGATTTTACCCGAAGCAGGTTGTCGGTTCTAGTGGGTTCCAGGAGAGTGAAGTAAATCAACTTAGTTGCAGTATACGAGCAACCAACGGGTCCCCCTACAAGTTACCTGACCGAACATGAAATTGGATCGATTTCGGGCAATCAGTAAGTTACGAAGACGATTTAAGAAAGACAGTTTTCTAATTGACTATAAACAGCATAAAACGCTTACAAAAGTGGTACTGTCGTACCCAATAGACCTGCAGAACGCACTGGACAAAAAGTATGCGTTAACATCGAGTCAAACAACGCCTCTTACAGACGTGGGGCTGTGAATTGAGGCTGCCGAATCTGGAAAACCGACAACTCCAGTGGAGATATATTGCCCGAAAAATAATGCCAATATAGGCTCAGCATTGAACGATCTATTTAAACGGTTACACTGCCAGACTTATTACCATGCCCATTTGCTAAGTTAGCTGAAGTTGATATCAAGAGATTATTTTGTAAGAAGTTGAGATCAACAGATTTCTATTAGCTATCAAATAATATCGTGTAATTGTGAAATGTTCCCATCTTGGTAAAGTTCTTGAGCGCAAGATTTTTTGAAGATTAATGTAAGGTTAATGTAATAGGGACCAAATCGGCTCTCTCAGATAGTATGTCAGCATACAGACCACTACCGTCGCCCCAAGGCAAAGTCACAGATCTGACAACCGATATTCACCAGGCATGCCTGAAGGCAGGCCATGTATGTATTGGCCGCATTCTTTGATATCGAGGGTTCATGCGATGAACTGAGCCACTCAGTTGTCCATGAATCCCTGCAAGAACTGGAGACCGACGGCAGTTCTACAGAATTATATCAAGCAATCTGCACAAGCACACACTGCCAACTACGTGCGAAAGAAGCTCCTCCAGATGTGTCGTGTTGGGAATCCTTCAGGGTGGAACTCTTTGTTTATTTTTGGGTTAGCAGTAATTAACGTTGCAAACTGCTTTCTACATTTCAAAGCACGATTGCGACTACAGTAGATTCCAGCTCACCTCAGCATACGGGAAAACGAGGCAGCTTGTATGCCTGATGCCGCCTACCCCAAGTTAAGTTATGGCTAAGGTGTGGAAACACAGTTGTCGAAAATTGAAAGGTCTGGGTTCTCACAAAATCGTACTAATATGGAAATTGGGATACGTTTTGCACGGCCACATGACTTAAGCGGGGCCTTCCGCAGATGTGCAATACGGTTCACCGTCTGAGGCGTGCCAAGTGGTCTAAGCGGAAGCACACTCAACTAAATCGGAGTAAAATCATCATCCATGTGTGAACAATGCAACAAATATGATGACGTTATGCACATTCTTACCGAATGAGGAAATACAAAATGAAAAAAGCACAATGGACTAAGACCGTCACTAAGATTGGTGACGACGGAAGCGTGTTCTCATCCCGAGCGGCTGACAGCAAAATTGCCAATCTGGTAAACTTTCAGTGGTGTAGTGATGTAAGTCAGCAATGAGACAACTGATGTAGTTATCAGCGAGACATTTACAATTTGTAGGCATACCGGATGTAAAAAAATTTAAGCCGCAAAATGTACACCTCTGTATTAACTCTCTAATGCGAGACTCACTGTGAGATGATATGTGTAACTAGCATCATCTATATCATCATAATAAGTATCTATTTAAAAAAAGAGTCGCAGTAATGTAGTAACGGTTCCATAGGTGTAGTTGGTGTGGATCACTGAGTTGTGCGGACGTCCGTTCCAATAGTGCTTTTGACTTGTCGTGGTGAGTTTCTAGCTGTGTATGTGCGCGTGTGCTGGTTGCTGGGCTGGGATCGGTGTCTACCAGCTTTGAGCAAACCGGTGGGCATCATTTAGAGGTCCCGGAGGGACTGTCCGATCGACAGCTCTCCCTGCGGCCATGGAAGTGGTGTTGACGCATGAAGCTGCCACATAGCATTTTCGCTTTATATAAGGACCTGTAAAGTAGTGAGGCCCGGGCAGGAGAAAAACGAGCACCCTCCTTTGGGTGAAAGCAGAGAATACCCCATCGGGAGGGAACTAACATAGGATTTCCGAGAAGTGACACAGATTTATTTTATAAGTCATACTACGAGCCCGGACGGACGGTGCTCTTCGAGGCCCCAAGGTATTGGCATAAAAGTATTTTAGCAACCAAGAGCGCCGATGCGGAAGGCGGTAAGCGCACTTGCAGCTGGGACAGAAATGTGTTGTTTAAAGCGTCGAGGAGTCTAAGAAAATAAACTATCGGCAAACAATTTTCTAGCCACTAATAACGGATATCGACTTAGACGGCGAAACAAAAACACGGGTAACGATCCAGGAAATGGAAGGATATCACCCCGGAGAGAATGGAAATCCAGGAGCACAAAAGCTTGAAGGGGATATTGCACCTAATGACCAAGACTAAAAAAGTTGACAAGTTGACAAAGGAGAACGTAACTACGAAGCTAGATATCAAGAAGGTTGCGCAAGAGGTAATATATTAAGGATGATGCAATGGACCCAAGGAAAACTGAGAAAGCCAATTTAACATAAAATCTCTAACGGCCAGAAAGGTGCCGCTAGTTCAGAGGAAATTACCCAAATAAGGAAAACGACAACCCACAAGCGGCCAAGGTTCACTATAATAATCGCATCAGGCTAGCAGAAAAAAGCAAGACCTATGACCTACCTATCCTAAAGGATAAAAATATAAGGCTATGAAATACAGTTCTATCACATAGTGAACGATCTGAGTGGTAACCTTCGGCTCTAAATTAGGAACACCAAGGAATGAGGCCAAGGGGTCTTTGCTTTTAACATTAAAGACAGAGCCGTCACTAAGGATCTAGATAAAACAACAACTGTTGAAGAGATCACTAGTGCCCGATTTTTTTGGGAACAAGGGCTTATGAGTTGAGACCCATGGGCGTCAAACGGGAGTAATAAGGATAATAAAGGGATGATTTGACGGAGTTAAATATATCGCCAAAAACTATAAAGAAAACAAAATGAAAGAAAACGCGCTCATGTCCGTACTACAATGGGCGGTCGAAGTACTAGGGGCAAACAATAGCCCCCAAGTATTGATGTACGCCAGAAACGTCAGAGGCAAATGAACTGTGCGTAGTGGCCAGAATGCTTAATCAAAATAGCCTATCTGAACAGCAACCGACAGTTACCGTAGAAGAGGCAAAAAAGTGCAGGACGCATGAAAAATGGAAAAGCATCAAGTCCAGTTATTTTGCTCCGTCCGTTTTATCACATCCAAGTAGAGAATCTTTGTCAAGATTGTCCATATCATTAAAGAAAGTGCAGCGACCTCCTTCAAAGCGCCGGACAGTTGACTGGATGGTACCCAGCGTATTCTGCAAACAGAGGCTGCAAGTGCGTTGAGATTACTTTTCGCAAAATTCATTGAACAAACACACTAAGTGGTGATAGCAATGTACGTTGTACCTTGCATATGCGTGATCTGATACCTGGCGTCTATCATCGCAGACTATCTCGGCCAACAATGAAGGTGAGGCAACGACGTCCAGTTTCTTGGTCTTTGCCACTGGCTGTGTTGCTTTTCTTCCACACGTCACCAAGAATAGTGGAGCGGTGAAGTTGTAGGTTTCAACAGTCTTAACCGAAGCGCCTCTTTCGTTGGCACACAGTCAGTCAGGGCATACACAAATCTGCCTTCAGCCCTGATGGGAAGACAGAGTACCCGCTTCATGTGCGTCTTAAAGTACCTCTCTAGAGAATGAAAATTCGCTTCTGTCAGGTGGATCGACACCTTGTCTAGGCTGTATGCCGACTTTGAAAGCGCTTCAAAGTAAGCATAATGAGACGCACTGTTGACGAAAGCCGAACAAAAGTCGTTTGACATTTGTTACAGCTCCGTAAATATCAACCAAGGCTGAGCTTATGCGTAGATGATTAACGTGTGCCATACGGTGAAGCCAAAGTCCTATTTATGGAAGCTTGCTCACTAGCTTGAGGGGCTCGCTTCGAGTTAGTGAGCTCGTTCTCAGCAACAAAAAATATCATTCCTTGTTAACTGCCCTCCTAGTCGAAACTTAACGACCTTAGTTTTTCGGATCATCGGCGTACATCACCACCAAGGCGTTCTTAAAGTCCTGCTAAAGAAGTAAGAGAGAATAATACTAAGTGAAGAAGGACAACAAATCTAATTTATTCTCGATTAATAGGGTATTTTCATCGGAAACTAGAGAGAAGATAAAAAGTTGAATGGAAGACCACCGTCTAATATTGGTGGAACGAAAGACGCAGACAATCTGCTGCATCGTAGCATGTGACGATACGACTTAGAGGGAAGGACGTGGCAAAAACGGGGCGACTGGCGGAGTATCTGGGTACGATGCCGTATCAGTCTATGTCGTTCTCAACGCCTCACGTGAAGTATAATTCAAAACGAGCCCAGGCAAACGTCCAGAAATGTAGGCAAGGTTTTGATTCGTGTAGAGAAAGTAGGAGAAAGCAGCAGGAGATAGATAGCCCTCGTGGTTGACTCGGTGGTCTTAGATGAGTCGTCAGTGTATGAGGTAAGGCGGTCCTGAACAGTGAAGACCTGCAGCATGTGGCGTCTGCTCTGAGGCACACAGCAGAGATTTCTGGCGATACGCATTTGTCCAGCATACGAAACAATAGCTAAAAATGCAGCGTTTGTCCCAGCTAGAATGATACGATAGGATTTTGCAACAAGGAGGCATGGCCTTAGGCAACAGAGAAATGGAAATGGGGCCCGGGGCTGAGTCAGACGTGGTCAAACGAAATGCCATTCAGCAAAATTAACATAAAGACCCGAAACAAATCGGGTTGTTTGAAGGCTGATATACGTGTATGGGGTACGAGCAGCCCCATGGGGAGATGATCTACAACAATTAACCTAGATATTCGGTGGTCACGGCGGCCTTTGGCAGTACTTGCACCGCACCCGAATTTCGATTTTATCTGACTGTTTAATCTGCGCCTCGCAATTGGAGGAGACACATAGGTGCGCGGGTTCGAGCCCCACCGTTGCACATTTGTATTTAAGGGGTCCGTCTATGAAGCAATGTGAAACACAGTTCCGTGGACGTTAAATCTTGGTTGAGAGTCAGCTCAAAAACTTTATTTTAAAACTTTACTTTTGACTGTATAATATGCGACTGTGGAAAAGCTAATACGGTAGAGTGTTGTTCAGATCATGTGGAGTCAAGTGAGCCACTCTGTGCGACAGCAGGTAGAGTGTTTAGTACGTAGGATACCACAAATGTGCATGGGGCATCGCGTGGTGGTGTATCATCTATTGGTGATCATATATCTTTACGGTTGCCGTAGTAATGCAATCCACAGCTACGCAAACTGATTAAAGGAAAGCGGAGGAAGTTCGAGCTCCACCTATGTATATGCCAGCTTTAGTAGGGGGGAGAACGTGGTTAGAGGCGTGAATACCGTGCTCAATGTTAATGCAGGGCATACCAGTACCAAAATATAATTTCTACAGATTCTGTATAAAACAGTTAATTATATGTATATATATATATATATATATATATATATATATATATGACTACTTTGTAGCCACACTCCCTTTTTCTAATTGTATCAAATCACTTTTTATTTTACCGCCATGCCGGGTAGCACTGACATGATGTGTAAATACTACCCTCACCGGGTTCGTAACAGTTGCCCGTCAAATATATACCGTGCTGGTAAACCCTGCCCATGTGCATTAAATTTTCGTACAGTATATTGTTACGACTTTTACTTTCTCTTAATAATCAAGTTTTATCTTCATTGTAAATATTACACGCACAAAGTACATGGACATATACTTAGATGATCTAATTAAATCATTCAATCGGTAGTAGCAACCGGCGGTGTGCACAAGGGGCAGGGGTATAATCAGTACTAGTTAATGGCTAGCATTTACTGGGAATTTTTCGTTCAAGGAGCACAATTGCAATCCTCTACTCCCATTAAAAACACATTCAAAAATTACTAGCCTTATTAAAGGCTGAAAAGATTATTTTGTCTTTCAGTGTAGCGCGCGTGCGGCCTCAGACATCTAAAGCCATCACAGAATTAGTATTGCTCTGTTTTAAAGTGTTAAATACACTTGACCTTATTAAGGAACGCCAAGAACGCCAGAGAAGACAAGATTCTCTGTGTGATTTATTTATATTTTAAGCGCAAGGGTTGCAAAGAAATTCTTTGGAAATCCCAATACCCGCTTATTACCATCTATTTACTTCTATTAGAGCAATGCCACGAAGTTTACCAGGCAGTACTATGATCTCCGCAGCCCTTGGTCACCGTGCTTCTAAAGAAGGAACGCAAAGTCATTATCGCGCCTAGGTGGTAAAAATTGCTGACAATCTGTAGTGGCGGTCGATCTGCCGTTGCATACGAGCTTCATCCACTACAGTAAGCTTGTCGTTTCAGCTGTCTACATAGAGTTGTGGTAAAGTTGTGTTTTTCAAGTAGAGAAAGGTTAATGTTGTTGTTGCTGCTGCTGTTGCTGTTGTCCGCTCCAGTGCGTATCCTCTGCTCGAATCAAATGCTTGACGACAAATCTCCTCGCGTATACAGTTGATCGGCAGCAAAGCAAAGAAGATCCTGCACGTCTCGCGACGTGCTTACGAGGCTACCCTACTATAGCCTTACAGTCACGTTGGTCGTCTTGTGGCGAAAGACAAAGCTCGACAGAAAGTGGCTTCTCGACGTGTATTGCGTCCCCCCGTATAGGTTGTGCTACAAAGCAAGACACTCTACGCACTATTGGGATAGATCACAACATGTTTCTAGTTCCAGTTCATAAGATGTATGCACTTATTGCGCTCGTCCGCCATCCGTGCCTGCAGTTAGTTGCAGCAGGATTGCCACGAGAAAAGGCGGTGGGAATGAACCGCCGCACGCTGACACTGGCCCCTCCCACTCCGTTGTCCGTGCGCCTGTTACACAGGCACAAATACACGCGATGTCTACGCACGCGACTGCACGTAGACTACTAATGTTTTCTTCCCTTCGCTACTGCTCGACTACGGCGTCTCCCAGTCGACGGCGATCCGTCCGGCCGATTTCCCTCGCCCGTTTTTCGAGAGAGCGCCCTTTCCGACTCTTCCGCGGCGGAAAGGGCAAGTGGCGTGCCGGATGGCACACTTGAGCCTCGCGAGATTCGTGTCGCGTCATGCGGCCTCCTCACAGCCATACATACCCTGCAGAGCCTGTTTGTCGGATAGAAGAACTAGGGCAGTAACAAAGTGCATCGCTTATGCTAATGCGGAGACATTCGGTATGACTCGGAATAACTTACTCATTGTCGCCACACGAATATAAAGATAGATAGAGAGAGAGAGAGAGAGAGAGAGAGGAACAAGAATCCTTGCAGTCATCTTCTGGCTCTTGTCCCCCGTATTTGTTCACTGGGGATTGCATGCGACTAGTTGAGGCACGTCATTGTTTAGGTTGTGGTGCTTGTGGATGCATGTCATCAGCTTTGTGGTTATCGCTGTTGGCATTGCTTGTAAGTGACGGCATCCTATAATGGTCATTGGCCACGTGTGGATTTACGTTCTATCAACGCTCGAACCGTGGAAAAAGCATCTGAAAGCAGCTGAGCTTGACCATGACGGTCTGGATTCGCTCAGTCGGTGATGATCGAGTGATGAAGTAGACGCCAAAGCAACGCCTCAGTACGAGTGTTTTCTTCTTCTGTCTTCACGATTCGAACTGGCAGCAGCATTTCCCCTATAACTTCGTACTGCCTGAACTTCGCTGTGGTTATTCCTAGCCCTCACGTGCGACAACGTGCGAGAGCTTCGTCTCTGTATGACGGTATGCAACGGTCGATATGAGAAAGGACCACAATGCGCCGACTGCACGATTTACATCTGCCGTCAACCGGTGTCGACAAGTGGCTGCTGAGATGCTTGGCTTTTCACGTTCTGCTCGTTGGAGTATCTCAAGGTAAGGCTGTTTTTGTTGTTGTTGTTGTCTTTGTTGGTCGTACTGTACGTTCTTGCTGTATGTCCTAGGATATGATGTTCTAGGGCAGGATCTAGGACAGGATCTCAATCTGGCACCTTGATGGCCGTTGACGGGAAACTTTATTCTGTACTACTTTCTGTACCTGTTTTCTTTTGTTTGCTTGTTCGATTATAACTTTTTGAGTCTGCGTGCTAATTATGCTCCACTAGTGTGGTGTTTCTCTCGTGAGCCTTGACCGCCACTGCATGTATAGAGAGGGTAAAACGCAAAGCTTTTGAATTGACGGTCTTTTGAGCAAGTGGTACTCACTAACAATATGAGTACTTGCTGTGTTAGCACCTTGAGTTGATTTGAACTAATCTTGCCAATTTGTAAGCACTCTCATATTGTTGGTCAAATTAACCTCGTTGGAATCATAACACTGCCTATACAAAGCATAATGCATTTGAGAGGGTTATTGCAAGTGTATGGTCATATGCCAAATGTTATCCAAAATTCATAAATATGCGTTTAGAACAGTATGTTTCAGTGAATTATTTATTTCAGTGAATTTCTACACCAGATGGTATATCACCAATTTATTATAACAAAACTTTTATTTAAGCGCCGAACCATTACTGTACATTTCCCAGAGCTCGTATTGTGACGGAGCATTATTTAACTTGCAATTCAAAACATTGAAAAATGGTGTTGTGAGAATAGGATGCAAAAATCTGCGCCTAAATGTGCCGTGGTGCGCCTAAATGTGCAACAGATGGCAGTTCGCCACTGTATACACTCAATGTCGACACAGTACCGATAGTTGAATCTTTTCGTGATCTTGGTGTGATTGTAACCCCTAAATTAAACTTCTCTGAACACATTACTGCCACTGTCACTTTTGCTTCACATTTATGTGATAATGCTGTTTATTAGCATCTTAAAACAAAACACGGTGCTAATTAATAACTAGATCGGCATTAAGGGGGGGGGGACTCAAACCACAGGTATTGCGCAGTGCGATGGACTGAGTCCACTGCTCTTTTCCGTCATTCTGGGTGAACTGCCAGAACGGATAAGGACGGGCTGGACCCGAGAATGAGACAACATTTGTGAAACTGTACGGACATTATGTGGTCATCTTTAATTGCAGCTTTTGCAGAGTGAAACACGTCAGAGACAGTAGACTTCATAGTTACCTTCATAGATGAAAAGGGCTTGAAAGTTAATTGGGAAAAGACAGTAGCCATGAAATTTCGACGGGACAGCCGTCTGGCCAAGGGTGACGTGCCTCAAATCAGGAAAACGGAACAAATTCACATATCTAGGGCTCACCATATTAACAAGGGGCGGCAGCTTTCGATCACACATTCAGGATAGCTGCGGCAATTAAATGCCCACATACGGTTTCGGTTCACGCAGCAGTCGCTTTTTTCAGGACACAGATAGCACCCATCGCCACATATAGTATTTAACTAATATGGGATAAGGTGGGAGTGGCAAATTGCGTTTATTTGATTTGGTGAGGTTTTTCTTTTTGAAGAGGGTTTTTGCGCTATTGAATACGTGCAGATATTGGGTGGTCCACGTGATAGAAGATGGTCCACTGCTGACGGAGGATCTGAAAAAAAACGATGGAATCTAATAAAAACGTGCGCCTTTGACGCCTATATGCGTAACTGGCAATTTGGGTAAAAGGCTAGCCCGGTGAAGATCAAAATCTTACTACGGCCTTTGAAGCCCACGTATTTCATCACGTTCTGTGCAACGTGGACGGCTTTCATGAGCCACATGACGAATGTCGATGCAAGCAATGCTGAAGCAAATGTGATAGATACCACATCGCGGTATATCCGGCGGTTTGCTTCTTAGCAGAACTAGTAAAACACTAAATTGATGCTTGTGTCGAAACAATCTAATGTGAATAATAATAAATAATTGAATCGTTCACATAACAAAAAAAAATCTAATGTGATATAACTATACTTACCCAGCCCGGGTGTTAGTAAAATAAACAAAATAATGTTATATCATATTTAGATGTTCCATTTAAAAAAAATCTGATTTCTATGTGAATTTCTTCAAAAATCTAGTCTTACCCAAATTCCTCTACTGCAGCCAGGTTTGAGCTTGTTATATGGCAAAAAATCTAAATGCCATTGAGCAGGTGGAGACCAAATTTATCACACCAGTGGCAAATAGATGTGATATTCCTCGTGAAAGCGTTTCTCTTGTGTCAAGACTTAGGTTACATAAACGCGGTGATATATCGCTGTGTAAAAAGTTGTGCTATCTTGTGACTGACCAGACCACGTTTAAACATATAAATACTGGACTACGAAGTGAAGTGAATGTAAGATCACTGGAGGTTGCGTGCTCAGTGAAGGTAAACAACACATGCTCGTGGAGAGTTCCACAAAGTCTGGAAAATCAGACCAGAGGTTTTTTTCTTTCTTTTTTTTTATTTTTCCGTAAGGCTATTGCTTGTGTACGGCTTTTTTATGTCATGACTAATTTTAATCCACTCCGGCATTTACCTTGTCTAAATTGAAAACCATGCACACCAATTTAAGAGTGGCCGGTCTGGGTCTCGAACCCCGTCCTCCCGAATGCAAAGCAAAGGCTTTTGCCACTAAGCCATCGTGCTCGGTATAATTATATTGTATGGTATAGTATAATTATATTGAGATGTTAAATATTATGTTTTTTTTTTAAGTAAACAATGTATATTTAGCCATATGTGAAACTTGAATAAAGGCGCTTTTGACTTGACTTAAATTAAACCAACTGGATATGCCCCCAGTGTACGTGCAACTCAGTTCGTTGACCCCCCGGCTGTCGAATAACATAGCCCATTAGTTCTGGTTGGGTCTAGTGGTAGATTGTTCCCATGACAGCGGTCGCATTCCCTTGCCTGACGTCTAAACGAAAACCGCTGAAGTAGAAAGGCGCGGTGCCTCGCGTCTCCTGTGGCGAGTACAGATCGGTTGGCTAAAGTCTGCAAGGTCTACCGAACTTTTCGAACGCTAGCGACGAAAAGGCGTACGCGCGTCTAAGTGCAGAATTTTTGTGCGGCGCTTGTTTTGCCTTGCGATTGCAGCAGCACACCCTGATCGGGAAAAAACACCAAGGCTGAGCAAAGAGAGCTAAGAGTTAAACAGTCAGTAGTCACTCTGCTGTCCCACGCCAAAGCCTGCCCCCTTTTCGAAAGATACAAGCGCCATTCCGTCGGGGCTTCTCTTAGGAGCTTATTGGGCACCCAGGGAATTCCAGCTACGGAGCTTTAACCATGGTGCTTATTGAGGGCAGTATGCCTCGCTCCCAGTCCGGCACTTCTCGAGCATGAAAGCCCGCGTCGGGCCGATACGTTCACCAGTTCGCCACAGCCACAGGTGTGCGATTCCACTATCCAGGCCCCCAAGCGACGGCCCACAAAGATACGGATGGAGGCTTCGTCGATAACGGCGCCAGTTATATGAGCGGGTAAGACCTGGAGCCCTGTCCTGGCTCCGGGGCATGCCATGGCTCGAAGTCTGGCCGCCTCGATGGTGGACCAGAGGATGGTTTGGAGCTGGATTTTTAAAGCCATTCAGATAATATTCATAATCCCTGATACCGCCCTGGGCGATGACTAGTTGAACCTGATGCTCTAGTTGAACCTGACCTCAGTGGTCAGAAGAAAACCTCGTCCTCTGAGTTGTTGCGCCGAATCGTATTTCCCGAGATCTGACGGCTGACTGTACTCTCAGCTGAGACCTGTTATGTTGCCATGACAGCGGTAACAATGATTTGGATAATAATTTTATGGGTTACAATACAATACAAATGTCTCCTTTATCTAAAAAAAGGGGTTGAACAAGGGAAATGAATTGCTCGCATTCGCGGGCAAGGCGAGCTGTTCGCCAAACAAATGAGTGGTTAACGACTGCTACATTGGCTATCTCGTGCGGTTGAATGGAACCGCGACTCCGTAGGCTGTTTGATCGCACGTGGTAAAACTTATTAATCTGATCATTGCGTATTAGATATTTAAAAACGCGGTAGTCAACACGACGCTGGTACTCCGCGACACTTGGGAGTACGACTCTGTCACGCGTCAAGTTGCACCTTCTTGAGACTCTCTTTAAAAGCTTGTCCTGAATACGCTGCAGCAAACATATATCCTTGTCGTAAAAAGGCGTCCACACGTGAGCACAGCATGACCATTTTGGCACTACTAGGGCTTCATAAAGACGCAGGTATTTAGAGGTATCTTGCAATGAGAATACCCTTAGTATGAGATTACTTAGTCGAGAGGCAGCTTTTGCTGAATCGGCAATGTGCGCCCAAAACTTCATATGTCTATCAAACGCAACTCCTAGGTCCTTGTAGGATGTTACCTCAGGTATAGGGAAATCTTTTAGCTGGTACCTGAAGTTGTCGGAAGCTGTCTTCAGGACCGCGCACTTTGGAACTGAAATTACCATATCATTTAGCTCACACCACTATTAATGGCTGCTTGAATATTCAGGCGGTCCTCGTTTCCTCTAATCTGGGCATATATTTTTAAATCATCTGCATACATTTTGTATGTTGTGTTCAGGTGGCGAAGCCGTACTCCCAAGTCCTGAGCAAAGATTATATACATAAGAGGGCCTAGGCAGGAGCCTTGAGGAACCCCAGAAGGGCATGGGGAGCGCTTCGAGAGCGAGTCACTGACTTTTACGGCAAAGGAACGTTCTGTCAGATAAAAGTGACACCAAGCCAGGATTCGAGGGCCAATTCCTAGCGCCGCCATTTTAGATAAGAGAATCTTATGATTTACCCTGTCGAATGTTCGCGAGAAGTCAACGTAGATCGTATGGCCCTGTTACGCGCAATAGCCCAATGATGGCATATTCAAGCAAACTGCAGCGTCTGATTAAACCCGAATCTACAAGAAGCGTATTCCTAAATACGCTTTTTACTAACATGATAAACCTAATAGGCGAGCACTATCTGTGTGCGCTTTCTTTATTTAAGCGAAGAAACATCATCATTAGGAAAGTGTTCAGTTATTTCAATTCTAGACGTCATCTCAGTAGATAACGCATGCATTTAAGGATTACTATTTTTTTAAAACAGTGGTAGTGATTTTTTATTCGCGTTCGACTTGCAGTTTTCATGTGGTACATCGATGTAATGTGCGTGTTTCGACAGAATGTTTAGCGTAAATCATATGCACGCAAAATCGCTGCAACATGTACTAAATAGAGCTACATAATTTTTTGCTGATGCCGCATATATATACGAGCACATTAGACTCATAAAGTGAGCGAGCCAAAAAAGAATGAGCTTTCGATTAATAATTATAAGTTTATGCTAATAGAATATTATATAACAGCGTCTTCATTTAAAATGTCAAAACAAAAGGCTACGATGTTGGTGTATTACGAATTTTTAGTTAAATTTTATATTGTATCTTGCCCCGAATTATGTAGAGCTTATGTAATGATCTTTCAGTGGTAGTAATAGAGCAAAAATTCTACACAGTTCCGCTGCCAGTTGCCAGGAAAGAGATTATAAAGTTGCGCACAATTTATTCATATGTGAAGTCATTTATCTAAGTAGTACATAGTGTGTTCAAAACGTATCGCGACTTTTGTGTTTTTTCAAAAATTATTCATTTATTCATGAATATCTATTTTGTCCCCTTCAAAGTAATCCCCATGAGATATTATACACTTGTGCCAACGGTTTTTCCAATCTTCGAAGCACTTCAAAAAACCATTTTTTTAACCTTGTTCAGCTCCTCCTTCGATGCCGTCTTTATCTCGTCAAGCGTAGCGTAACGTCGTCCTTTCATGGGCCTCTTCAGTTTAGGGAACAAGAAAAAGTCACAGGGGGCCAGATCTGGGGAATACGGTGGCTGCGGCATCATTAGTGTGTTGTTTTTGGCCAAAAATTCGCGCACAAGCAACGATGTGTGAGCAGGGGCGTTATCGTGGTGCAAAAGCCAATTTTTGTTCTTCCACAAATCCGGGCGTTTCTGGCAAATTGCGCATAACTTGCAGGTAATATTCCTTATTGACCGTTCTACCCTGTGGCAAGAACTCATGATGCACCACGCCCCTGCAATCGTTAATCATTAATTTTTTCGTCTGTTGTTGAAGTGCTCGGGCGTCCGGCACGCTCTTCGTCGTTCACATCTTCTCGGCCTTCTGAGAACATTTTGTACCACCGATAAACGTTGCTTCGGTCCAAGGTAGCTTCTCCGTATGCCACAGTCAACATTCAGAATGCATCCGCGCACTTAATTTCGTTTTTCACACAAAATTTGATACAGGTTCTTTGATCCATTTTTTTGAATAGGTAAAAATCGAAGACGATCCAAAACACGTGCAAGCAAAGCAGCTGTCAACAATTAAGTGAACATTCAAAATGGCCGAGCTTGTCGGCATAAGTGAGAGACATGAGTACCAACATAACGCCACAAAAAATCGAAATTCGAATATACGTAACCCCATGAAAATTCAAAAGTCGCGATACGTTTTGAACACACCTCGTATACTAACGACGTGATGAATGAATTGATTGTTAGCTAACAGAAGGTAGCCAAAAATGAGAACACGGTAAAAGCGTACGTTATTTATTAGTAACAGCGTAATAAAACATGCACGTGTCAATGCACGTTAATTTGTCTCGACCAAATGTGAAGATCGTGAACATTTCTACGGCTGCTGTTGGGAGAATAACATTTAACGAGACACATCCAATCAAAATAATTTTTATGTTCGATGGAGTAACTGAGCAATGTTAATTAAATTAACTATGCTCAGTTACTCCATCGAACAATGCATCCCCTTGCCGTCGTAATTTTGTGAAGTAATGTCCAGTCGGCTCCGTCGGTTTATACACATAAAATATATTTATTTCACTGCCACTTCTAAACAAGACATTTCTGCCTCTATTCCAATAGAAGAGCATGCTCATTTAAACAAAACCTACAACAGCCTTAATTTTGGTCAAACTGCGTTGAGATACCCTGTATATAACGAAATTATTTTGAAAACAGGCAGCAGAAACCATCTGACGAGCAGCTACTTATGTGATATGTATATGTAATAGGCTGGAATTTATTTAGAAGGACAGATATAGTAAGAGGAGCATAATATATTCATGCTGGCTTCGATGAAACAGACGGCACGCATCCAGCGGACGACCTCAATATACACTCCCTTATGTGCCATCCGAATATATGGTACAGTCAATAAGGTCTTACTTTGAAAGGTGTAAACCCACTGTGGATCTACCTGGTCATACTGATTGTCGAGCCCGGTGGCATAGTGTACTTGTCTGCGCCTCGCGACCGGAGAAGACACATAGGTGCGCGGGTTCGAGCCCCACCGTTGCACATTTGCATGCATGGTGGTCTGTCTATGAAGCAATGCAAAAAGCAGTCCCGTGGACGTTAAATCTTGGATGAGATTTAGCCCAAAAAGTATTTTTTGGTCATACTGATCGACGAATACGTCACAAATATAGCTAACAGAATTTAGCTTTTCTGAATAAATGGATTTAATGGAATAACCCAGCACTGGTATCTCAGCCAGAAAACAAGCCTTGAGTGCCTAGGACTACCAGGGATCGCTAGCTTTTTTTTTATAAATCCAAGTGACAGAATTACAGCAGCCAAAATCATATAAGTACGGTTTTTTTAACGGGCTTTTATGACGGCCTAGCTGGAAACACAGGTCATAGCAGCACTAGGGCTCAATGTTTGTAGGTTTTTAATAGATATGCACCTTCTGCCTTAACATATGACACCGAAGTGGCCTATATATAACTCCGTTGGCATATATAATATATATATAGATAGATATATAGGAATATATATAATATATAGATATAATATATATATATAGATATATATATATATATATATATATATATATATATATATATATATATATATATATATAATATATGTATAATATATATATATATATATATATATATAATATATGTATATATATATATATATATATATATATAATATATGTATATATATATATACATATATTGTCTGTACTCTACGGTGCTATACTTCGTTGAAATTAGCTCCGATGAAATGGGAAGTGGAAATGTCTTATTAAGAAGTGACAATAAAATCATAAATTTGGTTTATACCCATGTGGCTGACCGGACATTACTTCACAGAATGTGCGATTGCCAGACACCGGGTTGTTCGACGGAAAAACCAGACATCGTTTGTTGGCAAGAAAACATGTTTCACCTTAAAGACGAAGATCTAACGTTGGCTAGCGAAAAAAGAAACGTCGTATTGAGAACAGTTTACAAAATCGAGATTCTGCGATGTCTCATTTTCACCGGTCACGTTCAATACATAAACATTTTGCCGTTACGCTCATAACATATAAACAAATTCGGAAAAATACACATGGGAATCATTTAGACACCAAATCGATGGTGATTTGTTTCGTAATATGATTACCGTAAGCCCTTTTCCCCGACCTCCGATGTCGGATTCCCATGGGGTTCTGTGTTAACGGTAGGGACGTTGGCGGCTAGTTCACGGTCTGTATTTGGCGACGGCAAACGTCGCGTCTTTGTTAAAATAGGAGTCTATAGGAATCCGGCATCGGCGGGGCAGAGCAAAACGGTTTATGATAATCAGATAATGGCTTTCTTTTCTACAGCACCGTAAAGAATGGTCAATATGTGCCAGGATATATATATATATATATAGAGAGAGATAAAGAGAACAACCTATATAGCTTGGTAAAAATGCTGTATATAAATAAAAACGATAACTTGAATGTATTTTTTTCATGCGTTAGTAGAGGCATTTTTAAGGGACGTAATGTATCTGTTTTTTGCTTCTATTACCGCTTCAATTCGAGACATAAACGGCTTATAGGCATCTTGCAAAATCTATGACGATTTGCAAATGCCTGCTGAATAGAGGCAGTGAGCGGGCCTGCGTTGCTATATCGAGTTGTATTAGAATCTGGTCTAGTGACGCCCTACACATGGTAATCCAGAGGATTTAAATCTAAACTGCTAGGTGGCCACGAATGTTTTTCCCCAATATATGCTCATATGCTTCGCTAGCCACCATTGCTCTAAAGGGCTGGTTATAAGCTAGTGCGTCGTCCTGTTGAAACATGTATTCTACACCATAAGCACAGATTTTATCGACGGTTCTGCTTCAGTTAGCAAAACGTGTCAATGAACTTTCTGTGTTACTGTCTGGCCCGTTTTGAACAAAACAATAGTACCGTCACGTCTCCTTGACTAGACACCATACTCACACCGTGTACATACCCTGGAAGTTTACTCTGTCGTACAATACGGACGTCCTCTGGATCGTAAGCAAGCCAACGGTCTTCTCTCCGGATGGTGTTCTTGCGTCTACCGTGAAGGTCTTCTCGTTAGAAAATAATTGATTACCAATAAACCTAGAAGCACCAGACATCGAACAAGTCCGTTCGCTTTATCGGCTTCATTCTTTTTGATTTTTTGTGGTTCAAGCCTGACTGACACCTGAAGTCCTCATAAACAATTAGACCAGTGGTTCGAAATGACACATCAAATTTAGAGTTCAAAGCGTGCATGGACGTGCGAGGATTGTCAAAAATGCACTTTTGCAGTGCTTTGCTCAGTCCTGGAGTCCCGCCACAGCGCACTATATCGTAAATCTTCCGCTCTGTTGAGTAGGAACTCGGTTGTGCTTCTACCGCAGCCGCGCACATAGATAGCCACAATCCTATCACTGTCGCTTTCGGAAAACGAAAGAACTTTGTAATCTCATTAGGGAGTCGGCGCGAAGAGCGGGGAAGAAAAGCGGGGTCTTTGCTGAAATACCTTAGACACGGTTGCTCGGTCGGTCATGGTTGGTGTTTGCTTACCTTTTACTTGAAACAGGCTCTCGGTGGATACCAGGCAGTCAACCAACGTTTGAACTATGTTTATACTGCATTACTTCCACTTTTCCCAACGTAGCTGACTCAATCTGTAAGACGAATAGGTTTAAATTTCAGCTGAGCGTTACTTGAAAGCAAATTACGGTGTAGTGGTACATTAGGATATTATTGTGTATTTTTTTTTCGTGCATACGTATTGGGACACACTGAAGTAATACCACAAGTATCCCGGTCATGTAGGTTAGGGGGTCACCAGGTTTTTAGTGGGTTTGAGAGTCCCACACTACCCAGACCAAAGGGTGTGCGTTATGCATTTTTGTTCCTGGCCCTTGTAAAAAAAACGTATTAGGACAGTGGTAGCTCACCTCATTCTTGCGTATATGGTTAGGAACAATCATTAGTAACAGAGACAACTTATTAGTGCAGCAACAAGTTGATCTCCGTGCATATGCACGAAATATAATCTTATATCTTATAGATCTTAAATACTACAGCTGCGGTATGTTATACGCGTGAAAAACCCAGGTGACAGTTGTCTCCACATGACCAAGGTTGTGAAGGATTACTATTGTGCATTGTTAATACCATCTTGCGCTGCTTCGTTCTAACGACCCCTCACATGTACATTCGCCTTTATTCGCGGTTTAGATGCCCTCAAAGCGTGTCAACTGATGTCGTTCCTAGTATAGACTCACTTTTTAAGCAAAGCAACATATCTGCTCCACGTCAACTAACAAAAATGAATTATTATGACACCCTCAAATAACTTAAAGAGCCAGCAATCCATCACTTTAAAACCGGTAGCCCGTTTTGAGTTTGTAAACTGGTCGCTTGCTTGGCGGATGGCCATTTTCCTTGCAGGAATACGCAAACTAGAAACTACGACTATCTTCAATGGTGGATCAAAAAGTTTTGAAGAAAAACATATTAATTTAATCTTTAAAGTGTTTTTGTTCCACATGAAGTAGCTCTCGCCCGCTAGAACGCACTTGTGCTACCTTCTTCTTACTCTTCAAAACATTTTTTAAACGCGTTTTTCGGAATTGAGTTGAGTTGTTCCTGCGAATCGCCTCTGTAGTCTCGAAACGTTGCCCCTCTAATTTGTTATCCGTCGGAACAGGAACAATTCCACGGAGCCAGGTTCGGCAAATAGGAAGGTTGCGAAAGTATAGAAATTTAATTTTTCATTAAATAATCCAAAATCAGTAACGATGACTGCGCCGGTGCGTTGTTATGATGGAGGATCCAAGAGTTGTTTGCCCAAAATACAGGCCTCTTGCGTTGGAAGTTTTCGCGCAGTCTTCTTAAATTGTTGCGGAAATATTTTTTATTGACCGTAAAAGTAGGTGACAGCATTGCGGGCATCAATTTGCTTTAAACTCAACATTTTTGGAACGAACTACGCTGCCGGTTTTCTGACGCGTTAAATATTTGTCAAGATCGTTACAACTGACCCATAAGATATTTGTTTTGTTTAGCTATCTTTCTTATAGTTATTCGGCGATTCCTGAGTACGATATTATGACTGTTTCAACATTTCTATCTGTTATTGACTTCAAGAACTTTTAGACAAACTGAATGCCGAAGTGGATTATAATCGGCCAATCGATCGGAAAACAAAAAACGGGGAGAACAGATGTCTCAATAAAAAGAGATCGTACATTACCATCCAACCCCTTTCCGCCTTTAGAACATACGATTTGGCTTATAACACAGAACTTGATGCCGATATGTTGCTCCTCCATGCATCGACTCCTTAAACGTCGCCGAACCTCGTTTTCTTCACCGCTCTTTGAAACAAACTCGAACAATAAACACCGCCACCGTCTCGCCAGTGTGTAGCTGATGAATCGTTTCACGTCTAAGGAAAACACTATCGATGACCTTGGTGGTTTCGGTTCCTAAAATGTAACGTACTAAAACTAGCCAATCCGCCCTCGTATATTACCATTATTTCTTCTAGGCCTGCATTGCGGCAATTGCGTTTACGAAGCTTGTTCTTTCGTTTGTCGCCCAACTCAGTTTTCTAATTTCCTATTCTAATTACCTCTCTGGCACACCCATAGACCCACCCTGACGACAGCATCATCTAGCTAAATCCAATTTCAGTCATTGAGTTGGTGTATGTACAATGGTAGCAATGTGGCTGGGTGCTGGGGACTGTCATAAGCTGGTTCATTCACTCCCCGCCTACAGAGCACTCTCAGAGATCAGCGCGAGGCAGGCGACTAAATATAAATTGTGACGGTTAGCAATCGCAATATATATATATATATATATATATACTCACGATTGTATATATATATATATATATATATATATACAATCGTGAGTACATGATTGAATACGTACAATCTTTTATAGCACTTAGTATATCTTAAAGGATACTTGGTTTTCCCTGTGTTTATTGACTGATTAACTGCACTTATAGTGCTCCTAGTGAGCTTTGTTTGTCTATTGGGATAAGCGCTAATTTAGACTCAGTGCCTCATTCTCATGTAATTTTGTAATGTCTACTTATGTATCTGTGTTGCTCATAAATATGTAAACGGTTTTGTTGCTTTAATTTGTTTGCTTTCTAGCCGCCTATTACACATAAATCTACAGCAAGTCCTAAGGGTAAAAAGCAAAGTCTTCGCTTTATCGTTAATGTCTGATTTTCGTGATATAAAAAGCTGGCACGTGTATTTAGATATGCAGGTCATGCGAATAACAAATCCATCCATTCGGATTGCCAGCAGACCATTGGCAGATTGATTTTCTTCGAAGAGCTCCATCACGCTTGATGTCCACGACCTTGCTCCAACGGTAACTGAACTTACAGGACGACCGTGCTAACCATATTGGCTCCAGGCAATATATTCTATTGGTTCCCTTTGCGCACTTCTGTAATACATTGATAATTTTCAATTAAACAGGGGTAACGGTATTATATTCAACAAGACATGTACTACTTCTCCCACCAACTCCCACGGTTACGTCGGCATCAGGGAAAAAAATCCGGCTGTGATCCCTCCGCAAAGTTGCGCGACTGTTTGCAAAATGTTATCCATCTGTTGCTGTGTCCACCATAAAGTTTTATCACAGTTTTCCGCGGCATGCTTATTTTTCTTCTTTATACACAAATCTTTCCTGCATCGGACTTACCTATGTCCCGTTTATATGTAGACGTGTAATTGATGACTTGGTTACTTGTACCACTTTTGTTTTCGTTCTGTTTTTCCGCCTCCCTCTTCTTGTGTTGATGTACACTTGAATGAAATTTTTCCATCATTGTTGGCGTCATCATGTCGACGACGACGACGATGACGACGTTGCCCTCCATCATTGACTTGTCCCAAAAATGTCCTTCTGTATCTACTACTCTAGCTTCGGAGGGCGAGAGCCATGCCACGTAAGATAGGTGCGTCGTAGGTACATATAGATAAACAGCCGGGCGCATAATGGGTCGGTCTCTCTCACTTTGCCTCGTATTTGAAGCGTTGTCGAAGTTTATGTGTACCCCCCCTCCCCCCACACACTTTCTGTTGGCGAGGTGGCCCTTTCGTTTAGCCAAAGGCGTTTTTAGACTCCTTCCCTTCCCTGCCCTGCGTTTGCCTCCTGCGTTCCGAAGAAAAACTGGCGAAGCTCTCTTCTTATCTACGTTTCGCTGAAGGCGAGCAAAGGCGAGCGACCAAGCGACGTTGGATGGACGAACCCGGCAGAAAAGAACCCCACGAGGGGTTGGTTTAGAGAGCTATAGCAGTTGAGGTACAGAAAAGGGACAACATGACGATGAGGTAGAAGAGCATCAGGGTCGAATAGATAGAAACGACAGAATATGAAACGGCGGTGCAGCGAATCATAGGGCGGGAATGGAGGAAGTCCATTTTTCATCTCAGGGTGGCATATACGTACGTATGTATGTATGTATGGGCAAAGAAGAAATGAGGTTTTGGAAGAACTCTGCTTGCTCATCTTCTCCCGCCCAGCAACTGCGTTTCAATCGTGCACTCTCTTTCGCTTGCCCGTTTTCTTGTTCCCTTCTTGTAAACTACTTCTCTCGTAACCTCTCGACCGTTCCATTTTCCTCTTTCCCTCTGGCGCTATCTTCTGTGTGTCGGTGGCTCGTTCGTTTTAGTGCTTGCTTTGAATCGGTCGTTCCGGCCCTAGTCCGCAATTGATGGAGCATAAATACCGCTATTCGGTGCTGCTCCATTGCCGCCGAGTCACTACCACATCGATGGACGGCGCAAGTGCTTTTTAACCTGGAGCGAGCAAAACGTGTGATCTTCGTAGGTTTTGCCCACGTGTCCTGTCTATCGGATAGAGAAGTTGTGTCAGCCTAGATAGAGAAGTTGTGTCAGCAGCACCAGTACTAGCAACATTCAGAATTAGCGTGAAGCTCGAATCGAATTGTAGTAGCTGTGGCGTGAGACAGTCGTATTAATGTTACGAAGCAGTTGTGGATGACTACTAATGTCTGGTTAAGTAGTTCCTTCGTTCTGCTGCCAATCGGTGTAGCGCTAAATTACCCCAATCGACTATCATCGCGTTGGGCCGCTACACGCAAAAATGCGTCGATTTACAGCTATCCAGCACGGCTGAGCTGTTTTTTTTTTTGGGGGGGGGGGGGTTAGATCATTTGAATATAGACGTAAGCAATGTATTTCTTCGCAGTCACTTTGACCCCTTTTTATTTAGTTGTCGTTCGGCACAACCGGCTATCGATGGGACAGGATACGAAGTGTACGTTAGGTCGTCCCGGGATGAAATACTTTGTTTTCTGCGTTTTAGTTTGGCCACAGTTAGTAACCACCCCGGCTCGGCTTCAGTATGGGCAATGTGCTTCGATATCGCCTTTGCTCTCGACACAACGTTCTATCTATGGCCTCTGTGTGTGATCGCGCTGCCCAAATGATCATTCGACACACCGCAAACGGCAGCTGCGACCGTGGGTTGCCGGCTTGGCGGTAAAGGTTGGCGTTTGTCGACTGAAACTATTTGATTGGGGCCCTATTTGAGTTGTCGTACGCAAGCGTGGCTTCGACGGTCCGAAACAGCATACCTGATAAGCCAGCGCTAGTGATAACTGGGTCATTCAATGCTGGTCTCATTCATTTAAAAGCATTGGTTGGTCTCCCGATCAAAAAGGACCGCACAGAATTCCACGCTTTAGGACTTGGTGGTAAGGTTCTTCCACTGAATTCTAGAACCACTGACGAGAATTCAATTTAAACCGCAGTCTCCAAAAGTACTTACTTGCTGGAAATGTACGGCACACTTCAGCAGACGCAGCCTCATGAAGCGCATTGAGCTTGCGTGAGGAAATGAGCATGACTGACTATTACTATAACTCTGGGACTGCAATAATAAGAGGATGGATGTCATCAATCATCAATGTGACGATGATTTCTCCACCAGCGAAGGGATCGTTTGCTTAAAAATAAATAAACGTATCAAAAGACAACTTCGTAGTGTTGGAGGCGTGTCAATATCATGGGCGTTTTGTTTAGTTGTTTGCCCGCTGCCCCTTTAGAGTTCAGATCGTTTACTCTATTTGGTTCAGTGCCGACATGGAGACGCAGACGCGTTTGCGGCGAACGATTTATCTAAACCTCATACACTACGATGTGGTTTTGCTTCACCTATCATTTTGCTAGCATTTTGGATCCAGTGGATCTAAGCGCATCAATCGAAACTGATCTGCCTGCTGAAAAATACTACGTTCCTTCACATTGCTGTTGGGACGGGCAGCTGTTTCTAGGCTTGCTACGTTCAAGGCCCAAAAGGCCCACACTTCCTCGCACCGAAGCTTCTTTACTCTATTTGCGGGAGCTTATGCAATAATATTATTTCTTGTATTTAAGCTAGCTGTTCATCATACGGGCCACGACACGAGCGGTAATTTGCATCGTTACCTAACAGCCGCACTGTTGAAAGCAAGCCCCGCGGCGTTACGAGCAATTGTAATCCTGATCGGCGGGTGTGGTCTCCACTATGCCTCCTGCTAGTATTCCATGATTGCCTTGCCTTTCAGCTGCCTTGATACGGGGCTCAGTGCACAAATGCACGGCTTAGGCTGCACTACGCAAGATGACTATTATACTCGTATTAGTATTATTATTATTGTTGTTGTTGTTGTTGTTATAAGTACGACCATAAATTTCAGTCAGTAACACTACGTGTTCACGGTGTCGTTCTCATTCTAGGTCGAGTAGTCGTCCGAGGCCTGGCCGTCCTTTCAGCCGAGGGATTGAGCATTTCGGGAGAACACCAACAGACATCGGCGATTCCTTCCAGCGACGGTGGTGGTGGTGGTGGGGCAACACTAGGCCTAGGAAGAAGGCCCTCCATTGTGCTCGACTGTGTCTACGACCTCGTTCCTTCGGCGAACATCCATAACAATGGCAGCCGAGGCGCACCTTTGACGGCGATCGACGGTGTAGGCGGGAAATACAACGACAGCCATACAAATAACAACAACAACAACAACAACAACAACCTTAGCAGCAGTAATGACAACGAAGGCCGCAGCAGTAACAACAACAACAACAGCAAAAGCAGCAGCAGCAGCAGCAATAACAACAACAACAGCAGCAGCAACAACAACATCAGCAACAGCACCAACAACAACAACAAAGATGGCGCCAGCGCCATCTTGGCCGGTCTAAGTGTCGATCGAAGAAGACGTGAAAACGAACGGACACCTCGGGTTGTAAAGTGGTTCCGCAATTCCGAAGCCACCCCCTTCTACCAGTGGATTCCGAGTTCGCATTCGCGACTGTTCCACCACGCATACCGAGGTCTGTAGCAACCAGCCAGCAATCTCTTTTGCTAGCTTTGCAGCAGCAGCAGCAGGCATGCTTCGGTTAGACGACCAGAATCTGTAGAAAATCTGCAGCTTACAGTGATTTTATAGCGAGTTGTAGCGGGAGTAGAGGCATTCGGTGTCGTTTCTTCTTGTTTTACCTCTCTTCTTCCTGCTCGATTGGCGTACGTCGTCGTAGAAAGGTACAAATTAGTACCAGCAGACAATTAATAAACGGACGGCCCTGCCGTGGTCGTTGTTTCTGGCACAATGCAGATGTCAGGCAGAGATGCGATCCATGCAACTACTAGTCTTGTGAAACTAAAAGTCTAAAATACATTGAACGTAGGTAACCAGACTAAACGTGGCGGGAGATGTACCTTGACGAATGTTTTCAATTTCTCCTCCATTTACTACAAAGTTGGATGAACTACGAACGTGCTAATCTAGGGAGACTATCTAGCTGTGCGTATACGCATACATACACTATAACCTTTTATATATATATATATATATATATATATATATATATATATATACATACATATACATATATATATATATATATATATACATATATATATATATATACATACATTTATAGGTCAGCTGTTAGGCGATCCTTCATGCATTGATGATGCTAAAGTTGTCAAAAATGCCACAAAAATTGGCTGGCATTGTGTGTGCAGATTTATTGGATACCCTGTACAAGCATAGCGATCGGCCGGCCGACATGTTTCGGGCGGTGCGGATTACCAGGCTCGTGCGCGAGCTTTCGGGCAACTTCACGTGTGAGGTGCAGGATGAAGAGCTCGACGACGAGGTGCAAGGAGACGCCGATGACAGCGGTATCGCAGAGGACGCGAGCGAGCAAATGGCCACTCACGAACTTCGCATATATGGTAAGTGCTGCCCATGGCTCTCCCCGGGGGTAGTACGAGCCCGAACCGAAGTGAGCTTGCAAAAAACCGAACACTACGATGCACCGTACTCAAATGGTAGTAGAATTGTCTGTCTGTCAGCAACAGCAGTAGTAGTAATAGTACGGAATAGAAAACATCTACACTAAAGTGTTACACGAATCGGGACAGCTGTTGCAAATCGTTGCAGTTGTAGTGACGACAGCGAAGCTGACAGCAGGACTTACAGTTGGCTAGCTATGTATTAGCAATTAGCAACTACAGCAGTTTCTGCAGCTGTTGGCAGTCGTTCTAGTTTTGACAAATCCTGTCACTTCACTTTATCGATGATCATGATGTCGATAACGAATTTGAAATTGGTGCACAAACATAAATATCGTTCGTTAGGCATGATAATGCGTTAACGCGAGCTTGCTGGCTACCTTTTTGGTTGAAATTTCACCAGATCCTCCGGTCGAGTTCGAGATTCACCTCAACCTGGCCGCCGAACAGCTCTACTGTACCGCATGGACGAGCGAACCACCGGAATCGATCCACATGAGGCTTTTTCGGCACGATCACGACGCCTGGCAGATGCCGCTTGGCCCTCCCGTAGATCTCAATGCAACGACGACTGTTCGTGACCTTCGAACAAGGACTGCAGTTCCGGCATCGTCGCCGTCACCGTTGTGGCCGGGCCCGCTTTCTTTATCGGCGCCTCCGCCGTCATCATCATCATCATCGTCATGGAGTCCAACAAATGCCGTTTCAGATGCCCTTATAGAGATGCCTTCAGTTGCCACGACGACAGTTAGAGGGCGGCCATCATCAGAAGAAGCCCCTCGGCAAGGGCCGGCACCCCCACCACAACCTCCACCATCGTCATCATCACCATCATCATCATCATCATCACCTCCACCTCCACCCCCCACCAACAGACCAAGCAAAGCCAACCATAAGTATCAGCTTGTGCGCATAGAGGCCTCAGCCAGACTTCACGCCGAAGACGTGAAGCACCTGGACGTCGATACGAGCCGAACGTTTGTCTGTGAACTCATCTATGAGCGTCTACGGCAGCAGCAGCAAGAGCGGAGCGTGCTTGCGAATGACAACGCCACTGTCAGCCCGTATCCCGCGGCTGATGATAATGATGACGATCGACAATCTACGGCCGTAATAAGGGAGACAGCTCCTGTTTTCCAGCGGAGTGTAAAAATTGTTCACGGTACGTTGCTAATTCATCAAACTTCTTATAGCTGAAATGATAAACGCCGTAGCATGAACTATATATATAATATATATATATATATATATATATATATATATATATATATATAAGATGGCTTAGTGGCAAAGCCTTTGACTTGCATTCGGGAGGACTGGGTTCGAGACCCAGACCGGCCACTCTTAAATTGGTTTGCATGGTTTCCAATTTAGACAAGGTAAATACCGGAGTGGATAAAAAAATTGCCATGACATGAAGAAACCGTACGCGGGCAATAGCCTTACGGAAAACCTAAAAAAAATATATATATATATACTCTCCCGGAATTCCAGTCGACAAACTTTGAGATCTAGTACAGCTCGTCAAAAAATAGTTTTGTTTTTCGAATGGAACAAAAGGGCGGAAATATCCTATTTTGGAGTGATAGCGAAATTACCAAAAGTAGTTGTATCAAGCTTTTTATCCTGAGATATCTTCACTAAATCTGGGATTGCGAAAGCCCCAGTCCTACCGATGGCAAACCAATACTATTTCTGTGTTTAGACGAAAATTTCGCATCTGCTGCATCGCATTCTACGTTATCTGAATGTTGAATAGCTCAATAGAACAGATGTTGTATTAAAGATAATTCTCATGAAATGCAATTTTTATATTTTGGCTTTCACTCTTAAATACTCATCTTTAGATAGATAAATCCGCATGTTGTTCAATTAGCAAAAAAAATTGCCGAGTTGTACTGGATTCCAAAGTTTGTCGGAAAATTCTAGGAGACGCAGTGTACATATAGGAGCATCTCGCCATACAAAAATAATTCCATGTTCAAATTACAAAGATGGCCCACGGCTTTGATGCCGTGAGATGTAATCCAACGAGACACATAGCGAGTAGATGCCGAAGGATTGCTCCGTGTTTAACCAGCCAGTACTGATTATTATTAAGTGTGAACGTGTACTCCTTGGATTCTCCTAGCTCCTAAATGTTATTCTATGGAACCAACAATAAAACCGACGTTTCCTTATTATTATTATTATTATTATTATTATTATTATTATTATTATTATTATTATTATTATTTATCTAAATCCGTTATGATCTGAAACGATGTGAATAGCGGCGTACTTCCGGTGCAACAAATCTTCAAAACGTCTCTATTTCGTTAGGCAGGATGCCAAGCTCGGTGACCTTTTCCAGCAGCTTCTGGCTCCACGTCGTGGATCGGCGGGGATGCCTGACGTTATCCTGCTCAGAAAGGAAAAACTTTATTTATCAGCTTAGTCAACGATTCATATACAGTGACACGCTTGGCAAAACAAGCCAGTGATGTGCGATGGGCATGTTCGGCCTCAGCGCTGTAAGCTGTATGCAAAATATATAAGGTTCTGCCGGTTGCACTATGCGATAGTTCAAGGTTTTATGTTAATGTAAACCAACAACTCTACCAGCAATGCCGCTGTGTCCCGTGATGCTGCACTGATGTGTACGCTTCATTTCACCATTGAACATGCCGAAGTAAATGGTAATTCACAAGAATCTTAGCGTAAGAATAGCGTAGTGTTCTTTTGCTCATAGTTCGACTGGGGTGCCCAACGTTGTGCAAAATCATAAGAAGGATCAAAATTATACGCCTGATAGAACCTAGCCTGTGAAACACTAGGTAGTCCACTGGTATCCCTAAAAAAGGCCTCTCTCTGCACCATTGGCCCCTTCTGTTCACTCAATCACAGTAGAACTGTCCTATGAGCGCACACACATATCGCCTTGCCACAGATAGATAGAACGAATATCAAAAACATTAAGAGGCATAAGCAGATATGGGTTTGGTTTTTAGCGCGTGATAGCGTGAAGTAACACGTACAAAACAACAACAGTAACAATTAGCAATAACGGGAATAGCCAGGGATGAATTGAGCAGGGGCGTATCATTCACAATTACTAATATACTACTTATATAACATCTGCAATATTGCTTATTTTATTATTGTTGTTTGATTGTTGATGCACACTCAACATCGTCTTGGCGTTGCCTCTCTGTAGATACAATGACACTCTCTGTCGGAGGAAGGCGGGTGATCTTGGCTCCGCTGTGACCTCAAAGAGCTTCTTCCCAAGCTCTTTTGTCACTTTAAGTGCATCCCTGCCCCAAGCACCTGATTTCTTGAGACCGAACGCAATTGCAACGTGGTTCTCAAGAAGATGCGCGTATAGGCGTTGTTTATGAGTCATGTAGCCGAAGTCCGCGCTGGCTGGTGCACGATAGCCGAGAAGATACGCATCGAAGACAGCGACGTCCCACGCCAACGGTCCCAGTCCCGGCCGGTAAGGCCATCCAGTCGACGCCTTCGTCTCTCTGCAGTCCATCAGACTCCGGTGTGAAGCGGTAGCCGATTTGTCTAAAAGCGCGCCCGAGGATGTCATTGATGCCAGCTTGGCGGTCCTGCGTAAGACCGGCCAGCTTAGTGCAGCTAAGCCGGTGCAGGCCGCGTTCATGCAACGTTCCACCACATGGACATTCCTCGCTCCCTCAAACATGGCAATGCCAAGTCTGAGACGACTGGTGGCACCGAGATAGTCAATCGGCTAGCTCGAACGGAAATACGTCAAGCCACGTTCCGGTGGCGTCGGATAAAACCGCGTTTAGTCTAAAGCCGTCTACATCTAACTCGCAGGCCGATAGAAGAGTTAAGTGGGTCGCCTGAGTGGCGATTTGGTAGTCCCACCCCATCTGCTCAGTGAACTGTTTCTCAGAAGGACGACCAGACTGACGCGCGTCCCAGATCCGAACGTCCTCTTGTTGGTGGCTACGGCCACCGGTAAGCTTGCCTGCGTCCATACCTTATAAATGAGCTTCAGGTCAAGGATGTTTTTTAATACTCCCCTCACCTAGTCCCTGATGTCTCTGAGTAACACCGACGGATTGTTGTCAAGAAGGATCCAGTCGTCGAGGTAGAACAGAGGCACCCTGGATGTCACCTGCTTGACGTACTGATGCAAATGCAGGCTAAACGCAAGAGGGGCCGCTACGTGTCCCTGCTGACAACCGGCTGATGACCTGATTTCAACCTTACCGAACCTTACCAAGCCAAGGGGAGTCGCTTATCTATATGCCTGGTGCATCATTAGATAAAAGGCTGGGACCTGCTTGGAAACCTTTGTCAAGAGGTGACTTCGTTTGTTTAAGTTAAACGCAACTTTAAAATATTATCTTAGGAGGCAACGATTATCGTTTGTTTCTGCAGTCTACGCAGAGTGCAGCTAAGAGCAATGGGTAGGTATCCCCCGGTTTTCTTTTCAGGGCGATGAGTTACCCGCCTTTGCGGGTATGCGTTACATGACGTTTCTTACGGCCTCCGGAACTTGCCCGTTACGTATGCTGTCGCATACCTTGGCAAGTGTTTCCAGCACACCGTTGTGGTCTCCGTTGGCAGGGAGAAGGCATTTTAGTTGGTCAGGTCTAAAGCCGTCGTGGCCTCCCGCCGCACCAGATGGAAAGGTGCAAAGTACCTTGGCAACATCCTCGCTCAAGCATGACCCGACCGCTGGTAAGCCGATAGGGGAAGGTGGCACCACGTCCTCTGCAGGAGCAGGAGGATGCTTTGCCACCATCTAACTAATCGACTCCTCCGTTACGGACGCACATTAATATCCGCACATTAAAATCCATGGCGAGCTTGTGAGCAGTGATCTGAGCGCGGGCCTTGTACGTCATTACACGTTTGCCTCGAGCCTCAGCCTACACGCAAGTGAAGAGCACCTCCAAAAAGGGACACTTTTTCCTTGGCCACGTTGGCCAGGCGAGTCACATTGGCTTGGAGAGTAATCGGCGAAAAGAAGGAGGGGGAAAAAAGGGCGGCAGGTGTTGACCAGGTGACGGCACTCCACTTGCTGGCGGCTGGCTGGCGGGGTGTGGAGAAGGTTCTGTTAGTGGAGCGCGCGGAGAAGGCAGCGGTTGTGAGATGCTGCTAGTAGTGGAAGCGGCCTGTTGGACCGCTGCTATTCTACAAGCCTCGGCTGTCTTCTCTTTATAAATTCTTTATGCGTGAATCTGGACATCCTCTTCGTAGGAAAGCACATTGAACACTAGGGGCAATAAAATTAATTAGCCATTGCTGCTGCTTCTGCGTCTCGTTTAAAATAGAAGGGTTGGCGGCTTTGCTGCGGCTGTCAAATTCTCATGCCTTGCCGCTCCAAGAAAAAACGTCGCTTTCTTTGTCGGCGCTTTGAGTTTTTGAAATACCCGTTGGAGCCACTTTGTCATCACAAAAATACTAACAACATGATTATTTACAAACCATGCATACGGAACCAAGCGTCGGACCAACTTGTTTGGGGTACTGGCTGGTAGGAGGCTACTATATGCCATCATTCCCTCGTTGCCTTTTGTTGGCCACTTTTAGCAGGTGCAACTCATGCTGGCCTTATTTGGGCTTAAACAGCAGGACAATGCTGGCAATCAATCCCATTTCAGCCAGTAAGAGGAACAAGGAAGAAGAAAGAGAAAGATTTCTACCCGAGCAGAATTGGATCCTATGCTGGATAACGTCGTAGGCCCCGTTTTCTTTTTCTCTTCTCTATAAACCGGGCGTTAAATTGCCCAAGCCAACACTGCTGTGGGTGAACTGTTGCTTATGGTCGCCGATCTCGTATTGCAGAATCGCCGTCTTCTGCCGCCGCCGAGGGAGCCGCAGACTATGGCGATCGATGGGACGACGAAATAGGAGCACCGAAACCGGCCGAAACGAAAGGGCCGCCGTTCTGGTCGGCCTGGATCACGGCCGTTTCTCGCGACGTGTCGATATCACCATCATCATCATCGTCGGCATCGGCATCGACTTCATCGGCGAGGACCGGGCGCAGCGTCAGCCTTCGCCAGGCGACATGCACGCAAGAAGCTTCACTCTATGAACGGGCGTACTATCGTCTAGCGCCAGCCGTGGGCCTTCCCCTACTGGGCCTTTTGTATACGTACACATTGTAAATAGTCCTGTGTGTGATGAGGTACATAGGCTCGAGGAGAGAGAGAGAGATAGAGGGGGAGAAATAGAGCGTGTGGGAAGTGTGGGCGTATGTGTGAGATATATATATATATATATATATATAGAGAGAGAGAGAGAGAGGGCGAGAGAGAGAGAGAGAGAGAGAGAGAGAGAGAGAGAGAGAGAGAGAGAGAGAGAGAGAACACAAAGAACAATAGACGCGGGCATAGTCGTTGCAACCAAGCACACACTTTCAATTTGTCGTACATGTGTAAATAGACAAACAATGAACAAAAAAAGAAACGATGTTTACCGAAATGCCAAACGCCGCAATCGTGTCAACTCGAATACTCGATTGTTTATTATAATAAACTGTTACATGCTTATATTTTGGCGGGTGTACTCTTATTTCTCTTTTCTCTAGTCGTCGTCGTTGTTGTTTTTGTTGTTGCTGCTATTTATTGTTGCTATTGACAGTAATGCTTCGTTTGAATAGAAGACGTGAAAATGCTGTTACGCACATCCCACATATGCTGCAGGATACTTTGGTGCTCCAATAACTATAGCTAGTGTCTTGACTTTCCTGCGCAGACAGACTACATAGAGACTACTCTAGCATTCCTTTAGTGGCCGACAGGACTTTGAATCTTGTGTAGCGTGTGCTGCTCATCGAACGTATGCTTTGCATGTACGCAGGCTTTATTGCTCTGTGCGACCTACGCCGTAAAGGCACTGATAGTGCGTCATGTAGTTTCTTTTAAAGGATACACGTTACGGTGCTCTTACAACTTTTGCGGATAGATCTTGAGGATGTTCTTCTGGGTGCACTTTGCATCGTATTCTCATTTCTTTTAGTACCGTTTGGTCGGCCCTGTAGAGATCGTGCGATCGAGCAATCCCTCTCTACCGTGTTTAGTTCCTGTCCTTCAGTCTCACTTTTCTCACTTCCTAAGGCATCGGCGTCTCCAGTTCTCCGTCAAAAGTCATATCTCACAACGGTGGGATTAGTATGCATTGGACCAGCAGCTCAATACGCTGAATGTGTCTTTGATATTTAGAAAAATCGCCAGACAAACGTTTGGTTCTCTGTGAGCATCTTATCTCGACTAGTTCTCGCCACATTTCCGCTTTTAGAGCAAGTAAATACATTTCTGCTAAAACTGTGTTGCTTCTCGCACGGAAACTTTTTCGCTTATACTTCGACTCGGCATAGCTGTTGTAGCGATTTCGAGAGTCTTGCTGCCCGTTACCGAGAACACAGCGTGGTGACCTGCTGAATTGTTCTGGATGCAGTCTGTATC
Source organism: Dermanyssus gallinae (assembly GCA_003439945.1). Taxonomy (NCBI): domain Eukaryota; kingdom Metazoa; phylum Arthropoda; class Arachnida; order Mesostigmata; family Dermanyssidae; genus Dermanyssus; species Dermanyssus gallinae. The sequence continues at coordinate 339,917 of QVRM01003627.1, forward strand.
GGGAACAGCTGTTTAATCACTTATCTCTCCACGCCGGCAGAAAATGACGGTTTTTAGTTATATGCCTTTTGTGGTGAACGTCCTTACTAGTTCGGAGGGGCGGGAAGAGAGTTTCTATAAACTATAATTATCTTTTCAGGGTGTAGCATCTAATCCCCTAATACATTTGCTAATAAAAACACGACAGGTTCTGCCATAGCGCAGCCATTTTACCTGGCCATACCATCATATACCATAAATACCGTCATATTGTAACAAAATGCGGCCGAGCAACAATGTAGCGACTAAGGATGACCAATTAAACAGTATAGTAAAGCGTTGATCATGCCTTGCGATTCTTTTTTGTAGGAGTACATTGTTTGAAAAACTTTCTCGATGTAGATTTTTTTTTGGTTCAAAAGACAGGACGTTTAATACAGTACGTGATGCTACACAATGAGGACGTTGTGACGAAGCACGAACATATCTCTACACGTATGCGGTGTCGGTAGCCTACATGGTGAGATGCTAGATCGTTATTTTAGCCAATAGTGCGTCACCCACTTAAGCTACCCAATACAAACCCTTTGACTTTTTAACTTACGTTGACAACATTTTGCTTAGGAACTGAAGATTACTTCCAAAATAGGTTAGTGGCATTAACAACTTGATTACGCTGCTCCGACAGCTTTTGCAGATACCTTGAATTGCGCAGAATTGAGCCGGATTGTTATTTTGGGGGTGGCTGTTTTTAAAGCTGGTGAACCCTCCCCGTCCCTAGGCCGCTAGATCGCCGATTTAGGACAGAGCGAAAGCGGCTGTGGAAACTCGAGACTCTAACTCCCTGGAACTCGAGTTCTTAGCAAAACCGGTGAGTCACCCAAGTGACAGGTAACAAAAGGGCAGCATCACTTGGCCGCGCTGAAACTTTCCTCCTATAAAATTGACCTTGCGCCTTAAAGGTCACGCTCTACGTGCTCAATGCGCGGTATACCGGTGAGAACATTGCTATGACGTAGTAGGGCCAGCCGAAGTGAAACTGCTGACAGGGGTAAATAGGTGGCCTGGTAATGACCTGGCACCCGTCGTAATGAGGTCGCTCGATACCGGGTGAGTTATCCTAAAGTCTCGTTTCTACGAGGCAGTTCATCAACTCGATAGTACACGCACAGATGTACGTATAGTTAAGTCAAGGTTGCTATCAATCTTGAGATAGTTCTGTTTTGATCGTAATCGCAAGATTGATACACCTCTCCGCGGCCAAAGTTACGATAGACGATTACTAAAAACTGCCTTTGAGTGCGTCCTCTTAAGCCCCGCCCCTACTTAGAGAAGAGATAGACATCTCCCAGAGAACAAAGTATCTAAATATCGAAAAAGAGTGGTAGTCTCTTCGATGAACGTGTCCAGTATTGGAAGAAGGGTGGGAGACGCCACCTGTACCTTATGCCATCGTATGTCATTTAACGAACATTGAGGCATTGGTCTATTGATGGTTCTCGGTAATTCACAGAAACTTTTCGCATCACCTCTTGCTTAGATTTGTTGACGCCATTTTTACCAATCCAAGCACATATCTTTATTCATTATATGGTTACATTACATGCTAACACATTTAGGTTACAACAACGGTTGCAAAACAATATATGGTAGTCCTGCATGACAGTGTGCGGGCCGTAATTATTATGACTAATCAGTGCAATACCACCATTCTGCATCATCCGGGCACTTTCAGTACACGCGACCTTACAGTTTTCAAGGTTACCATATCGCTAGTTTTCAAACTCCGCCGTATTTGCGTACAATAGCTAATGCATCCCCGCTTGAGCTTAATCCTAAAATTTAAAACGTCAGAGCACAACATCGTAGTCATAATCTGGAATGACCGAGACTGCCGCCGCCTCATATTCGCCGATTTCGTTGGCCTTGCCGATTTGCCTCAGGGTGGATTTTCTCTTTGAGTCCCCTCGTGAGAATAGAATTGCTGTTTCGCAATATACTGCACGGGGGCATATATTGCACGCTGGACCCGTCAAGAAAGGAACGGTGGTTAGGTTTGAGTGTGAGTTCGACACTCGACCTCGTTGAAGTGCATACGCGTATTTCCCTCAGTCTGGCAAATAAAGTACACACTACTTCACATGCTCACCGATTCGACTCTTGTCAATTGCGCCGAGCTGCCGTTGTCGCCATGGCTTTCCAGCAACAACCTTTTAGTGGTTATTTGTAGAGGTTGGTCACATAGTTAGAGTAAGTATAAAATAATAATAATAATAATAATAATAATAATAATAATAATAATAATAATAATAATAATAATATTAGAGGAGTACACGTTCACACGCCACAATTGTGACGTGTACAGAGTAATAATATTAATACATGAAACTGAAAAAAATATTTTTTTAAATACGACATGTAAACGAGTAAATGCGATTCGATGCGAAATAACACTTATGTATATAACTAAATTTTTATGTTTCTAGCACTATTCTTTCTGAGTTGATGCGACCACTTGTATCCACAAACAACGTATACGTACACGAATTCTTATTTAAGATTGGCCTTTTTTTTTTATTTGAACTTGTAGCGGTGCACCTTACCGATGGGCACTAATAAGTGCTGACGTAAGACAGTAACAAATTATTTATTGCGTGCTCTACGCCGCTGTTACCGTTGAATCGTTCGTCTGGATGGATGATCGGTGCAACAAACATCAGTGCAACATAAATCTATTTTATGGGCTAAACATGCAACGGAAGCGCACTACGGTACCGTATTACAGAGGAGCAGGAGACTACGGGCTTCAGTTCTAAATTCATTTTGATTTGCATGTGCATGGCACACATTCACGCAGAGAGAGGGCACAATAAAATATGTGCCATATTTAGCTGTGCGCTTCGTACATACCTGGTCAGGTGGCAAATTTTTCAGGCCCAGCGTCATGTGCTGAAGGTAAGTATTACATACAACATGGTCTGCTGGTTTGCTGCGCACGCGCTCCGGACGGAGCCCCGAGATACATCCTGCAACATTCGGGTAGTCCGAACTCGCCAGTCCGACGAGGGTGCTTTTTCAGCTTCTTCTAGCTGACGCTACACGGAGCAAGAGAGAAAGCTGAAAATTCAGTAGTACAGTGGGGTGAAGAAAAAGAGGCTAACAACGAGATGGAGATGGACGACGAGCATCAGCTTGACGGCGGTGGCCTATATGCGTCGACTTTTTCGTCAGGCTCTTGTCGGATCTTCGCTGACGCCGCAGCGGCAGCTGTAGCAGACGTCCTCCATAGGCGCGGGGGGGGGGGGTTGTTTGTGGTTGTCGAGTATCGGTCTGTTCGGTACGTTGTCCGTCTCTCCGTCCGCCGTGTGTAAATAGGCGCTTCGGTGGAGCGCTTCTTCCAGCACAGAGTGTTGGCTGGCGCCGCTAGCCGTGACAGAGAGAACGAATGCGTGAGTGGAAAATTTCGGCTCTGCCAAGTATCTCAATTGAATGGGTCTGAAGGCAGACACACTAAAGACACACGCCGAATCGAGAGCGAGAAGACCGATGAAGAATGAGAGGGCAGCGTAGAAAGAGGCTGGAGTGGTGGGGCGAGGCGGGGGTTTTGGGGAAGGGACCGGGGGAGAAGCGTGACGGCATGGCGCGTGGCTATATCAGTTGTTACTACGGCCAGTCTGGTAAATACATACTATGCTGCTAGTCCTACAACAGCATAACTACAGCAGTACTACAACAAAAGAGCCGGCGCTAATCTTGCCAGTGGGGCTTCTGACGGGCCCATGGCCGCACTTCTGCTACTACTATTACTACTACTACTACTACTACTATCAATACTACTACCACTAATACTGCTAATGCTGGGGTACCTGGGGGTTGTTGCTGGAGAATAGATTGGAAGCGTTGCGGGTTGATGGTGGAGCATTCGGAAGAACAGAAATAACGAAAGAGAACGAAAGAGAGAGAGAGAGAGAAAAGAGAGATACTTATGGATAGGTAACGAACGAGAGAGAAGGAAGGGCAAGAGAAATAGGGGGCAGAGAGAACACGGAGCCCGGATGTGCGTGCTTCAAGTGTCGGACGACTTAGCCTCAGGGCCCTGAGAAACTTGTAATTGCCGCAACGAACCAGCCAGTATAGAATGGTTGGTTCATCACCATCATCATCACTATCATCACTATCATCAAGCAAGATGGATAGAAATGCTTTAACTGCTGCTTCCGGCTCTACTCCACTGCTTCATGTCGGCCTAGGGGACAGGCAGTGAATGGGCAAACGTGTCATTATTACCCATGTCGGGGGTGTTGTTGCTGCTATTGTGGCTTTTGTTGTTGTGGTTATTGTGGCTTTTGTTGTTGTGGTTATTGTGGCTTTTGTTGTTGTTGTTGTTGTTGCTGCTGCTGCTGCTGCCGAATCCGCTGGCTCTGTTGTTGGCGGCGTTGTTGCTCTCGTTGCTGTCGTTGTCGTCGTCGTCGTCGCCGTCTTCGTCTCAAGTGAGACACGGCTTCAAATTAAATTTCGATTGCCTCCGGCCAAACTAAAATGAACTTTTTCGCCGGCTGATTCGAAGTCGGTATTGCTCTCGATATAGCCAAATCGTCTCAAATCTAAAAGACTCTGCTAAGATTTAAGCGAATGTTAAACGTGCCGATTTAAAGGTCGGCAGAACCATGCGGAGGCAAGCTCTACATGCCATCATGTTGTGTTCTATTGCTGGAACTGAAGGGAAGTGGCAAATGGCACAGAATGAGGCGAATCTAGGTTTTAAATTATCTAGTTTCCTTCCAATAATCCTGTTAATGTCTGTCGCATTAAGTAGGCATTATCGTTTGCCTTACAGGTTTGACAGCCCTCTACGTAAGCGGTCCCGTTTCGCTATCAGCGGACAACTCACTAGATGCGGGTTTCCACAATAAGGTTCCTTCCTCCGTGAGTGTTGTTAAGTTGTGTCTTGTCTAGCATTCTCGTCCATGCACGCGTTCACAGTTAAGTCATGCAAAAGCCTAGCGGTAACATAACAGGTAAGTCAGCAAAAACCAGCTTTCGTTAGCCAAATTCTTAGCAAGCTATCCAGGTAGATAATATCCATCGTCGACGGAAGCCTTATACTGCGTTTCCGTGCCCAAAATCAATCTATATTTTTATGCCGAACGTATTTGCTGATAGGCCAAGCCTAGATATCACGGTGAAAAGCGCAAAAACCAATCATACTCAGAACACACAGTCACCCTCGCAGTATCTGGGCCAAAAAATCTCAGACACTACAATGCTCCATGATATCACACATGCCTGATATTTTACACACATCTTATCATGCGTTTTTTCTTTATTTGAAAAGGGTGAACAACTCGGAAACGGCGGACTGTCCACTGAGGGAAGGCGTGATTCACAACATCAAATCATACGATTCAATAGGAAAAATCGAGCGACTACTGCGGCTATTTTACTCGAAAGCGAAAAACATCGCAATATTGTCATATATCGCATATTCTTAAAGTCAGTTCATTGATGGAGTTTAGCAACTGTTGGCGGTGAAGCTTAGCTTATGGGGGTTGTTAAAGCAAGCAGTACCTGCCTTGTGAAACGCCCTGATTTCCTTTAAGACAGCAACCTTATTTTCGCATTTCATCAGAAATAAACTGTATGTCACTGTCAAATTGCTATATATAAAAAAAAAAAAAAATATATATATATATATATATATATATATATATATATATATATATATGGTAAGTAAACCAGATGTGTATACAAGTTCTTAAGACCTCATCATGGCTAGTTAAACATAAAACTCTTAAAAAGATCAACAACAGTAACAAACCTACTTTCACTAGGAAGCAGTTTTATGAGTTAGCACAAATTATCACCTTCAACGCACGACATGTAGATTAGTATTACTTTGGCAATTTATGTTGGAGTGGCAGGGACAAGTAACCGAGGCCTCGGCAGGGGTGGGAATGGCATGCACTAGTCGGCACATGTATACAAGGCACATTGTGAATGGCTATCGTCACTTTTATGTATGTTTGACCCAAGGATTTCATTAAGTTGGCGATCAATGTCTTGATGGCTCTACTCGCAGATGTGCGCTAAATACCATGCCAGACGCATCGGCGGTTTTTGCACTTTTCCGCCCGGTGGAACGGTCGCTGAAGTGGGCCACTGAAACGGTATGTAATGGCGACTTTGTTGTATCTATGTGCCACCTTGAAATGCAAAGTTATTGCGAAAAAGCAATATGTGCGTAAGTGACGAGTTGTAGTATTATGAGTATTACTAATCTGCTTGCTTTGTAGAGTAGTAAGATTCTACAAGACTTGCTGTAACCCGATTTTTAATTAATAAAGATAAAGAGATAACCTGTGTGGCTAGCGGCTATCTAGTATGCGTCGTATCGGAACTAAATAAATGAGGCATGACAACAAAGTCGCCGAATCGTTCTTTCTACCAGAGCGCTTTGTTGACGCGGCTATCGTATCATTTGGAAAACATAAATCTTCCAAACTAGACGATGTGGAGAGCATTATATTAGTACACGCTTGCTGGAATTCATTGCTACGCCTTTCCTGACCCATAAAACAATAAGGCACTGCGTATTTAGTTATCCTAAGCAAACGTCTAGTTAATGTCCTAACATCTTAGTTCTATTCGAGGCTCGCGGAAAACAGGAATGTGTCACGCGACGAAATTCATTATGACCGAGCTTATTTACGATAGTTTGCGTGCCCATCTCGAAGGAAAAACGTTTTGTGGGAATTTGCAAAGTTGATACAAGGGCATGGCAATAATTACTCTAACCATTATTATTATTAATAGTGTCACTGTGGTTGTTTGGCGCTCGTTGTTGTGTTAGTTTCGTGTTTTTGAAAACACGAAATAAAATAGTAGCTCTATACCTCAGAAAAACCCTTGTGTTGTTACCTCACAAAAAGAATGCCTCATATCTCGAAGGAGCCTCGTGAGCCGCACTGTAACACTGCCAAAATATAATCCGAACAAGTACATACACATTCCATTCAGAGTTGCGCTATACGAAACCTTACAAATCTAGCAATATTAGAAATAGCAATCGCATTTTGTGATAGAAGTAGGTTCCAAGGATCTATTTGAAGACTAACGGATCTGTCTGTACAAGTAAGTGGATCGCCTATCGGAAAGGTTCTCTAGTGACATTCCAGGTTTTTACCCGCAAAGCGACGCGGCGAAGAAACCATCGAGCAAAGGTGAGCAACCTGATTTACTAAGTCGTTTTCTTTTCACTTTCGACTGCCCTTCAATCGTCTTCAACCGTCTTCGTTCCTTCTTGTCTCTGCTCGGTGTCACGTTCGACGGTGTCTCGATATCGTGCTAGATTGCGCAAATTTGCGTGACAGGTCGTTCTTTGTACAACGACACGAGCGACACTCATCGTGCAGGCTCGCACAGCAGACGCCTTTATCTGCGAAGGACGAAATCTGAAAATCCGGGCGGCGGTTACAAGATGTCCTGTTCCTGCAAAGTCACTTATATATAGCAGCAGCAGTAGCAGCAGCAGCGGCCACACCAGGGCTGGCATGAGAGCGAATTGTTCTTGTCACCCAGGAAACGGCCACCGCGCGTTAGGGTGGTAGGAAGTCCTGGCGTAGCTTGTCCAGTTCACATCCGGATTTCCCGCTGCTGTTCCCGATCCCGCTCCCGCCCTTCCTACCACGCCTCGTCGTCTTCATCGTCGTCGTCGTGTTCCCCGCCGTCGACTTCTAATGGGACGGTTATACGGCCCAGTGCCTCCGCAACCCGGGAACACCCGGCTCATCGGCGGCCTTCTCGGCTTCTGGAAGGGTGCCATTTGCAGACACGGTCACGTTCGTTGTTACGTACGACCCAAGGCCGGTCCGTCGTTCGGTCGGTCTCAGCCGGCCACCGAGCTACGCCATGGTCACGCCACCGCACACGACGACCCACAATGTCCCCACGAGCTTGGGCTATGTCCCTACCATGTCACTCAGTCACTCACTCAGCCACCCAGCTAGCCCGTCAGTCAGTTACAGTCAGCCAGTGAGCCCGCAGGGCGAACGCGACGAACAGAGACGATACAGACAATGACAATAAGCGAGAAAAAGAGAAGAGAAGAAAGATGAACTGTACGGTGGAGAGAAGAACAACGAGACAACGACACGGACATCTATGGCTATATGGCTGTGATCGGGACGTATGGGGAAGAGCGCTACCACAGCCCCGGCAACGGACGACGACGAAAGACTAAAGGGCGAGAGTGGAAGATATATATATATATATATATATATATATATATATAGATTGAGATCATTGGTGTGGGTGCTTATTGTGGAGGGTAACCCAAGGCGAACCCAAGGCGAGAGAAGGGGGTGCTGCAGTGGCAACGGCAGAGACGGTCAAGCCACCGATGACGAGGAACATCAGCTCGCTGATGCGTGCCAAAGGAGTCGAGCGCCTTAAGCTGGCCAGAAGCAAGCATCGAGGACTTTGGTGACGTTGTCCTTTGACCAGAGTCGACAATAGAAGGAAGCAGCGCGGTGGGAAGAATGATCCGCATCGCAATCGGATGATGAATTGGGACAGACCGTACCCATCCCTGTTGTGTAGCGACCGCCCACGAATGGTAGACAATGGCGGTCTCGCTCGTATTGGTTACAGTGTAAAGCGAAATGCACGCTAATGCGTACAATAATCATCTTTTGTGGTCATCTGAGCCAGTTATAGGATCAGCTTGTCCAAAATCAATAGATAGTTACGTATATATATATATATATATATATATATATATATAAATATATAGTTCAATGCGTGTGTACTATTATGCTATCAATTCGTGGTGAATAAACCCGAAGCATATATAATTTAATGCGGCCATCTGCTATTAATGTCCAGAGTTTATTCCTAATTACGTGCTACAACTCGATGCAAAACTGGGTTACTATTGTTTAGCGAACTGAGAGCCATGCCAATACGCATAAAGTCCACATATCTTATGTTTCCCCGTGTAATCAAAGTCGTCCAATCTCGTGGGCAAAGATACGGTATAGGTCGGTACCAGTTCACGTATGCTTCGAAAGGGGGTGGCCCCACTAAGACGATAATGGTATCGCTGGGGTTTTAGCGCAATGTTTCTAGCATGTTGAATTTTCAAGTTTAAAATCTCTGTGACACTTCAAAGCAGTAGTCTTTATGACGAATCTCCTATTATTACGCGCACATTCGAAGAGCACACTTTTTCAATATCTGTTCACAAAAACGCTGTGCAATCACCAGGTTGAAGACGACAAAGAGCCGACAAAAAGACGATTCGCATAGCAGACTTAAGTGAAAGCATTTACGGATTTATACATGTGAGGTACATCGGAACTCTGTATGTTGAATAGTCGATTTTGGAAATATAATAGAAGTTCACGGATTACTAATGCCACTGCCGTTTTTTTTCGATTTCCATAGAACTGTAAATTATTTAAAAGTAATTCTGCAAACTAGAACGCATTGCCTACACAATCAAGTAAGGTAAGAGGTCGCAAATGAACTAATATGTATATATTGTCTAATCTTACGTTTTTCTAGTGATGTTTAAATGAGATGATAAATCTTACGGATTTTGCTTACCGTAATAGAATACGGTTTGACGTAAAATAAACAGGGTAAATTAGAGAAACGACAATGACATAGGAAGGCGCTGAAAAGTCTGCTCGGGTCAACGTTGTCATTGTACGATGTTTGCCTGCAATTTTTAAATGGTGAAAAAGAAACCTTATGGTGCAAATAGTACACGCCACGGACGACACAACTTCGTGTATCACTTCGTGTATTCGTTCCACAAGAAATATTCTTAGCTAGATTTAATGGAATCCATGGGGTATACGCATATTAACCCTATGCGTATGCTATATGAGACACAAGAAATAGTCTTAGCTAGATTTAATGGATTCTATGGGGTAAACGCATATTAACCCTATGCGTATGCTATATGAGAAACGTAGTTTAAGAACTGGCTACTACCGACAGTTACACACCATGTTGCTGAGCTCTGTATTGCCTACTTTAATTTGAATTCGTGAGTGCGAGTTTACGACAGTAAGACAAATGGCTTTGCCACTAATCTACTTGTTTATGAACTACGCAAATATCTCTTCTACGAATTCGGTTCTAAACACTGCAGTCCTGCTTATCATATCAGCCGCTCTAAACTCGCTCTTCTCAAATACATGTTTTTGCTTGTCCCACTTTAATGCCTTCAGTACAGAGATCTATGCGTTTCATTTACTCAGTCACCGCCGTGGAATATCTAGATAAGACGTAGTCATGTATCGAGCGTGGCGTTATATCCAGATAAGACGTAGTCATGTATCGAGCGTGGCGTTATATCCAGATTTGGCAACGTCGGATGATCTGATCGGATGAATATCGCCCGCTCACTGTAATCTCGTATTTACAAATCTTCTCCGGATCCGGCCGTAAGTCGCGAAGTGTGCGAAGAAGAAGTAAATCCGAGTTGGGGATCTATTTCTATCTATGCACTGTCGTCATTCCCAAGCCGTATCCCGAAGCCTTCCAGCAGACAAATCGGCACATGAACGATAGAATTCCAACCCAACAAATGCACAAGGAACTGCACGAATGACGCAGAATCATCCGCTGTCGATACAAACACGGGCGACATCCTCTGATGCAGACCAGTGTAGCTGAAGCTTTCAAATGGAAGTGTTTAGAAACGAAGTGGAATCTATCTCAAGCAAATATGCTAGGCCGACAGTACGTCTTTCGTAAATCCATGGCAGACATGTCTGAAACCCGAAACAGCTGTCGCATTCCTTGACTGACATGGGCTCCTGAGTTTAGCAGCCATAGTTGCTGCGCTTGTTTTGTACTATGCGGCCGAGGGGCCGTCATTTTTATTTTTGTCTGCCAGCTGACCGCGCTAATCTTTGCCGCACGGCAATGGCAAGCCATCACATTGAAGAAGAATAATGCTCTCACTGAGGCAGTGTCCGGGGCAGTGACGCGTGCTACGCGCCGTTTCTGCCTTCCTTCACTTGTGTAGTACACACATATATGTATATACGGCGGTTAGCATGACTATCATGTTTTTCAAGGTTTTGTGTTAGACTCGGATTGCAAGCTGCAAACAGTCTCGCCGTAATGAGAAACAGCGAAAGGATATGCGCGGAAATGAACACAGACGGCTGTGAGAGACGCTACAACTGGCAGCTCTCACAAATTTGATTTTGCAACTCTCTGAGCGACGCGTTAAGGCTCAGCTTTATGCAAGCGTATGGGTAGCTATTCACCCAGGTTCAGTGCTTAATGTAACTTGAGTACAGTTCAACCAACCCTTTTTGGGTTTATTAGTCGCGAGTGTTATGGCGGCAACGCTATGTTAGACGTTTCAGGGACCTTTGACTCGTTCCAAAAGTAGTTTATTTGCTAAGGCATTAGCTAGCGCAATTCAGTGCAGCTAGCTTCTATTCGCCTCGCAAACAGGAAGATCCGTAAAGATAACAAAAGCAAGATAGACAACAATTTCGATTGGATCAAGTGACTTCAAACTTTGTGTTCAAAATCACTTGCCTGGACTTGATCAAGAAACTGATTGCGCTTTATCTGATTTCTAACACTTGCTATAGATTCAGACCAGCGTTGTCCGATATATTTTTATTTACTAAACCGTTAAAATTCGTTAAGGACTTAAACGTGAGAAGTGCTCAGACGGCCGACGGCGTACTGTTGCGGTAGCTAGTTTTTGTCTCATTTATTATTATTATTATTATTATTATTATTATTATTATTATTATTATTATTATTATTATTTAAATTTCACAAGACAAGTCCAAAAATACCCAGTGAAACCCAGTGGTACAGATACTTGAGTAGGCACGCTAACAACATCCTAGGGATCATTTTGTAACGGAAACAAAGGTTTATGACGAATATAAGTAGCTTACCACTAAGTCAATCCAGAATTCTACTTTTCTGAGTTTGCTCCACGTTGCTCATACGGTTTAAGGTGAAATAGATAACCAGCTACAAGCCGGCTTCTAGGTCAGCCTATGCTTCAATTGTATTTAGAACGATACACATTTTTCAGTATGTAGCAGGTTTCACTAACATCCGCCCACTCTAATAATTTAATATCAAATGTGAATAAAATCCCGATCAAATCAAATACGAGTTTCCCTAATGAAACGTCAAACATGGTATATCTCGAGCCGTACTTTGCCTTACAGCTTGGCTAGGATTTGGAGATGAGGAACATGTCCAAGAGATCCCCTTTGAGCCGCTAACTGGAGTCATAAAAATTATTGTATATATATATATATATATATATATATATATATATATATATATATATATATATATATATATATATATATATATAAATGGCTCAAAATGGCCTTCTGTTTTATATGTACGATCGATCTTTTTGGAAGAGCCATAGCACAGTGGCCGTTAAGAGCTTCCACAATGTACTTGTGCGATCCTACCTGGGACGACATGTGGTATCCGAGAGTGGCTGGCGGATGGTTGCTTGGGGAACGCCATGAACCTATCTGGTTGCCCTTCTGCCGCCGTGCTGTTGGAGCGTGGCCGTGCTGTTGTTTAAAGTGGATAATATTATTCTTCCTCCTGGATATTGTTTCCTATTCGACCTGCCGTTCAAACCGCCCACCCTCCCTCCCTCCCTCCTCCGCCGCCTCCACCTCCACCTGTACGGCGCTTCTCTCGATTTTTCGACCAGTTGCTGTTATGGTCGTTCAGACAGCCTGTTCCAATATACCAACCAGATGCCCGAACCCTCTGGTTTGGTCTAGCCCCTTGCTGACGCCCCCGCCTCGCGTCGTTGCCAGTCCAGGAACGTATATGTCCGCCGTCCGTACAACCGGTGGTAGGCGCAGCCGCAGCCGACTGTATGGGGCCATCACATGGCAATTGGCCTACCTGCTGCTAGCCTATGACTTGACGAAGACCAGGGACGAAGACCGGACCAGGGACTACTACTACTACTGCCACGATTACTACGATTACAACAACGACCAGGTGCGGTGAGGTCACGTGCGCCCACAAGTGCCCCGACACGCCGCCGGTGGAGGTGATTGCTCCAGGTGCGTAGTCTTGCCGCCTCTGCTTATCGAAGAAGACGTGGAGAAGGCGGCGCCGCCCCTTGGTATCAACAAAACTCATACTTATCGTGCGGCCGGTTCAGTCAGGGATAGGCGATATATAGACATGTATATATAGATTGATAGACAGATAGGTAGATAGATAGATAGACAGATAGGTAGATATACAGATAGGTAGATATACAGATAGGTAGATAGATAGAAAGAAAGACATATGAATATACAAAGGTAGTTTTCGTCGTCTGTCCTTCGTAATTTCCTAGAGTATAATTTGTTATATAGCTGTTTTCGTCGTTATCCTTAGTAATTTATTATAGTTTATTTAAATAACCTTGCTGTGTTAACACTTTGGAGTAAACATTTGTCTTAGCGTGAGTGTGTGGTCACAAGTTCTTTAACTCATGCCCAGTTTAAATATGAGCCCCGAAAAGATGTCGCGCTTCCTTGTTTAATGTCGAGCGACACCTGTTAATTATCGTGCTACTTGACTGCGTATTTGATTGTTGTTACTGTGCTGGTAGGAGTCGTTTCTACCAATTATCTTGTAGATCCTGATTGGCAATTCTAATTGGTTTGTACGGTAACACGGTTTGTGCGTTCATGTGTTGTTATCATTCACTTCTTAAATGTCGCCATTATGGTTTTACAGTTTTAATTTTTACTGGCTATACACCTGTCGAATCGATAGTCGCTGTTGTTGTCGTCGTCTATGGCATGACGGTGCGTACGAACGCAACATGCGGCATTCTATGAAACATTCCACTGTGCGAATCGCAGTTTGCATAGCATTGTAAGCTGCTCAAAGGTGGGTATATTTACCTAGCTGCCACCTGTCTGGCTGCGGACCTACCTGCCTTGCTACCTATCATACAGTCTGTCAAAGATGAGTACAAAGCTGACAAGCCAGCTCCGATGCTAAGCTCTAGTAGAGTGGAGAGCAGAATTCAGTTTTCAGAAAAGCCGGTTTATCATCACCATCAGCTACTGCAGCTGCAACTGCAGCCACAGCAGCAGCAGCAGCAGCAACAACGACAGCAAAGCAACGGCCGCTCAAGCGATCCATCAGGATTTCGCAGAAGCGGGTTTGCGTATCTCTCGCATCCTCGCTCGCTCCCCTTCCACCCCATCCTTCTCTCTCCCCGGCACCCCAGTCCTTTCCTCCCTGCCACCCCAGCTTCTCTTCCCTCCACCATCCTCTCGCCCCTCCACCCCATCCTCTCTCTCCCTCACCCCATTATTCGCTCTCCTTTCCACCCCATCCTCCTTCCATTTCCCCATTCCACCCCATCCTCCTCTTTCTCATTCCACCCCATCCTCCTCTCTCCCTTTCCACCCATCCCCCTCACTCCCCACTATCCCTCTCATTCCTCCTCTGTTTTTCCGCCCCCCCCCCCCTCCCATCTATATCACTCTTGCAATCTCCTTCTCTCGGGCGGGTGGTGTCCGAGTATTGGTTACACAATTAGATCAGCGATAGTGCTGCCGCACCCGACGACGACGCCGACGTCTCCAGTCGGCGGGCTGCCTCGTGGCTTGCTAGCATCCCCTGGCAAGACGGCTGGCGTCGGCAAAACGGTATGGTGCGAGAGAGATCAGCGCGGCCGAAAATTCAGCCGATATATCGGCTATTGCTCGCAGCAACCTGCAGCAATGCTGCTGCCACTCCCAATGGTGCTGCTACTGTCGTGTGGTGTGGTGTGGTGAGGTGTATGGAACTTTCTATTGCTGGGCGGCCGTTCGGGAACGCCGTCTCGGACTCCGCAGGGCGGCTGGCTGGCTGGCGTTCAGCTCATCAGCTGTACTTACTGTACGTGGATGACTATATGGGTGCAGGACGACTGAGACGAACTCGCTCGCCGCACCCCCAACCCACCCCAAGCAGCCGCTTGGGTAGTGGTGGGGCTATAGCCCCCCCCCCTCCGCTGCAGTGAGGATCCCTGCAGCAGGATCCTCACCGTATAGTGGAACAGACCGGCCACGGCGGTCGCGCCATTGAACGCCACGGCTGCGGCTGTTGTTACCGCCACCGTTGCTGCTGATGTGTGTGCCTCTTTATCGACGTGGCGGCGTCGGCAACGGATCAGCAATAGCGCAGCAAACAGCAGCGGCCATGCTTTCTGCTATAACGTTTTCTTCGACTACAAATCTTCTAAGACGACTTCTACTAGGTATTGTTCCGTATTGTTACTCTAAAATTGCTTATTTGTTTTTTTCTTTAATTTTTAAACATCGTTGTAAAATGCAATTCCGTGGTTTAATCACGAAACTGCATTTTACAACGCGAACACTTACAGTTAATAAAAAATGGCTGAAACTAAATGCATGAAGCAACGAGACGCAGCATCACAGTCGACAAAATCCAAGCAATTACCCAAGAGGTAACCACAGTGGTTATTACCACAAGGTCTTCTAAACTACAGTTTTGATTTGGGTTGAATAAGATCAAGAGGCATAGCGTAAAATAGGTCACTGGCTCTTCCTCTATAAAGTGAAATGGAATTATTTTGCTTAGTAGAGGCCATCATCTCGCGACTTTGTCTCACACAACGTCAGTCAAAATCTTTTACATTTATATATATATATATATATATATATATATGTGTGATAACACACAACGCCGTCATCACATAACACGCTTCTACCATGCATGACGCATATTTATACAATTTGGTAGTCGCCCCGCTTATGAATTCATTGCTTTTTCTAGGCCTAAGAAAAATCAACATAAAAGGTACTTGTTTATAAGAGAGTGGACGTCGTTATATAGGATGTCAGTATCTGTATTTGTGGTAAAATGTGATTGTAGCTTTTTCGCACCACGTTTGTGCTAAAAGGCACAAATATGGTATAAGCAAATAATCACAAACTCAATTGTGTTTACTTCTAGGAAGTTTAATAGCTGCTAAGGCTTATCTTTAAGCAAACACACCAGACGGTAGCAGTCCAAAAAGTTGTGTTGGTAGATGTATGAGCCATCGTCAGTTTCAATTACGTACGAAATCTAATAAGATTTGGGATGAAAGCGATGTTGTAAAATTTCAGCAAAATCTACCAATTGCCACTCAAGTAAAACTTGGCAAAGTACTTTAAGGTTTCCATTACTAGAGCGCCAGTAAACTTTGACCCAGTCCTTAGCCGTAAAGAAGAGTTCTTCACGGGCGATGTCAAAAAAATGAAACCTTATGCATAGGCAGCAATCGTCCTTTGTAACCTGTAAGAAATTGTGCGAGATTATCGTCTAGAGATTCTCAAGAAAAGCTTAAGTATTCGAGGACAGGATTATGTTTCGCCAGACAAACATAACATAACAAAACAGGGGGTTGGAGTGAATAATTCACTCTGATTTTTACTTTGTCAAAACTGGAAACCATGGAAACTATTGTAAGCGTGGCCGGTCCAGATCTTAAACCCACGATCTTCTCTATGCAAAGCAATGGGTTTGCCACTAAGCCAATTTGCTCGGTAAATCGTCCGAGTAAACGAAAAATAAGCACCTGGGCAGACAACTGTTTGGACAATGATTGTCGAGCATTTCTCTGAGCATACACGTTTAGACTACCATGTATAATAGGCGCTTACGGTTTAAAGTACGCTCACAAATAAATGCAACTTTTCTTCGGCTCAGGAAGAGTTATTATTATTATTATTACTATTATTATTTACTTGAGGTTGGAACGTCTAATCTAGAAAGTGGCTCCAGCAGTTATTTTAAAAACTCATCGAGTCGACAACGAAAACAGGGTTTTCCCTCGGAACGGCAAGACATGAGAATTTGACGGCCACAGCAAAGCCAGCAACTGTTCTGTTTCACAGGAGAAGCAGCAGCAATGGCTAATGAGTTTCAATGCCCGTGATGTTTAATGTGCTTTCCTACGAAAGGGAGCGTCCAGATTCATACAGGAAGGACTCATGAGAAGAGCATAGCCGAGTCTAGTAAAACAGCAGCACTCCAACAGGCCGCTGCCACTACTCGCAGCAACAACAACCACTGCTTTTTCCGAGCGTTCCGCTAGTAGAACCTTCATCTCACCCCGCCAGCCAGCCGCCAGCGAATGAAGGGCCGTCACCTAGCCAACACCTGCCGCTATCTTCTCCCCTTCTTTTCACCGGTCGCTTGCCAGCGCCAAGATAGCACGCACTGTATTGCGCAGGGCCCTCAAAATAGCGAGAATCCCTCAGCGCGGGCTCTTCCACCGTCGGCTCAGAGATGTCATGAAAGTGAATGACAAAGAGAGCTGGACCGGGCACCCACAAGTACTTCACGTCGACAAAGAAACCCAAAATGGGCAAAGCCTGGCCAGCGTGTTTAGGAAAATGTGGTCCTTTTCTGAGGTGCCGCTCTCATTCGCGTAAGGTTCGAGGCGAACCTGTAATAACGGATGAAGCCTCTATTCGGATCGCTGTTCACAAGCTCTCCATGTATTTTATTATTGCCATTAGAATCTTGTCTTCCGATGACGCATTTTTTTAACGGAGGAGTCGATTAGTAAGATGGTAGCAGAGCAGGCACCTGTCCCTGCAGTTGGCGTGGTACCACCGTACCCTTCCGGCATGCCAGCGGTCGAGTCAGGCGAGAATGTTGTCAAGGTACTTCGCACCTTGCCATCTGGTGCGGCGGGAGGCCTTGACGGCTTTACGCTTGACTACTTAAAATGCCTTCTGCCCTCCAACAGAACAACCACAGCGATGTACTGGAAACAACCGCCAAGGTATGCGACATCATGCGTAATGGGAACATTCCGGAAGCTGTGAGAAGCGTCATATATGGCGGGTGGCTTATCGCCCTGAAAAGAAAACCGGGGGATACCGACCCACGCGTTTAGCCTGCTTTTGCATCAGTACATCAAGCAGGTGACATCTAGGATCCCCCTGTTCTACCTTGACGATTGGTCCCTTCTTGACAACAACCCTTCAATGTTACTTAGAAACATCAAGGATCTTAGAGCGTTCGAGCAATGAAGCGAAGTGAGGCTCAGGTCATCTGAATGCGAGCTATCCTACAGGGTTTCGAGAGCCAACAGAGACAGCAGGTAATTGCAGAATTTAACAGCAAGCTCCCGGGCATTCTTATAAAGGATCGGCATAAACTAGATCCGCTAGGAACAGGTTTCTTAAAAAAAGTTTTTCAACATGATTGGACGGGTATTGGCCAAAAAGAGAGAAAAACTTTCCCGGCATTACCAGCGGCTGGGTCATTACAGAAAACACCAAGCCTACTATCTGCTCCGACACGCAATGGGAGTGCAAAAGGTCCTGCACGTATTACGGACCTCACCTGTCTTCCCTCTGCCGTCAGAATTTCGACGACCATGTGAAGAAAGCCTTGGAGAGCATCCTTGACCTGGCGCTGGATGATAAGGCATGGATGCAGGCAGGCTTTTCTCGGCCACGCACTTTGCCATACCCGCCTTCCTTGCCTCGTTACATAGCTGTGAGAGTGACTCTACCTGTTTCCATCCGAGCTTGTCGGCAGTAACGTGGCCGACGACTAGTTCCGTGCCGCCAGGGCTCTCAGACTTGGCATTGCTAAGTTTGAGAGAGAGGAATGTCCATGTGGTGGAACGGTGGATAAACGGGGTCTAAACTGGCTTAGCAGCATCAAGCTGACCCGGCTTACGCAAGGTCACCGCGATGCTATCAATGAGATCCTTGGGCGCACTTTCAGACCAGCCGGCTACCGCGTCACGCTGGAGGCTGGTAGACTGGCGAGGTACGATAAACGTCGACCGGATAGCCTTACCAGGTGGGACTGGGACCATAATCGGCCGCTAGCGTGGGACGTCACTGTCTTCGACGCGTACGCCCTCGGCTATTGTGCACTAGCCAGAGCGGGTGTCGGCCACATCATTCACCAACACAATATGCACAAACGACGTCTATAAACGCATGTCCTTGAGGACCACGTTGTATAGGCGTTCCGTCCCGAGTCATCTGGCGTTTGGGCAAAGATGCACTCAAACTGGCAAAACACCTTGGGAAGAAGCTTATTAGTGCCCCAGCGGAGCCAAGATCGGCCCCGTTCCTTCGATAGAGGACTGTCATTCTAACTACGGAGAGGCAACTCCAATATGATATGGAGTGGTCACCGACACCAAAGCAATAATATTAATAACATAGGCAGTATTGCAGATGTTATATAATTATAGAAATATTTATTTATTATTTATTTTAATAATATAAATAATTGTGATACATGTACATATTGATAAAAATAATCCTTTTTTCAAATTTTCAAGTTTTGATGTTTTAAACGTGGTTTATTTAACGGAACTGCATTTTGCAATGCTTAAGTTCTCGGTAAAAAAAATGGTTACAAAGTAAGTCAAACACCGAGACAATAGTCACATTCGACGATATTTCAAAGAGTGCTTTGAATAAGCGCAATTACACAATACATAATCACAATAAGTATCATCACAAAGATTTATATCCAACGTTAATTACAATACACATCAATGAGGAACACGCTCTCACATGCACGCGCAAATAAATTAATCACTGGCCTGAATTATTATTAATAGGTGGGGGGGGGCGGGGCATGAATCAGGCAGCAATCAGAGTAGAATAGATTATTTTTTAAACTAGTATATGTGAGCAATCAATGTTTTTTCTATCGGCAAATCGTAAGCAAAACAACGCGCTATATATATATATATATATATATATATATATATATATACGTGCCAGAATAGAGACGTTTGTGCAATAAATGTACGCTAGAGCCACTTAAATACAGGTATGAACCTATTAATATAATTTATTATTTATTACAACACATGGTTAGATCTTTTCGCCGGCCGCCTGACCGCAAGCCGGCTTGAGCGAGTGACAGCTGCAGTAATTCCGCGCTGAACTTCGATACTCAGCCATTGTCCGACGCCGAGAAGACCCTATATGCGTACCTGGTCGTTCATTTTTAGGAATGCGGTGATAATACTACGGCTCTAATTACGACTGTCTTCAACCAAGTCCTGATCTGCGCGCAATCCACTTGCACAGCAGGCCCTCATCTCGCCACCAGATTCAGAGGTCAGCTGGCTCACAACGCCCATCGTCTACGATTGGGTACAATTTGGAGGTCTTCGGTCTTGGCCGCGTTCGTGGGTGGGCATAACCAGTGAGAAACCAGCCCATAAAACGGATTGTCACTGTGGGTTGGGTCGTCCGTAGACTATTGCTAACAAGCTGTCCCCGAAGGGACACTTTCTTAGTGGGACGCATTGTACAAGTGTATACGTGAACTACACGAGTAACTAACCAGCTTTACTAGGTATGATGCGTGATATTTAACGCACGCGTCCATACTCTTTGTTCTTCGTCGAAGTTTGCATGAGAAATCATAAAAAAGAACATTTTGAGAAACACGGTTTTGTATTACTAGCAACATCAACGCCACTGATTACTTGTTGTTGTTATTTCTGTTGTTGCTGTTGTTGTTGCTGCTGTTGTTGTTTCTGTTGTTGCTGTTGTTGTTTCTGTTGTTGCTGTTGTCGTGGTTGTTGTTGTCGTCGTTGTCGGTCGACTATTGGGTCGAGCGCTTGTGACGCCACAGTCACTCAAAAGTGGTAGTGCTACCCACTGCTACTACTATTACAACCTAGAAGCTATATGGTAAGAGCCATAAGCAGACTCCCTGAAGATCGTATGTTGTTCTTCTAGAAAACGACTATTCAACCAACCACCGACCCACCCACCCCCGCACACACCTCCGGCTTCGACACAGGCTTACTTACAAAGGTATAATCAATACGTACATGCATGGCTCACGTGGCACGGCGGCTGGTCATAGAACCGAGCCGTTCGGCTTGTTCGGTTCGGAAAGCATTGCTTTCCGCGATGCGCGTTTTCCCAATTACTGACTGAGCACGAACGAGAGAGAGAGAGAGGGAGCGCGCGCGAGAGAGAGAGACAGAGAGGGAGTGCGAGACAGAGAGAGAATGATAGACACATAAAGAGATAGAGAATAGTAAAAAGTAATGGGACCGGATCGCCAAGGCAGGCATTCCGCGGTGCCCGCTGTCGTTTCTGCCATTGCCGCCGCAGCCACAGCCGCCGCCGCCCTCGCCGCTTCTGCTATTCACACCGAATCGCAATACAGAAGTTCGGGTATCAGCTTGCGTTTGCAATTAAGAGCGATTCGCGTCGCGTCGCATCGCCGAATAAAGCAAGGTGGCGCACCGCCCACCGAAAACACAGGCCCAGGGGCCACGTGTCCGCTTGAAGGGGAATATGAGGGCAATGAATACACACATATATATATATATATATATATATATATATATATATATAAATATATATTTAAAAAAAAAATATATATATATAGGGGCGGAGAAACATTCCGAGTAGCCACGGCCGGCCAGTTAAAGACAGCTGGTGCAACAGCTGCAGCGATACCTTTCGTTCATCAATGGACGGCGACGTAGGAGGCGGAAGCGGCGGACCCCGGTTCGCCGGTTGCGCGGAACAGTGGCGTCCTTGCTTGCGGCACGAGCCACACGCGTCAGTTCGTTGCTTCTTTAATCTTCGTCGTTTTTTTCGCGTTGTTTCTCCCCTCTTTGTTTTCCTTGCCAGGTTAGAAACTGCCTTACTTCAATCGATGGTAGCTAGCATCGCTGCTACATCTTAGGCAGGTTTTCCCTACAGGGATACTAAGCGGAGCAGAGCTCACTAACTAAGTGGGTACGTAAGTATGCAATGGCGCAGAAAACCGCCGTGAGAAGCGCGGCGAACTTCAAAGACTACAACGGCTGAAAACTACAAAGATAAGGAAACTGTTCGCATTCGGGCTAGCGAAGACGTTCGCGTAACGGTCAACGACACTTGCACTGTTGATTCATTGTATATATATATATATATAGCTAATTAAAAAAGTATATGATATGATGAAAAGAACAAAGTTGTATCAAATTATGTCGGAGCAAGGTTTTGAGAGAAGCTGGGTGGAGTTACTAAAATAAATTTAGAGGAATAACACGGTAAGAATAATAATAGCAGCCGAACAGTCTAGGAAGCTTATAGCAGCTAAGGAGGTCAGGCAAGGCTGTCCGTTATTATCGGTGTTTTATGTATACAGAGAAAATAGCGGAAAAGATAAATAAAAAGGGTTTAGGATGGCAGACAGGGTAAAAGGCACGCCCATGCTGCTATTTGCTGACGATATGGTAGTGTTAGAGCGGGGAACTAACGAAGTTCAACAAATTTTGAATGCACGTGGAAAAGCATGCGAAAGAACTAGGCATGGCGTTTAATGAAAAAAATGAGCGCAATTTTAGTATTTAATGGGGTTAGGGGGGAAAGAAAGCTTGTAGTACAGGGGAAGGAATTGAATTATAAATGGCTACAAGCGGCGATAAGTACAAAGTAAACTTATATTTAGTATTATGATTAAAAAATGTCACAAATACAAAACTTGTTAAACATATGCTGGAGGTGAATACGGCACTAAGGATCAAAACAAAATGGAATCGCAGAGTAGAGTTCGCAGCTAGGAAGATTGGGTACAATAGTCAGCAATAGACAAGAGAGAAGGTGCCGGAGAAAATGGTGAGATTGAGGGTACGTCATATACAGGCAAATGGAAATTGGCGATGGGTTCCAGATCGAGTTTGGCAGGTACATATGTAAAGGAAAAGCGGGAAAGGGGCGGGGTAAAATGGGTATACGATAATTCAAGAGCGAGTGGGCTATTGGCAGATGCCAGGACAGGGATGTTGGATACAAGGATACAAAGAGCTAAATTTGGGAAGGGGCAAAGTACAGAATGTCGCGCACGTGGGCTAGGGAATGAATCGTGTAAGTAAATCGAACATATTGTTAAAGAATTAATAAGGCCTTGGGGGAGCAGAGATGTAGACCTGCTTGAGGCTTTAGCTTTAGGACTAAATGTTAGAAAGGACCTGGCCGATATTGCAAAAACGAAGTTGTCTAAATAGAAAGCAAACGCTCAGTAGGTATCGGAGGATACCATGATTATATGGATGCGTAGGTAACACATGCTGCCGCTCTAAAAGCCCATGATATAAAAGGGTGATATATGTATTTAGCTATACATGCCAAGCGAATATATATATATATATCCACAAGTATATGAAGCAGTATGCTGACCAAGCAGCGTATAGGAAGCTAAAAAGTATAAACATTTCTGTATATATATATATATATATATATATATATATATATATATATATATATATATATATATATATATATATAAGGATTAACTTAATTTAAAGATACACGCAGCTCAAACAACAACAATCTCTTAGCTCGTGAACATTTGATAGCCCTCTATGCGCCTGTTGAGCAGAAAATATCGCGCCACACAATCTAAACGATGGACGTCTGTTTTTGATACATTAAAAACAGCCGTTTAGTTTAGCAGAACCGCGGAGCCCTCGCTGGGAGGAGTTTACTTTGATATAAACCAAGCGTTGCTGCTGTAATCATCTTACAGGAGCATACTTCAGGCAGATCGTGAAGGAACTGTGAAGCGTTTGCGCTAACTGGCCATGCAGAAGAAGGCAGAGCTTGACCATGAATTCTGCCGGATCGGCAAAACCAGCAAAAGGACGGTGCGAATAAGGCCAATCTAGATCACTACAGAGGAGAATCTAAAGTTGATCAAATCAGCAGCTGCCACTAACAAGTTACGTTGAATACGAGTGAAATCTATTTATAGGTATTTTAATAATTGAAACGCCTTATCTAAAGTAGAGATTTGTATGCCCAAAATGACAATTTTTTGATGATTTTGCTGACAGAAATAAGAGTCAACACTTAGCTGAACTGACCATTATATGAACGTGATGTCAATAAAATTGCATGCTTTCACAGTGAACTGGTGTTGCTTTTTATTATGGAATTGGTCTTTTCGCGTAAAGGTAGATTGCGACCTCAGTCACTCTTTGCCTGAAGTGCATTCGATTAGATGTCAATAGAACACGTTCTTTATTAACTGTTCCAAGATTTTAACATTCAGGAACACATGTTCAATCTTTTAGCAGATAGTGTACGCCTCGACTGTATCACAATAAGATGCAGAAACCTCGGACTCGGCCGAGAAGTTAACCAAGCTTTTGGTCCGTGCTAAAGAAAGAAGAGGGGCCAGTCCGCTGTACTTTGGGATGTACATATATGGCTGACCTCAAAGATTTGCTACAAAGAACAGATGCAAAAATTGCCTTTTATGCAAGTGAACTTGTGATTCTAGCCGAATAGTCGCGCTATCGCCTGCAGTTCTTAGGCGACACACCAGCGCGGTGGTGCAGAGAAAACTCACTTAGGATCACCACAGACAAGTGTAACATATCGTCGAGCCTGGTGGCGTGGTGCCTTCGTGTGCGCCTTGCGGCCGGAGAAGACACCATGGTTCACAGAGTCGATACCCACCGTTGCACAGTTGTATTTATTGGGGTCCATCTTATGAAGCAATGCGGGAGCGGTTCCGCAGACGTTAACTGTTGGCTAAGAGTCATTTTGAAAAAGCTATTTAAGAATAACACAATGCGATTGATTAGTCGAGGCGACTCATAAGTCGCTGCAAATCACAGCCTCATTATATATATATATATATATATATATATATATCAAACTAAGGCCGTCAAGTAGAGCTAGTTGGCTTAGGAGCAAGACCAGATAGCTCCCATATCTTACGGGCTTCACCGGGCACTTATTACCGTCTATAACCAAGTCAGTTATCTCATCCAGGTTCACCGTGAAAGACCGAGGTTCATACACGTCCATGGTTTAGGTGTCATACGAAGTGATCAGACCACCGCATTGTGGTACGATCGCACACCGTTGTGTGAGCCTCGTAGACAGCGGCACAAAGAAAAATTAAACAAATTCACATAAATGGGCCTTTGCTTGAGGGCCGCTGTTCTTTCACTCACAGAGAAGTGCAACGATGTTGTACGTCAAGATACGCTCATTTCAGATTGACGATAAACTGGTTCGCCGTACCTACGACTACAACGGGCTAACAGACCCTTCCTTAGAACATGCATCCGCCTTCACGAGAGCCTGCAAACAATAGAACCTTTGGACGAATCCAATATATCGAAGTAGTATTTCACGTTAGACTTCAGACCTGTTGGCAGCAGTCATGTTTGAACTAGAATCTATGTTCAAATATTATATTTTTCAGGCCAAACGGTGGCCTTGACTGCGACACCTCAGTAGTGTAGCGTCAGTAAAGCATACAGGCAAAAGGAAAACCTTTTTGGCACTAGGATCTTAAAATGTATGGTTTTATCTGCGCTGAACATGCTTGTATGTTCTAGGCAAACGTAATAATTTTCATAGGTTGTCAATACACATAAGAGTCCATAAAGTTTTTATACATTCAAGTAAACACTCGGCGGTGTGAATCAAATAAGGATCGCATAAAGTATTGACAAATAAATACTAAACGCATTTAATGACTATGTAGTAGTGGTGAATTACTAGATAAGCATTTAGATCACGCTGCTAAATCTTAAACTGCTTCGCAAAAACATCGAGTTCTGGCCTTGTGGCAAACGCTGCCTGTTGTTTTACTATCATACACTACGATATAGATTGATGAGTTGTATCGTATTGTCACCGTCGTCCTGTTAGGCTGTTAGAAGTGTATTCGAATATAATTCTATTAAACATGCCGATGTACCAAAACACTGCGAGAGCAGTAAAGGAAAAAGGAGAAGCGGGACCACAGCAATGGTAGGGTAGTCATGTTTTCTCGTAGTCAAGTGCGCCCTGCGCCCGCACCTCAATCAACGCTTAGTTTACATAAATGTCTTGAACAACGGCATTGAGCGACGCTCTAACGTCATTTGCGTAGCGTTTAATCCTCTGTCTCACTAGAGCCGCTATGGCGGCAGCCTCTTCTGTTGCCACAAACTTTGATAACATATGCGTTTAGGCTTTTCACACGAAACCACAAGTTGCTGTTAAGACGAACGTCGACTAGATCAAAAACTTCCTCTATAGCTACCGTGACGTAGTAGCCATACAGGAAGCAATCAAGGTAGGGACATTAGCAAACATTTAATAATAATAATAATAACAAGTGGGGTTACCATCATTATTATCACAGGGATGATGGAAAGCGGGGCAGCAGTATCAACAAACTATATACATACCAGTCGTAACCTGAAAGTTATATTTTTTGCGGGCGTTCGTCGACCGGCTTCTGGAAGTAGGTTTCTGTTGCCGTTGATGTCCTGGATTTAGGAGCCCGGGGGAGAATCTGGGCTGCACATTCTTTGTCGATCGGTCGCGCCGCTCAAAGAATATCCGACTTGAAAATAATTACTATTTTTTTATTCGAACACTAAAAACCTTATTGTACATCTGTAAATTTTGTAAATAATTGCTTTCATTGCCCATGCATCGCTCCAGGGGACGCGAACCACTCTCTTTTTGTCCGAGACGTCGGCTATCTCCGGCTATTGCGCGAAAGAGATGTTCGAGATCATCCTGTACCTACAGCAGCGTTCTGTTGTTCGTGAAGTAGGATAAAGAGGCATTAACGCAGAGCCAGACGAAGCTCAATGGTCGGCAGTGTAGAGCTCAACATTGGCTCTGGCTGTTTAAGGCTCTATGCACTACTTATTGAAAGGGCTCTAGGCCTCTGTAGCCTAGTGATGCCCGGAATACCTCATCTGGTAATACCTTGTGCATACGAGTAGGCAATTGACTCCTCCCGCTATCGGGCCGGACCTATAGGGAGGTGTGCCGTTTCCTTCGATGACATATCTCTGGCGTGGCGGGATTGCCACCTCGTCAATGGTGTCGGTGCTCCCTGTTGAGCCGTTGTTGCACCACTTTGATGGGTTGTGCATTCATCGCGCTCCTTCTAGCAGACAACTCGTCCAGTCAATTGTCCTGGGACTCTGGCATGTTTTCTACTAGCTGGTCCGGCTTTATTCTGCTTCTTTCTTACTTAGTTGGTCAGCTCTTCTTTCGGCTGGCCTCGAGGTATCCGCATCTAAACATCGTGTGCTGCTCCCATGGCGTGTCGTCGTCTAATGCTGCTAAAATCAGCCATGTCCGCTCAGTGCTCGCGCCTGGGGTAACTTCTCTTCATAGCAGCAGTAACACACCACCGTTATTAACCGTTAGCCACCGTTATGTGTGACAGGGCAACAATGCACGAATGCAAGCGTAGATTGGTTTTGCATTGGCTCTACAACTACTGTAGTTCTTATTATTAAAAGTGTTACTAAAATAAATATGGCAAAGGACAGCAGTATCAGCACTGCTCATTGAAGTCTACACAACTATTTTGTTACCAGTTATCGCTGTTAACTCTGCTTGCAATTGCTGTTTCTTGCTAGCGTCAGTTGAGCACTGTAACTAGAACGATATGAGAGAACGTTTTTTAAGCAAAAGTGGACTTGCAACACGCGAACGGGGAAATGCATTGCATCATCATACGACACTACGAGTTGAGGTCGCCAGTGAAATTAGCGTCGATATTTACAAATTTGGCAACAAGTAGAGGCCCGCGTACGTCGATCAAGGGGTTTCAAGTCTCGGGTCTCGTTGGTTTCTTCTATGAGGTGCTGTTTGCATTGCGGTGGGTTTGAGTCGTTGTAGCTCGGCGATTAGTAACGAACGGACCAATTCTCAATGAGCCGTCCTGCACAGACAAGCCCTTTTGGCACCGTTGGGTGACCACGCCTATGCGGTTTACAGGGGCAATCATCAGCCAGCATAAGAGTAAAAAAAAGTATATGTGAAATCAACGCAATGGCTTGAAACGCCTATAATCATTCGAAGCTATTTGCTTGCGCACCGTGCCGACCACGCGGCACATGGTCCCCAAGGTTTATTTTTGAAAAAATCTTATAAGCCCGCTGGCTTTGCAGCTCTAGGACGGCCAGTAAAACTCTTGATTATCTCAGCCTTGACTACTTCCTCTCGCGGTCTTTCGCTATGTCAGTTCGCTGTTCTTCAAATTTAATTATCTGCAATCCGGTCATTTCAAGTTAAGATTGTCTTGATTAGAACAGGCGTCACGAAGGCCGTGTACGTTAGTTAATACACAATGCTCAATAAAGAGCGGTCTGTTTTTCAGTTTTTCAGCGTGCCCGAACGCCTAGAGTCACACCAATACCGATGACTCCACACCGGTAGCGATACACCGACATTCTGGCGCCGATGGTGCGTCGGCTGGCACCATTGGCTCTGCTGCTACGACCACCCCGTGAATGTCACGTTACCGCAAAGGAGTGGCCGCTCGAGCTACGGTTTGTAAGCAGGTTTGTAAGCATCCCCCACATTGTAACCCTACCAGTTCACAGGATGCGCTGTTGTCGACCATCGCCGTCACGTTATGTTCGTCATAATAGGGGTAGTCGTTACCACGGGCATCCCCTATGTGGATCCTGGACCCCGGCGTGACCCCCTTCCCCCCGGCTTCTGCTCCTCTTTGCCCATGCATGCATACGAGCGGAAGACATACATACTTTAAACTTTTCGGGCTGACCTTCAGCCAAGATCTTACGTCCACGGTACTGCTTTTCGCATTGCTTCATATGCTCATATACTGGAAATAAACCCACCCCCGTGCGGTTCCGACCGCCGACGCAACGCCATTCTGTTCCAGCCACATTTGCTACTATGGCTCTCAATTGGCTTTTGCTGTTGACGGCTGCTGCTGTTGTGTCGGTTGCGACCGCTGTTTTAAGTAGAAGCTGCGGTTTGTGTTGAAACTTCAGCTGTTGCTGATTGAGTCTAGTTCTCGTCTATTTACAACCGAATGAAATACAGGCTAAATTATACCGACAACGTATAAACAACAAATTGCACAATACCCGTGCCTTTCTTGCCGTGCTTCGAAACGAAGTGGCTGCCGTCACAAAGACGTGATGTAACCTCGGGTCGGGACCAGACGAGCTGCCCGCTGAAAGCCTGCCTGCCTGCCTTCCTGAATGGCCCTACGTGTTGCGGCAACAGACGGCGGCCACAAATGATGATTGCCACTACTGATTGCCAGACGCCGCCGAGGTGACTGCCGAAGCAGGCGTAATCGCGGTTGGCCACAGTGCCGTTATTACGCGTGATGTCTTCGCGTGTGTTCCAGCCAAATTGTACCAAGGATAAAGCGTTGCGCTGGAATTTCAGCACGCCAGTCGACCGGCCTCGTCCGGCTCAAGTTGACGTCTGACCGTCCAACTGACGGTGACCGGAACGAACGTGCCGAGTGGTGGACGATCCAGTGACGACCATGGCGAGGGGCGGTCGACGGGCTAAAATTGAGTCCTCCCGCAGTGCTGTATGATGCACCTAATCCCCTTGCGCCGCCTAAATGTCGTCTCTCACATCATCATCTGGAAATTGCTACTCAAGTGTCTTTTGGCAGTCCCTTTATCTAGTTTAAGCGTTAGGCGTTGGAATTATATATATATATATATATATATATATATATATATATAGGCGTTGGAATTATATATATATATATATATATATATATATATATATAATACTAGCGCATTTATGTGTACATACATATATAGGAAGATACATTTGTGATGCGAGAACGCGTACACGGCCTGCTCGGAGCATAACCCAATGCATTAGGTCCAGGCTTGGGCTATATACAATATAAATATATATATATATATATATATATTGTATATATATATATATATATATATATATATATATATATATATTGTATATATATATATATATATATATATATATATATATATATATATATATATATATATATTGTATATATATGAAGAACTGTGGAAATAGGCCGGCTGGGCCGGCTGTCTGCAAGCATATTATAATGGATGATGTCAGCAAGTCAGCGTGCCTGGTGGGAGCGATGGTATTCAGTACAAGGGGGCTACCCCGTAAATAAAGCATGAGTGAGGTTAATCCACATTAACCTTAAGGCAGTGCGGATGCAAGTGTCTAACACTCTTGTTCGCGTGCCTTCATATTTTGTGCCTGAGAACTCGTTTCAAGCAAGGTATGTTTGGGGTAAGTCTGTTTCCTTTCGCGCTTGTCCTTCGCATTTCTACCGCTGGTCATCTCTGAATCTGTCATTCGCGTCATAATTTGAGACTTCACAGGAGGTGCGCGGTTGAGAGATGTTCAACGGGCGCTTCGGTGCATTTCAAGCTTACACCCAGTTACTCCCAAGTCTTCCAAATTTTTCAACTCTGTTAGTAGACTGGCGTAGGGTGACTATTAAATTGCCGCAAAACTGGATTCCTTTTATGACACTCTAGGTACAGGCCGTGATGCTGTGACGGGCTTCGTATAAAGCCCTCACAAAGTGAGTGCTTTATAAACAAAATTGCCGTTTTAATTGCGCCAGGGAGTTTCTTGAGGGGGAAGGGGATGTCAAAAATTATACAAAGGGAATCACTAAGTAAGCTAATATTTAGCATTAGGATTAAATATGTCACAAGTAAAAGATGGTTTACCTGATGCAACAGATGGTGCTGGTGAAGACGGCGCTAAGGATCAAAACGGAATAAGATCGCAGAGTAGAATTCACAACTAGGGAGATTGGGTACAGTAGTTAGAAAATATGAAAAAGAAAATAGACTCTCTCGAGTCCCCGCTTAATGTATGGTAACCAACCTCACCTTACTAGGTCTGCGACTTCTTGATGGCGGGAGGTTGGCGGGTTAGTTGGAGAACCTAAAATCGTTTTCAAGCCGCGTAGGTCTTTTGGGTGCACCCAGCGGATTGTTCGTTCTAAAATCCTGCTTCTCGACAGCTCGGGTAAACCATCTGTTCCGTGGGGTTGACTTAACTGAAAATATAAATATTTTACAATAACTGAACGCCCTGAATTCCTTATTTAACCTAAGCTTACCAGAGGCGGCTTGCAAGCAAGCTCTTTTGCCCGTGGCAAAAAGAGGCTTAAACAGATAATGTCTCGGTCGCAGGCCCTAGTGGTCGCACCAATGTTTAGTGCCTGGCAAAGGGCGCTAAAAATACTATATTTCTCAGCTGTCGAACGATTACGTACTGTACTAGAAAATTCCAAGATATGGTACACATACTCAATTGTGTTTTCGAACATGCAGGTTTGTATACAGACGACTCCCGTCGACCGGACGGAATGACCCTACTATATATATATATATATATATATGAGCCCCTGGAGGTTTAATAAATATTTGATAACAAGGAATATATGGAAAGCCATGTATGTGCCAGGATTGACCTTTGCTAATGTCTCTCTGGTCCACAGCGCGGGGTTAGGAAAGAAGTTATAAACAATGCAAATAGAAGTGATAATATTTGCATTAGGCTGCCGTTTAATTTGCGCCAGGGAGTTTCTTGAGTGAGAAACGGGGATGTAAAAAAATATAGAAAGGAAAGCACAAGGTAAGCTAAGATTTAGTATTAGGATTAAATAAGTCACAAATGAAAGGTGGGTTCAACAGGTGTAGCCGGTGAAGACGGCACTAAGGATCAAAACGAAGTAAGAGCGCAGAGTAGAGTTCGCGGCTAGGGAGATTGGGTACAATAGTCAGCAATGGGCAAGAGCAAGGGTATCAGAGAAAATTGTGAAATTGAGGGTAAACAAATCTTATTCAGGCAAATGAAAATTGGCAATGGGTTCCAAATCGAGTTTGGCAGGTATATATGGAAAGGAAAAGCGGGAACGGGGCGGGGTAGAATGGGTAGACCATAATTCAAGATCAAGTGAGCTATTGGCAGATACCAGGGCAGGGATGTTGGATACAAGGATACATAGAGCTAAACTTAGGGAGGAAATAAACTACAGAATGTCGAGCTTGCGGGCTAGAGAATGAATCAATCGAACATATTGTAAACGAATGTACAGCCTTAGGGGGAGCAGCAGAGATTTAGACCTGTCGGAGGCCCTAGTTGTGGGATTAAATGTTAGAAAGGACCAGGTCAATATTGCAAAGAAGAGATTATCCCAATCGAAGGCAAGTACTCAGTAAGTATTGGAGGATACATTGATTATATGTATGCGTAGGTAACATATTTGCTGCCGCTCTAAACGCCTCTGATATAAAAGGGTGAAATTTGTATTTAGGTATACATATCAAGCGAATAATAGATCAATATGTATATATATATATATATATATATATATATATATATATATATATATATATATATATATATCGTATATATATATATATATATAGAGAGAGAGAGAGAAAATATTGCGATGATTTATTGATTAATTACAATACATTTGCACACTCGACAGTGCTCGCCTTTTACACAATATATATATATATATATATATATATATACAGGTAGTTCAATAAGTTCTTAGAATGAAAACCAAGAATTTTCCAAATCATGTTTTTAAATTTATCTTATTCGATATACTCCCCGAGATGCTCAATACACTTTTCCCACCAAGATTTCAGAGCTTTTATACCTCGTAAGTAGAATTCCGCGTCTTTAGACTGAAAGTAGGCATTGACAGCAGCCTTAACCTCTTCATTGCTGGAAAAACGCTTTCCACCGAGACTATTCTTCAAATGTTCGAAGAGGAAATAATCAGAGGGGGCCAGGTCTGGAGAATAGGAAGGTTGTTCAATAAGTTCGAACCTCAGTTGGGCCAGTTTTGCCGATGCTTGCCGGGACTTGTGTGCAGGAGCATTGTCCTGGTGAAACAGGACAACCTTCTTCTGCAAAGCGGGCCGTTTCACGATGAGTTCTTGCTAAAGGCAGTCCAACAGTCTTGCATAATATTCTCCTGTGATCGTTTTACCGCTCTCAAGGTAGTCGACCAGCATTATTCTACGTTGGTCTTAAAAAAGTGTAGCCATCACCTTTCCGGTCAATGCCGTTGTCCGCACTCTTTTCGGAGGTCCTTCATCAGGTGCACACCATTGGCAAGATGCTTCTTGGGTCTCGGGAGTGTAGTGATGGACCCAGCTTTCATCGACGGTCATGAATCTGCGCCAAAAATCCGACGGATTGTTCGACATCTTGGCCAAATTTCGCTGTGAAGCGAAAACAGGCGCGTTTTTTTGGCCTTGGTTAAGCAAATGCGGCAGCCATTTTTCTCTGAGCTCTTTCATCTTCAAGTTTTCGTATAGGATAAAATGCACACTACCTAAACTAATTCCTAATGCCTCCGCTATCTCCTTAATGTTCATTCGCTTATCTGTGCCAACGATGTTTCGCACTTTCTCTATGTTTTCCTCATCAGTTGCCGTTTTTTGGCCTCCTGGACGTAGTCCATTCTCGGTGCTCCTGCGACCTCTTTTTAACACATTCATCCAGTTGGGAACAGTGGCAAAACATGACGCAGAGTCACCGTACGTCTCGTCCAACCCAATTTATACTTGGGTCGCATTCCAACCTTTGAAATAAAAATGCTTGATAACCACTCGAAACTCTTTTTTCTTCATTTTTAAAAATCACGCCGATACGTTGCACGGGAAAAGCTATCAAACGAAATCGCAACGGCCAATCACCATAATATTTTAAGTGCTAGCAGTCGAAAAGTTGCAGTTCCTAATAGCGGTGGAAGCGCGCCAAAATTCGAATTTTAAAAAGCTCATTCTAAGAACTTATTGAACTACCTGTATATATTTTTATATATATATATATATATATATATATATGTACACGCGGTAGTGTCAGAGCTGTTGATTTGTATGTACCGAAAAGAGCCGCATACACATACTTTTGTATTCCTTACTCAGCGTGGTGTGTTCGGGTGCAGACGATACATGTATTTTTACAAACGTCACGTAATCAGACGATCGATCGGCTGAGCGCACAGCGTTTTCCCGCAACTACTTTGGGCTCGTAGTCGCTTTCGCGATAAACAACCATAAAGCCTCTCTCGATATCTAGTCTATTAATTTTCGTTACGCCGCGCTTGATCGATTGCATAGTTTGGCGAAAGCCCATCGTCCGACACGATGCCGGCGTTTTGGCCTGGGGCCGAGATGCGACGCTTGCTTTTCTGGTGTGCCCGACAGAGATGTTTGGGATACATGGCCTATGTACTCTATGGCTGCTCACTGTTCCACACAATGCTTACTTCATCTGTGACGACTTCTTTCGGCTAATCAACAAAATGTTTGCATGAACGTTTTTTTTTCTGTATTTATATGCGCGTACATATCATAGAAATGTTGATTATAGATATTTTTATATAGGTGGTGTTCAAATGCAAAGGTACGAAATGTTGAAGCAACCAAGCAGGTTGAAACCTGAATACGCTGTTTCAAGAAAGGGTAGTGAGACATCTAGGGACGCGACTAGAGTGTCCGGCCTGTTGTGCACATGACGGAAAAAGCAGGCAATTGTTTGTCCAGTCCAATTAACGCAGCACGACGTGTGAGGACATGATGGCGTTGCCATGGCAAAATTTGACGATTGAGGAGCAGCGAGGTGTCATCAGAACTCTGACTGCGAAAGGCCAGTATTCATCGCTGGATCGTAGCCGTATACAACGAAGACTGTGTGCCCGCCACGTCAGTGAGAAAATGGAGTGCCCGTGTTCGTAGAGGCTGGGAGTGTTTGAGTGATGTTCCGAGATCAGGCCATACAAACACGGTAATCACGGCCGAACTCATCGACAAGATGAACCACCTGGTGAAAAGTGATGGTGGGGGCTAGCGCTAAGAGTGTGGGCATATGTGCACGACAGGTTGAGTTACCGAAAGGTGTGTATAGCCACAGTTCGTACCAAGAAAGTTCAGCGAACCACAAAAGAAACTGCATGTGGAACAAGCACTGCAGCACCTGCTTCAAAATCATAAATGCCCCACTTTTTGGAGCGTAGAGACCACTAACAATTACGTGTACCGTGAGGCACTTCGTGGCCTACGTATCTTCATCAAGCGCAAATGCACTAGGCTGCTTGCGGAGGGAGTGATTGTGATTTACAATAAAGCACGTTTACACGTTTCTAGCGTCACATAAAATGTACTGGCCAAGTTCAGGTGCGAACAGCCCGAACTTCCGCCTTATAACCCGGTCGTGTCGCCTCGCGACTTCCATCAGATTGATCTGCTAAAAAGTATCTCGAAGGGAGGCGCTTTAATTCGGACGACGAATTGACGGACACAGTGGAGAATCGGCTATTGTCACAGCCGCAGAAATTTCCGGAACAGGGATCCTTCAGCTTGTGCAACAGCGAGACAGTTGTGCTTAGACCTCTGGTGAAAATTTTTGAACAAACACATTAATTATGCCCGCAGTGTCGTTTTGTACCTTTTTATTCGAACTCGTCTTATATGCAAACGCTTAATTGCATATGAAACGGTGAAACAGTCATTCGTCAATTGGTAATAGGTTTCTTCTCACAAGACCTATATTGGGTTCATTTGCAGTCTGCTGGGCGTCGTTAAAGCTAGATACGCAATACTTATTTCCACCGCCATATCCCACTCGTTATCAATAATGGTGAGGTGGATAGTGACATACATTTTGCTCATATTCAAACAGATTTTCCTATTTTTTTTTGTTTATTTCGGAAGGTGCCTGTTTGTCTCTATGTATTTTTTGACTCACCCCCACAGACCCAAGCGTATCTTACAGGTTATACTAATGTTGGGGAATTTTGGCCTCCTGGAGAAAGAGAATAAAATCGACTTTGCATGGGAGTTGTGTTAGCTTTATTATGAAATAAGCATTATTAAATATGAGTAGCTGACTCCAGAAAATGAAAAATGAAATCAGAACAGTGCTTGTTATAGGATTGGTCTCTTAGGCGATACCGTGCAAACTGTACTCTTATTCCGTTATACGATATTGCATTGTCTATTTCCGACAAAAGCTATGATGTTCAGATAGGACGAACTACAGCGTCAGAAAGTAGCAGAGCCAAGACTCTTATGCCCCTAAACATCAATGTTTGCTGTTTAAAGTAACTGATATATAGGGCAAAGTTTACGCTTGTTCCTCCACAGAGAAATCTAGACTAAATATATATATATATATATATATATATATATATATAAATATATATATATATATATATATATATATATATATATATATATATATACATATACAGGATCTTCCAAAACCGTATGTACTTAAAATAAGCTTGGGTGAACTCAGCAAGAAAATAATTTTTCCCAAAGGAAAAAACGGGTCGGAAACGTCTTGTTTAGGAGTGAGGATGATATTTGTAAAAGTAGCTATTTATATGTTTTTCTTAGGCATAGACGCAAGCTAACAAAAAGCGAATAGCAGGTTTTAGACAAGTCATAAAAAAGTCTATATGTTGTTATGCTTTACGTAGAAGCTTTCGCGTCCAAAGCCGTAAAATTTTGACATTACGACCAAAATTGCACGCCCAAATGACTCTTCTCAGGCAATAGCAAAATGAATGCCCATCATTTTCATACCAAAATAGTGCTGCCTTACAAAGTTGCCGAGTAACTAAGCTTTTTCGACAGCCCTATCGAAAGCGAAGGCTTACATACATTCTGTGTGCATGAGAATGTTAGGTACATATTGAGGTTCAGTAGAACTCGACAAGAAAATAATTCCGATGGAAGGAGGGGGCGGAAACGTCTTGGCAAAAATTACGGCTCGGAACGTAAAAGCTTCAACGTAAAAGCGTGTGCAACGTGAAAGCAACAACGACGGCTGTTGAAAAAGCTTAGCTACTCGGCAACTACGTAACGCAGCACCATCACTTTGGCTTAATGGTTGCCACATGTGCTACTATGTGCTCAACAAACATATTCAGGAAAATGCACCCTTGATGGGAATCCTTGGCACCAATTGTTTAAACATAGACCCTTTTGTGTAAACGTGCCTACCATGTGAGGAGCAAATGTGCAGGGAACTTAGTCTGAATTTGTTTATTTTCATAACTGGTAGATGCTCCAAAAAGTATTCGCTAAAGAATGTGGTTTCAGCGCAATAGAGCACGAGCAAACATCGAAGCTGTATTTCTTTGTAAATTGGATACCTTGTACTCCTTTATACCTTAAACATTATTTGTACTTCTACTTCAATACGTTCACCCTTCTTCTCTAGCGTGCTAGTGCAAAAAGCATTGCCTCTGCGTCGCTCGTTTAAATTTGATATTCTCTGAGTGTGATCACTAGCCATAATACTTGTACCATTAGCAGCAATAGTATAATAATATTAGTAATACTAATAATGATGATGATGATTATTGTTATTATTATTAGTTATAGTAGTAATGGTAACAGTAGTCATGTGATTACGCATTTTTTGGAACACAGCTAAAGGAATAGGGAGCGATGAATACGACAAGACGCTCTCTACACTGAACACC
Source organism: Dermanyssus gallinae (assembly GCA_003439945.1). Lineage (NCBI taxonomy): Eukaryota > Metazoa > Arthropoda > Arachnida > Mesostigmata > Dermanyssidae > Dermanyssus > Dermanyssus gallinae. Next base: position 377,246 of record QVRM01003627.1, read on the forward strand.
ACGGGACAAAGTGATATAGCTTTACGGATGGCTGGCTGGCTGGCCGGAACAGGAAGCTGAAGACAGCAGTAACAGAAGCGGCTACGGCGCCGACAGAGGCGGTGGTAGTACCGACGATAAATTTGCTGTAAATGAGCTTCAGGCAACGGCTGACGAACTGCCTTGGACAGCAGCACGGCCTTATAGCGCTCAATTTCTCGCCGCTTCTCTCTCGGAGATCTCTCTCTTTCTCTCTGTTGTCCGCCTATCTGCCTTTCGCTGTCTCTCTATGCGCCTCCTTCGCGTCGACCAGCGACCCCGCGACGAAAACTGCAAGTCAGTCAGTCTGGCCGACCGGCCGCTAGCAAGTTACAACTAGGAAGTCTGAGGGGCAGTCGGAGCGAAGTCGGGGCCCGGCGACTCCTCGGTGCAATCCAAGCAAGCAAGCGAGCAAGCGACAGTGCAGCGGATCGGATCCCGGCGCGCGATCCCCGCTAATGATTTCGCTGATGTAACCTAAATGCCATTTTCACTGGGCGCAAAGGAATGGCCTCACTGGTTGGGTCGCACCGCAACCCCTGCGCCTGCCGCAGCCCGCGCTACTAGTCCCTCTACTGCTGCTGCTGCTGCTGCTACTACTACTACGACAGCAGCCGCGGCTACTGGTTCAGATACCCGTGCTTTCCCGCCCTCTATCGCTCTCTGTCCTTTCCTCGATCTCTCTCTGTCTGTCTAGTCTTATCTGAAGTGCATGTAGAGTTGCGCCGGCACTGAGCAGGCACCGACCCACCCCTTCGGCATCGCTTTGACGGCCCAAGTCCCGCATCGTCAGTCCCTACCTAATTCTACTCCTTTTTCTCATCCTCCTCCTCCTTCGCTTCCTCATTCGCCATCTCCTGATTTGACTTCTTTGTCTCCTGTTCTTCTACAGAGTGCCAACCCCCACCCCCTCCCCCCCCCCCCCGGCGGCTTAACGTAAACCGCTCTTCCTGCAAATAAGGGAGCAGGGGATAGACCGAACGACCAACTGGGACAGCAACAACAACAAAACCAGGAGCGGCCAGGAGGCAAGCGTACCAATGACGATGAAGACGGATACGAGAGTGGGTCTAGGAGAAAAGCGGTTGGCCAAAAGAATTATTCATGAAGAAACGAAAAAGCGGAGCCGGCCAAAGGGGGTGCTGCTGCTGCTGGTATTGGTGGTACTGGTGGTCGCGACGGCGACGAAAGGCGAGAGCGCAAGGCGCAAGGCTGGTGGAGGTGGTACAACCTCCCTGTCTCTCGCTGTTGTCGTTATCGGCAAGGCGAGGTGAGGTGCACGCCGTCCGGCTGAAGGAATAGGGGAACAGATGAGTAAATGGACAATGGCAAGTGGGCCGCCAACGCACTGAATGAACGCTTTGTCGCCAGCTTCCCTATGATCAGCATCATCAATGCCATCAGCATCATCAATGTCATCAGCATCATCAGCATCATCATTAGCTGCAGAAGCAGCAGCATGAGCGGCATTAGCGGCATCAGCAACAGCAACAACAACAACAACAACTGCGAAATCGATGAAGGCATTGTATTGAAGGAGGCCAATCGACAGTGCAATCGTCGTTATCTATCGTCAACGGCCAACGGAGTGTAGCGCGATCGGCCACTCCGCTCTTTCCTGGCCGTGCCTCATTGTCGTCATTGTCGTCGTCGTCATCGAAGAGCCGAGGTTTGCAGCCACAAACAAGCCGCTTGCCACATCATCTACACAATGGGCGAGGCAATCCGCGTGAAGTTGTTGAAAGAACACTCTCGCCCTCCGTCCCGCCCCGCGGCTTCGTCATTCGTCCTTCAGCCCGTTTGCTGGCCGAAGAAAAGAATAAGAGAAAGGCAAATAATCGAGCGTTTCCTTCCGCTTGTGTTGGATGTAAATAATTGCTTGTTATTTGCGAACATTGCAACGGACGACGGTCCATCGCTTCTAGCATCACCACGCGGACTCCAAACAGCGTTGTTCCCGACCTCTCAAATATACGGGAAGATCAACATTCACTTAACGAGCCAAACAAAAAAAAGTTTGCCCATTAATAGCATCCTACAGCCAATGCCTAAGATAGGCAGTGGGTTTGCTTGCCTTTTTCCTAAAACAAAAAAGAAACGCAGAAACATAAGAAAAAGGAAAACAGGAAGAAGATGAAGAGGGACAAATGTGGAAATGAAAAGGAGGAGATGACAACAATGATTTGACGTTACAAAACTACTCGTTAGCGGGTTTTATTTTGAGGTCTTCGCTACTTAGCGATTAGAGGTGGAATTCTAAAGGGCGCGCTACACTTAATTGTCAAACACCACTCAATAACGAGGGACACGCGGGTTATTATTTCTGCTGAAGAGAGTTACAGCTCATTTGGCCATAGATTACGCAAATCTTCCGTTGATGAAGTCGTAGCGAGCATTAGCTTTTGAAGGTCACTTCAAATTTTATTAAGCCTAATATTAAAGAAATGATCTAGCAGCACAGACTAAGTTGACGTACGCTTTCACTAAAAATACTAAAATAAACAGTGTTTTCACGTTATAGGAAAAAACTCAATCACGCTATTTATTCAAAAAATCGAGTATGACATATTCAATCAAAATCGCTGCTTTGATCGAGGCAAATCCAATATAAATAATGATTGTTGAAGATTTACGAGCAGTGCCAAATGGCACGTCATTTTCGGCAGCTAAATACAAGTTTAAGGTTTGAAATAAAACCATGCTGGTAGAATATTAAAGGTGATTAACATAAATACATCTTCTTAAGTAGGATTCTATTTTTTGTCGGGAACTGCAAGGTATCAGGCGTTGTCTGTCTGAACAGTCAGGTCATTAAATGTATACTTAAACTTTAGTTTGTATATGCGTTATAATACTATATCTAAGGTGTGGGGGGAAATAACCACTGTTAAGAGACCTTTCAAAAATGTATGTAAGTATTTTAATTCGGAAAAGTACAAAGTTTGTTAACGAGCATCGATAGAATATTCTCAGGAGTGTAGTTAAGTTAGATTTAGGTTTCAAACTTAACAGAAGTCTGTACATTTCTTATCTCAACATATATATATATATATATATATATCCGGACAAGACCGGAAACCCAACGATGTGGGTCACGCGGGCGCAAACGAAGCGTCAGACTCATGTTCAGGCCGGCTGAGCTAGCTATAAGGCCCAATAAGAGATCAGCCAAGAGCAGGAATTTACGAGTAAGTCTTCTGCACAGCGAAAGTCCGAACCGCCATTTCTTACCGTTACCACCACCACAAGTAGGGTCTACATCAGAAAGCCGCCCTATCTGATTAAGCTGCCGCCCTTTTTACGCTCTCATAACAGCAGCAGCAGTAGCATCAACAACAACAACAACAACAATTATAATAACAACATCGACAGGGTGCTGCGTCTGTATAGCGGCGGTCGTATGGGCGGCGCCGCTAAAGATGTTGATGGAGATGATTATAATGCTCATGCTGATGCAGATGATGAAGAGCATGGTGGTTGATGGTGATAATGGAATGTGGGCGATGATCCGGCGGGCAATTTCGAATCGAGGCGGCGATTCCTGATAACCAACCAGCCACCCAGCTGGCTGGGCAGCGATGCCCTGTGCTAGAAAAACTAGAAGAGGCATCACGAAGCTATGCGACGGCTCTCACCGCCTCTACGGGCACCTCCACAAGGACGACCACCATCACACGGCTTGCGATTGGGCAATATTGTGGGGGGGGGGGGGGAGGAGGAGCCTGGTGCCATTCGAGCCCCTATGGCCGGGCTACGGTAAGGGTCGTTCGGCGGGGGTGGTTCAGATTGTTGTCTGCCGCACGTTGACGCCGACCCGGCTTCGAGCTTCCCCTGGCTCGTGACCCTACGGCTACTGAGGGGGGGCTACTATATTCTCTGCCAGTTTGAGGAGGAACGCAGCAGCCAACAGCAGCACCAGCAGTAACCATAATAAACAATTATGCTCTATCAATGTACAGACGTGACCGGCGTACTTTACCGCTGATCGCACGGGCAGATGCTGGCGCTGCTGCTGCTGCTGCTGCCGCCGCGATCGCGGAATATACGAACGGCTCGGTCGGCGGATAACGGCCGACGGAAAGGCGAAAAGGCGCATCCGACCATAGAATAATCACAATAGATATGTATGCGTGACAAAGGCTGGAGAAGGAATCTATGTAGAATAAATCCAAATGAAATAGTCGGGTCGGGTCAGTCGGTATCTGTCTATTGGTCGGGGCCACCGACGATGGGAACAGTAGCAATGAAATGATGGACAAACGAAAAAACGGCAATGCCGTTTGAGGGGAATACGTGAGACCGAGTCCGCGAGATAACGCTGCATGGTGTTGCAATAACGACGCAGTTGCATACAGCGCATCTATGGAACAAACGACGAATGCCTGACGACTACACGTAGAGATGTTCGGTAGGGACACAGTATGGACCCTCAAACAAGCAAGCAAAACTACCGCACCACAGTAACGTAATCAACATGAGAAAACCGATCTCTTGACATTGTGAACTGCCGTTCCAAACTATGTCACACATGTATCGTAACCGGTGCGGCCGTTTAGGACGATGCTTGTCTATTGTAGAAATATTATTGTTATAAGTATTATTGTAGAAACAGTACTTATTACAACAATGTTTGATTATGATGACAATCAGATGGTGGTCAATGAATTGATCTTTGTCTACGCGACATATTGCAAGACGCTGAAGGTGCCACAAGCAAGGTTAAAATTGCAACTCTAATTACTTTCAATGGGCCGCTAGCTCCACACCATAAGCTTCATATCACAACAAAAAGGCACATATGTGTATGCATACTTATACGTAGGGTATTACTATTGTAAATCGTCTTATGATTTTAGCGTTATGGAAAGGTCATCACTTCGTCCAATCCACACTCTTGATTTTAGCATTGAAACATGGTTGGTTCATTCGGTCTTCCTTACGCATGGCGCTTACCAGGTGTGAACGATGGTCTCTTCCTAACCATCGTCCTCACAAATCGCGTTTGACTGATTCTTCGTTCTATCTTCCAACGACACCGTATGCCCCCCACGTCACCATTATATTTCTCTATTTTATCTTCTTTATATGACTAAATTCCCCCTCATTCTCCAGTTCCCTCCCTGCAGTTTTCCCTTACGATAGGTTTTGGCGCGTGCAAATCGTACAGAGAACCAGCCCCCGAAGCCCCCGAGAATCCGACCCCCATGACTGCAGGTCATAGAGGTCTCGTAGGCAGATAGATACCGCCGTCATCCGAGATTGATGATATCCGCTTGCGCTACGCAAAATTGTGAGAACGAAGAGGAGAAGACAGACGAAGAAGTCCAGCTTTTATGCCGCTTATCAGCCTTGCCCACACATTTTACCAGCCACCCACCCACGGAGGATCATGCCGGCCACACGGCCTGGTCTAGGTGGTTCGTGTCCGCAACCGGGGCTCTTGTTGCCTCCGTAGCGTCCGGCATTCGCAGCGGCGACGACGGCCGTATAGGTCCTACAACCGGCCGCTATATCAGGTCGCCAGTTAATCTAGATTTGGATTTGACCCTATCGCCATCGATGCTGGCGGACGTTGCTAGGGGCTGCGACGAAACCATCCTCGAACCTGTAAGCGAAGGAATCCGAACCTAACTAAACAGTATCCGATGCTTCCCAGCGGCAGTAGCATTGGCAACCATACCAACGTCAGCCCCAGCAGCAGCAACAGCAGCAGGTGGAAAAATCGATCAGGCCGCCGCATTTTGTTGTTTGCGTCTAATCGTTGCGATAGGCACGATCATTGCCGGGGGTTTTACCCCCGAAGAAAAAGGGGGTGTACGCGTAATGTGGAATGAGGGAAAGACGGAGAGGTTTTAGCCCGCTCGTACGGTAGTCGCTCAGTCGACGGTTGGTTGTTTAACGACTACCTCGGCAAGCAAATGCGCCGTGATCTATCTACTCGCCACGATCCACCACCGCTGTAGAGCGTTGTGGGTCAACATCTATCTGTTCAACTGCTAGAAACAATAGGTAACAACGGGTTTGAGTTGGATCCCATGTTCGATTGGCTGCTGCGAGTCTCCTCGAGGTGGATGGTGATTGCCCGCGGTGAGAAGCCCGCAGTTGCCTGTCTGAGCTGTGATGACATCACCGACTCATCATGGAGTCATTAGCCATGCAAGTTGCGTGCAAGCACAAACCGAAAGTCCTTACAACGAAGACAGGTATCGTTTCGAGAATAAGTAAGATAGTCATTCCGGAATCGAAACTAAGCTAACGATTCAAGCACTTTTTTTTAAACAAAGGAGGGAACAGAGATCAAGTGCAACACCAAGCAAGGCGAACAGATATACGTTTGATTTCTCGGCGCTGGGCACCAACGAACGCTGTACTTGACATGTACGTAACTGCTTTCACACAAAGTTCAACGGATATTTACTGGTTCAATCATTCGATCAATGGCAAGTTGTCGAGTTCTAGGGTAGCGGCATTCCGAAACAGTGGTATGCGACGCAGCTAGAAATGTCAGTATACTTACGCTGCATGCCTTAGGTAAATCGAGCGCCAAAATGCTGAGTAAATCACAAGCGTTACTATAGTCAAATAATGTCCGTTCCACAAGCGTTGATACTGAACAGAATACTATGATGGTGGTTTTCGATCCAGGTAGGTACCCTAAACTACGCCTTCAATGTAAGTGACAGCGGGTAAGTTCCAGAGGGATTGTAACGACCAAGCAACTCACGACCACATTTTTCTGGGTTTGTCTTTTGGAGGCAGCTGTGTCAGGTACGCTTGACCAGGCGATCTAGTGGTTTCAAGCTCTGCACACGCTTTTACTACTGCCGTTACTTCTATTGTAATAATTTCTACACATGCCCGATGCTGACATATATCAATACTGTGCATCAATATATGTAGGAACTGTATTTTGATCTATATTGATTGACTGTACATGCATATTACCTAATAGAATAAATGTGACTCTACATGCATATTACCTAATACGAGTAAATGTGACTCTATGCGTTAATGTAGAAGAACTTGCACCCTAGGCTAGTGATTTTGTATGCCAAAATACTGCATTAAAAGCGGCAAAATAAAAATCATGGGCTGACAGGAAAAAACCGAGGCACTCGTCGTGTGCAATAAATTTGACTGATTGCTAAAGTCGTTCATTTGTATGGGTAAACACGTCTAAACAGCACATTAGTCATATCTGTCTATATAAAGAAAATGTCTTGTAAGACGTGAACACTATGGAAATAAATACCTGGCGATTTTACCAACGATACATATCGAAGCAAAAAGCGGCATTCAATCCTTTTTATATTTGGTAACAAGGTCAGCAGACACAGCAACAGTTTGTTGTTGGTTTTTGTTGTTGTCGGTGTCATCGTCGTAGTCGACGTTGCTGCTGCTGCTGCCGCTGTTGTTTTTATTGTGCACATTTTCGGTTCTCCCTGTTGCGGTGGCCAAAATTGTTGTTTGTTATTTGTTGTTGTTGCTGTTGTTGTTGCTATTGCTGCAACTGCATGGGTAGCGTCGTTAGAGCTGGCATCGTTTGGTTCCTTGTGGCATGTTTGCCTTATTGGGTGGAGAGTGGACAGTTGTCGGCGATAGATGATGATGATAGTGATAGAGTGACTTTCCTTTTTTACTCAGTCACATCCGTAACTGCGACCCATCTATCCGTCGGGTATGCCGTTCGGCTCGGACGGACTGACGGTGGAGTCGGCGTTAGCGTGGGCCTGGTTGGTTACATGCTTGCTAGATCTGCTTGCCAAGCACGTTGCACGCGGCTACTCGCCGGGCCCTCATTGAGTTGCAAAGCAGCAGCGACTGCGGCTGCAGCAGCAGCAGCAACAGCAACAGCAACAATAACAAGAGCACGGCTCGTACGACGAAGTACGAAGTAGCTTCTTGCTTCGCGAGATGATCAGACGAAAGCATCACAACGACGAAGGCGGTGGCGAAGATGACAAATGTACCACCACAACAAGTTGGGAAAAACGACCACCACATGAGTAGCAACAACAACAGCAACAACAACAACAACAACAATAACAACCACAAGAGCAATAACAGCAACAACAATCGCAATATCAGTAACGGCAACAACAACCGCAATATCAGTAACGGCAACAACAACAACAACAACAACACCAACAACAACAACAACAACAACAAACACAACAATAACAACCACAAGAGCAAAAACAGCAACAACAATCGCAATAGCAGTAACGGCAACAACAACAACAACAACAATGCAGTGGCAACCCAACCAGCTAAGCAACTGGCCGGTATTTGCCGGCTGGCTGAGGCGGCTATAAATATATATATATATATATATATATATATATATATATATATATATATACAGTAGAGGCTGAAAAACCTATGAGTACACATGGGCAACCGTCGTCGCCATCGTAGTAGCAGTGCTGGCGTAATAGCAGATACAGCAGCACGCAGCGCTAGTAGCAGCGGCGGCGGCGGCAATAAATCGCAAAATGACGGCACTTAATAAAACGCCGTTACGGGCGAAGAGCTTCGCGCGAAAGACCTCCAACGCTTAACCACCCATTAATCTCATTGCCGTGGTAATAATGGTCATTATTATTATTACTATTACTATTATTATTATCGAGCAGGCGAGGCAGAGAGAGTGCGGAGAGAAGCAAGTAAACGAAAAAGATATAGACACACACACAGGAAGAGAGCGAGAGAGATTTGGGGGGAATGAGAACCAACGAACAAATGAGGGCCTTTCTACTGCCCTAAAGCTTTGGCCCCTCACAGCCAGAGCCTCAGCGACACAACTTGCAACCTTTGTTTCTTGGGCGTCTGCTGTTGCTTTGTGCATTTGTCCCCTTCCCATCTCCCTCACATCCCTTCAATCCGGTGTCTTTATCGTCTTGCTTCAAGCCAAGCAAGCACCACAGATAAACAGAGACATAAAGAGGGAGAGAGAGAGAAAGAGATCGAGAGGAGGGAGGCGAGACTAACTACTCCAACGTCTGTATTTATCCATTCACGCATCATTGCAATGTCTCTCCATGCACTTGTGTTCGTTTGTCTATTAGCAAGCAAAGCATGGCCGCTCGTAGACCGTGTAGTGTTGTCGCATTTGCTGCTGCTGCTGATATGCACGTATGAACGCCCGATCGCCCGGCGGCCCGCCCGCACGCACCCCTGTCTACTACTGGCTACGAGCCACCATTACGAGCTTCAACGACTATGGCCTCCGATGACCAACACAGCACCTTTCGGCTCGCTAAGATGCCGAAAACATTTGCATACACGTACGTCGCATGCTTTCCCTCACACTCCACTCTGTTCGGGTCCTTATTTTCCTTGCGTCTACGCGTGCGTGTCGGCCTGAGACGAAATGAGCCCAATCAAACTCACAGTCAGAGTGCAGTTGCATGCTTCTCTAGTGGCATCCTCATGGATAGAGCGATAGAGACAGCTGATGTTGTCGCTGTGCGTGTGTTGGCTGCTGTTGTTGTTGAGCCGGTGTTGTTGCTGAGCCGGTGTTATTCCTGTTGTTGTTGTTATTGCTGTTGTTGTCGCTGTTGCACCTGTGTTGTTGTTGATGCTGGTGTTGTTGTTAGACCTGTCTTATTGCTTTTGTTGTTGTAAGCGTTTTGTTGTTGTTGTTGTTGTTGTCGTTGTAGCCGTTTTGTTGTTGTTGTTGTTGTGTTGATTTACGTTTTGTTTCCCTTTATCGCTACTTACTGTTCGTTATGTTGTTTTTTTGTTATTATTTATTATCGTTCAGTTATCACAATTATGAGGTATGGACGTTTATGCCAGGTTCATCCTGCTCTGGTCGCATTCTGTCAATTCATGGCGTCAATGATGGAAGCCACAATTCCTCTACAAACGGCCAAAGACATCATCTGTTTCAAAAACATGGCCTCGCGTCGATCGCCCGTGACGTCTGCTATTCGTTTTCCAGTTAATGTTGTTGTTGTATTTCGTTTTCTGTCTAATTTTGTGATGTGGCTAATATTGCTGATGTTGTTGTTGCTATCGTTAGTGTTGTAATTGCTAAGAGTTTTGCTGTTGCTATTGCAATTACTGTTCCTATCGGCGTCATAATGGATGTTTCTATAGAGTGTGGCACTCGAGATTTCACAATCGAACCCCACAACAAGGCCGATTCACACTGAGCCTTAGAACCTCAGTTGGTTAGAACAAAGCATTGGTGTCTGACGGCACAGGCTTGCCAATTGAGAAAATCAATTCAGCAGCCGAATCGATGTTCGCTTACCAAAGTGACGGCACTAAATAAAGCGCTCTTACGAACGAAAAGGGCCCCGAGGGAAAATGTCCAAACGCTTAGCCAACCATTGTTCTCACTGCCATCGTGATGATTGTTAATACTATTATTATTTTTATTATTATTGACAAAGACCTTTTTCTTTTCGAAAGGAATAATAAGAAATAACGATATATCTTCGTATAGAATAGTTATGTGACGTCGATGTTAGAAATCGTAGAGCGATCTCGATACAGTACATAATGGATTCCCGCAACTTGTTGCGTGGATGGCCTTGTCACTCATTATAAAACCATATATATGTTAGAGTGTACGCCTTTTTAATCTGAGATTGAGAGCTAGCAGCACCAATGCAATAGCACATGAACGCGTGCCTATATCAATAGATTCTTACGTACTTGATTGCAGATACTCGTATATACGTCCCGAGCATACCTTGTCACATTTGCATGTACAACGTGACGCTATTTGTGCTGCCCACGTAAATGTTCAGCATTCACGGGGGTAAAAGGTGTTTGATTCAAACTAGTTATTTCATGTGCTCTTACAAGCAAGCCGCACATTTGGGCTGACAAAGAAATTCTCCAATCGACGCAGCGTGTGAAGAAGGTCATGGCACGGCGGTATCAATACGATTGAGGAATCACGTACAAGCCTATCAGCCGGCCTGTATGAAGCGGGGGCCCACCATTGAGAGAATTGCAATGCCCGGCCATTAACTGGGCACATAATCGGTCCTGAAGGTGGAAGGCGTGCCAGGTGAAGGGGTGCTACAATGGCTTCGCCGTAGTGAGCAAACGCACTATTCAGTTCGCTTTACGTGTTGAGCGAATCCGACCACGTTACGGCAGTATTACTTTCAGCATTTTGGAAAGTGTTTAAAGGCATAAATGCCGTAGAGGCGTGACATTCACGCAATATACAGGTCCGTATAAATTGTTTAAAAGTGTCGACATCGCGCTATCTAAATGCGTTTCTGAGAAACGTTTTTTCACAACGAACATTCGTTTGCACAGAAATCATAACGAGAGAGCGAGAGCCAGAGCAACGCGCGAGAAACCACGATAGTAGAACTGCGTTGCAGCAATAGCTTGGAATACTTCTTTTCCGTAAGGCTAATGCCCGTGTACGGTTTTTTTCATGTCATGGCTGATTTGTAATCCACGAGGTCTCCCGAATGCAAGGCAAAGGCTTTGCCACTAAGCTATCTTGCTCGGTACTGAAAAGCTCTTCCTTCTGTTTGAGCAGATTTCACCTAAACAGACAGAGCCTATTGGCTCTACGGTGTCGATTTCGCAAGCTGTGTGAACTACAACAGTGGTCGCATCAATGTCAATATGATACATGCACTTGTTCTAGGCCAGATTTTGGCTTGATTTACAGGCATTTGATGTCATGCCAACGCACAATCGGAATCTATGTTCCTCGTCTGTATACAATGCGAACAAAGTAGAAGCGGTGCTTAAGGATATTTTTTAAATTGTCAAAACTTCAAACTAAAGATCAACTGTTCAGATCGTTTATGTTTAGGATTTTATGTCTGTCGTTGGTTATAGCTTGCAGTAGTTAAAACATATAACTAAATTGGTTTTGTATGTTTAGGACTTTATGCTCGTCGTTGGTTAACACATATATATATATATATATATATATATATATATATACGTACGAGCACTGGAAAAAAACGTAGCCATACTTACAGGTGTATATGTATATACATATACGCACTGGGACAATTATATCTCCCTTACTAACGCGACGAAAAACATATCTCTTATATATCTCGCTTGTATATCACTTCATTCTTTACATATACACTACACTTTCGCAAAGACATCGGCTATGAAGGAATTCATCTCAAACAATCGCACACCATTTCAGATTCCGAGAAGCCCTGCGGCTGACGAAAGAGACCCTTCTCGTCGCACGTTTTTATTCCCCATAATTTTATGCTTATGACAATAAATTGATTTTGTATTGTAAACAAAAATCAGATTCAAAAACAGCACGAATCATTCGCAGGGACATCCGGTCTTGTCGGACATAAAAGGAGCATAGTTTCGCGCAGATTATATTTTGAGGGTTATACGTTTCATTTGAGTGCGCCGGCCGAAATATTTGCCTCCGAATTGGAAAAAAGTCAAACAAGTCCGACGGGAGGTTGCATACCAAAGACATAGTTCGTGGCTATCATCACCTCATTTGTTCAAATACAAATCTCCTCAGAGAGTACACAGGGTGCATCTGTCAACTGCGCCTTGCACTGCCTCTCTCGATTGACATGCTAAGAGCAGCTGACAATTGCATAATTAGCAATGTTATACGATCTCTCAATATGTTTTTTCATTTCTTTACAAAAAGCACAGCTTTCGAATTACACTGGGCTCAGTATGATTTAATTTGTTAACGGACAAACTACAATATTAGCAAACGACTTTTGTTGACAACATAGTCTTGTTGCTTCGAGAATCCGCTAATGATGCTGAGCTCACTAGCTAATGAAACTCTTTAACTGTCTCAATATGTTATTATTGTTATTACGCTTTAATCAAAACGAAATTCTATGGAGTTGGCGGGCTACTCTCCATGAGAACATATTACTTCGGAAATCGTTTTATCGCTATACACTTTATAATAATATTCTTCCTACGACGCGTAATCGAAATGTGTATTGATAACGTTAAACATCTTTAATAGCCGTTTAGCACGTCTTTTGTCAATACTAACCAAATATCATTATACATTTTTCTCAAACTTTCAAATTGTCGGAAAGCTTGGGAAGTCCTCAGCTGAAATTTCACAGATATGTGCAATTCTACGTCGCTATTTATTATTGTCCAGGAGCCGCCGATCTTTTTTTCAAATTTAGGTTCCAGGCTACACCTGCATATGTTACTGTACGTGGTACATCTACTCAAGTAACGTTAAGAATATATGTGGATATGTAGAGCAACTATTTTGGAGCCTGAATTTAGGCAGCACCTCTGTGTTTCGAGTTTCAAACGCGGATTTAAACACATTGATGCATGAACATGTTCTGTCCACTCATACCGCGTCTATATATATATATATATAAGATTGTGGACCGGCATATACACGCATACGCAAGTCGGCTTCTCAGCGATACGCACTTCGGCAGGCTTTTGGTAAACCTGCCATATAAAAACGAGCCCTTTTGGTAACAATACCGTTGTCAGTAGTGTCTTTCTTTCTGTCTGTCTTTCGGTCGGTTGGTCGGCCGGCCTGTGTTCAACCGGCGTTCAATTTTACGAGCCCGGCGGCTGGCCTCGCCAAGAATTCTTATTATCATCGGAATTGAATTTAGGTTTATTGCGCCGTTCGGTAATGGCACGACGGGTGACACCTGGCAACAACGGCAATACTGTACTGTAGACGCCGGAACAGATCACAGACGACGACGAACCGTGACCGAAACGTGCGGCGGCACCGCAAAGGGCGAGCGCATACGAAGAGAAAACGGGACCAACGAATAACCACCCATACAACAGGGACTCGCAGGTGGGGGGGGGGGCAAGCGAAACCGTCCCAGGGCGCCCACCTAAAGGAACGCAACTTGCCGAGCGAAAAGCCAGCCATAAGCCGCCCAACTCGTCGAATTCGTCGCTTGATGTTGCCCACGGCAACAGGGGGTTCGGGCTCGGCACGATCAGCACTGGCGGGGGCGGCAATATATCGGCGGTAACTGCTTCTTCCTTGCCTTGCAAACTTCGGCTGGAATGTGTGTCATTAGAAACCAGCCAATGTTGGCGAACAAGGCAGCTAGACCGAGTCGTTAGGTTCTCATTCTCGTTCTTTCACTTCTTTCATCCTCCGGCTCTTTTTGAAATCGGACACGGGTTGTCGGCTTCAATGGCAACTGATTTGAAAATCATATCTTGAGGCATTCAAACCTACTAACTTCTACACCTATATAATATATATATATATATATATATATATATATATATATGAAAGGACAACGTTTTGATACTATAGAGTAGATTGCGAAAAATTCGCAAGAGCAGCTCAACTCGATTTCGGAGAAAGCGTTTAAGAAATGTTTCGAATAGTGGGAAAGCAGGTCGCACAATGATTGAAGCGGGTGGGAGCTATTTTAAAGAGAACAAACACACTTTGGATGTTTAAATAAACACTCTTTTTCGTATCAACGTTTTTCAGGAACTTGTCGATCTGCCCTCGTATATACAGGGTGTCCGAAAAAAAAATCAAAAACGATATAGAGAATTGTAGAGCTCGTTAAAGCAAATACTTTTTTCCCAGTGCAACATAGTATCTGAGAAGTCTTGTTTCGGAGTAAGAGTGAAATTACAAAAGTGTTTGACAGTGGTGTAGTTACATGATTTAGGAGCACAAAATATGCTAAGATTGCATCCTATGTAGAAACTGACCATACACCGTCGTGTTCGTGAGAAAATTCTGCTTCTCAGCAAGTGTGCAAGGCTTTTCTTGGCCTCAAGGATGTGTTTTTCGCTTTCTTCTTAAGGCACGCACAGCCAGTATGTTCTGAGTGTCCGTAGCTTCGTCTGAGTGTTGCTTTCTCAGGCTTTCCTACTGCTAGGAGTTGCTGTTTTTTACCATGTTCCGATATGAGGCTTGCTCGTTGATTCTGCGTGCAAAAATCAGGCCTGCCGAGTCCTGACGCAGCACTCTATGCTTCCTCAAGTATGTTAGCGAGTTTCTAGTCACCGAACTCCTGTGTAGAAGAGGGCCCGGTCGGACTGCCTCCAGAGGTGGCCATCTCGAAGGATGGGCACAGGACTAAGGGTTAAGGCTAGATGGAAGTAAAAAGGGGTAGACATTGGGGGGGGGGGGAGATCACCTGTCGAGCGCAAGACTCAATCCGAGTCCGCGCTGGAATATTCCCGTTAGCTAATGTGCGCATATTACACGCACCTGTTATTATGTCGAGTAGAAGCCGTTTTGCAAGATTGAATTTACGCGCGCGTCCCCTTTCGAGTAGTAACAAAGGTTATTTGATCAATACGTGTAACAATACCAAAAAGTGATGTCGGAGAAAAGCGCATCCTGAGTGCGGCAGTGCGTCTATTTGAGGCTAAGATAGTACCAATGTTGAGCTACAGTATTGACGGGGTGTGGGACCGTCAAGCCCGAAATTTGGCGCAGCTAGAAAAGTGTTTCACAACTTACATGAAGCGTGTTTTTTTGCTTGCCGCGGACAACAGGCAACCGCTTTGTGTACCTGCTGGTAGGTTGCGGACTGGCAGTGGCAAGTATGCGAGCCGGGCTTACGCCACCTATTACAGGGCCATTTTGGCAATTTTTGTTGAAATAGCAGGGAGACATTACCGATGTTTCGGCAGAGGTAGTGCAGTTTATTTTAGAATGGAATACCATGCACTAATTGGTACATGCGCACAAGATACGTCGTGCTTGACTACCACAACTTGGTGTGTTCAACCCAAGGACTTCACCAGGGTGGCGATCAGTGCTGGCATCGATTCTGCTAGCAAACGTGCGTTGAACACCACGAAGCAAGCTGCCACACGGCGATCTCCGTACTTAGTTGTCGGACGGGCCGGTTGCTGAAGTGTTCAAGTTGTATTTAATGACAATATTATATTTATGATTATATGCCCATATTGAAATGCAGGCTTGCTGTGAAATAAGCATTTATCATCAAAGGTGAGGTCATACAAATATTGTTAACAAAATTGTAGTTTATAGCGCAAATGGAGGTGAAGTGTTCTGTCCATATTCACGGAAGGCATGTTGTTCACACGCTTACTACTAATATAGTTAAGAGGCATATTTGGCTTTTTGCTCCGTGAGTCATTACGGTATAATCATTCTCACCGCACCGTTCCGGTAACATACGGCAGGTATACGTACTTCGCTAAGCTAGAACCGGATGAAGGACTTCGTGCCGAGAATGTATCGTCTTCCATGTAGGTATGCATTATTAGCTGTAACTTGTAATGAAGAACTACTTCGTACTCCTCGTCCTCCCTCGCAGGACGCACCCCCACAAGTTTATATATTATATATATATATATATATTATATATATATATATATATACAGAGCAGCTGGCTTAGTGGCAAAAGCATTTACCTTGCATTCGGGAGGCCTGGTTCGAGACCCAGATCGGCCAGTCTTAAATTGGCTTTCATGGTTCCCAATTTAAATACGCAAATGCCGCAGTGGACTAACAATTGGCAATAGCACGAAAAAAACCTGTACACGGGCATTAGCCTGTACAAAACACCTAAAAAAAACTTTTAATATATATATTTAAATATATATATATATATATATATATATATAATATATATATATATATAATAATATATAATGAACTCTAGCAACCGAGAACTTATACATTTACGGTATACTCTTTCGGCAAGATGAATTTGCCTTGTGTCTCACTTTTGGGGTTTTCTACTAGTCCGCGTCGCCCCTATATATTATGTAATGGATAGAAAAGTACCAATTTTATTGCCTAGTTAATTTTAGCCTATAGTTTCATTATGGTCATGCGGTCGCTCCTAGAGAACCGTCAAACAATATTAAAGGTTTGGTAACCGTGGTCGGACTCATAAAGTAAACTCACTACAAAACTAAAGTTAATGCACAACTTTAGGAGTTACTTTGGCTAAGTACTGTGTATACTCTGCTATAACGACTTCTGCTTATATGTACATAAAAACGAACTAAAAAATAAACAGAAGCTTCAGCAAAAATGTCAACAAGACCAATTCCGAGAACAACGACAGTAATGTTACAGTTACAATTTAGATCATAACCAATATATAGATCATATATCCAATAAGAAAATTACCAATAGACAAATAGCAACAATAACCACACCAGGATCTACCGCTGCCAACAATTCCCGTTAACTTTGTCGAAGACAGTGCGATCATTCCTATACCGCCATGCGAACTATTGAAGTGAACAAATCATCGGACGAATTGCAACCAGAGTTACCGAATTACGTTTGGTTCAAGCTCTGAACCAATCGATATCAATTTTTAAAGTTAGCAATTTGCTCAAGTTTTAAACAAATCTAGTACAGTCGTTTAACAAATAGATCTTAAACTCTTTAAACGAATCTAGTACAGTCGTTTAACAAATCAATCTCAAATTCTTTAAACGACTCTAGTACAATCGATCGTTTAACAAATCATTTTCAGCCTCTTTAAACTAATAGATCTAACTAACGTTTGAAGGAATCGATCTCAAACTTTCAACCAACCGACCAATCGATCGCGGTGACGATAATTCTCGCAACGTTCCTGCCGCGGCGCTAGCTCAATTTAGTCGCCTAGTTTGCCCCGGTGGAACCGAGAGTTCCTACAACCGCTGTTACGACGGGGTTGGTGTCGAGAGACAAATGGCGACATCTATGGAAGCCAGCTGCTTGGCGAGAAGACTCTATTGCTGTCATTGACCTACGCTAATATTGGTTAGCGTGACAATCTGCTTTCTCTTGCCGTCTCTCGCTCTCTTGCCGTCTCTCTCTAGTAACGATCTCGTTCTCTTTCTAATAACGATCAACGTGGGATCAAAGATGCCCTGCTACGCACAAGTCAGCTGGAGCACACCGGCCATACCAGTCTTACTGCAAGAACAATAGGAACACCAAGTGGAAAGTGACCAATGACTCACTATGGATCAAGTGGACACATAGACACAGAGCATCGACAGCAACCGACCGGCGCCGACTCCTCCTTGAAATACTGGCGAAAACGCGGCAGAGGCAAAGGCAAACCAGGAGGATCGTCAAAAGAGTGCGTGGAAATTTGCTGTCGAAACAGCACTTTGCAGGCGCTGGCCTTCCCTATGTAAACTGTACTTCGTCTGGATTCGCAGTGAGTTTCAGGCCCCGTCCGCTAACAGTACCGCCGTTTCCGTTGATGTTCGCCTAGTGTTTCTTGTGATTATTGTTTTTATTATTTTTGTCGGGATTGTTGAGATTGTTACTGTTACGGTGACTGTTGTTATTATTATTTTTTTTTTTTTAATTGATGATAGGGAAAAATGCTTTTACGTACACCCAAAGCGGGTAGTGTGGGACTTGATGCCGATGTTGTTGGCACAATACCCACTAAAAACCTCTCACCTAAATGGCCTCAGGAAGAGGCGAGGAGCTGGAACCACGCTTCTTTAATACTACTTCAACCCCTTGTGTTATTGTTGTGTTATTATTATTATTGATGGTAAAGTTAAAGCTACAGGTGAAATGTGACAATCGTAACCAAACGTGATTAGGCGTTTGAAACGTTCTGTATTTGCTGTTTTTGTATCGACGGCGACGGACCACCGTGACTGGCCACCGATTCGTTAGAACGCTCAGTAACACTCGTCACGGTACCACCTTCTTCAAGTTCGACTATCGCCACGATTACGCTTCTGGAGAAAGGAATAAGGCGACCATCATTCTGTAAGCCAATCGTTGGCACTTCACGTTTCTGGGTGAAGGCACTCTAACGTTTGAACACTGCGCTTGAGTAAAGGTTCACTCAAGCGCAATGGTCTTGAGTGACGCAGAGTCTTAAACAACGACAAACATACTCCTCAGCCTCATCACCTCTCTGAAGTACGATAGTCGTGAAATGTCTTATGAAGGGACACATCATTTAAGTCCAAGGTGCCTCTTAGCGAAACGTGTGTAGCGAAACGTGTGTGAGTACTCGTTAAGTGCAGCATTCACGCGGATCACCTTTATCATCCTTGCTATATTTGGACGTGTTTTGTATATCGATTCGACAAAAAATGATGTAGCTTATTGTACATGTAGATAAAGAATCAATTTAAAATAGTTCCTAGCTCCATACACACTCCTCAAAAATAGCGATTCATTCATTTATACGGTCGAACAAAACCAGTGAGAGAACGCAAAAGTGAGCCTCCTCTCGTCGCCACACCTCCTGTCAAGTCCATGACAGTATAACGCAACGAAGACATGCTGGCCTGTCATGCCGTTTTCATGCGTTGGTATGCTCCATTGTGCTTTATCTTATCGCATAGTATTTCCCGGCAGACAAGAGATACGTCGGAGTTAACAAACGGAGATAGCGAATCAACAAATCCTCATAAAATCGATCACGGCAGTCGCTGCTCTCAATTAAGGTCATTATTTGTGCAAGTCGGCAAGGTTAATTAATTGGTTTAGGTGTGGAAGTTTTCCTGATTGATTAGTTCTGTTTCACATTTTAAAACATTTGACTGGACAGATGCCGGCGTTGTTATTTGCCAGATTTCGTCCAATCCAATATACATAGGTGCGAAATATCGGCTAGCGCAGCGTGTGGATTTGGACGGGCGCATCTGGTTACTATGATTTACAGATGATCGGGGACACTTTAAATTAGCGGCATAAAATCCACTGTGTCCTTTTTACTTCTTCGTTAAGCATTTGACAATTTCTAATCATTTCCAGGTAGCGGGTATCAATCAATGTTTTATGATGTGAATTCAATGATAACCATCGAAAATATATTTTTTTGTGGAAGTAAATACGTGCAATAGTACCCTGTGGCCATTTAAATCTCAAGTATTTCTCTCAGGTATTTTTCAAGCGCACTAGTTGTTATTATGTTTTTTATTTATGCAATAGACATGTGATATGGTGTCACATTTTGCAAATGGCCTAAAATATACTCTCCCAATGGTGGAGTTAATCCTTTTAGTCTTTAATCTGCTATCAGTCCAGTTTCTGAACGGTTTGTCGATGATAGCATGGCTCTCTCGGCACTGGTGACCATGCTGACAAAGCAAACCCTTGACACACTAGTAATTGTAGCCACTAAGCAATATAACAGCAATTTAAAACTATAATTGTAACTTTTGCGCGTTTACCTTTCAACCGTAAACACGACCCAGCGCTGTGTGAATAGAGCTTAAACTTACACTTACTTTTAATAATGGATATTATGGCGCTTCATTAAAACTGACATACATCCATAGTCATCTTCTGTACTAAGATGGTTCCGAAAAGGATTTAATGTAACTCCATCTAGCGGCCATATTTGAAAAATATCTTTAATAACACGCATTTATTTGACAATGTTCAAAGTACAGATCTGACAAAAATTGATGAGATGTGTAACAGTATACCCGTGTAGAAAAGATCCATAAGCAGGCGGATTTGCGTTTTTGTACAACGACAGTGTAATGCTAGCCTCAGTCGTCATTTATATGATTACTGTGACAATTAAAAATTAAACTGATGCGCACTGTGTAGTTAAGTATGATGATTAGTACCAAAACCCGGCAAACCACAAAGATATCTGTGTGGCATACCGCTTTATAAGTATACCCTCCCGCCTATTTAAAGTACCTAAGCCCATTATCAACGGGAAACTAATAACAGAATAAAAATACGAAAAGGCGCCGTTAGAAACCACGATTTCCGAGCTCGACGCGCCACACATTTGTCTATCAGCAAAGCCCTAAATATAGCTGAAACACAGAGAAATGTTTGCGCCGAGAGCAAACCGGTCTCATTGACTGGCCATCCTTTTAAATGTGAAACATGCGTTTAACATGCTTTCGTGGGATACCATAAATAGAGCTCGAATCCTACGTAAACATATTAGAGTCGTACCTAAAAGGCCGAGCATCTACCTACAAAGGCGTGGACTGTGCAGTCACAGTCAGGGTCCCCCAAAAATCCGTACAAGAACTAATCTTGTGGAATATTCCCTACTATAGAGTACTTAGACTTCCACATTCCCCGGGAAGCAATAAATTGCGTCGCCAACGCAAACGACCTGGCACTGACTTCAGAGGAACACCTCATATGCGCTATGCAGCAAAAAAGCTGCTAAAGGCTCAGAGGAACAATCCTCCAGCCGACCAGAGGAATAACTGACTCTCAGTGCCGTCTCTTAGCAAGAATAGTAGCTAGCATTATTTTATATGCTTCGCTCTTATGGGAGCACTTGACTACTTAGGTTAAAACGCTCCACCTCCTAGACAAAACTGAAAGACCTATGGCGTTCAACATCGTATGGCTTCTACAGCAGCCATACAAGTTCTCTCTAGATTAATTCCCTAGGACCAAAGAGCAAAAAACAGCTTTAAAAAGTCTCGTGATCAACGTTCGAAGGAAGGGAACCCTAATCAGCAGAACAGATAACCTAAGCAAATAGAGGCAGCAATATTAAGCAATACCGCCGGGCCCTCCTAAGTACAAAATGAAATCAATACAACTTGACCTCAAAAGATCGTACAGCTTTAATCACGGCTTGCTAACTTACCTACCCACTCGCGCAACTGCTAACGGGCCAGGATGGCTGCTTTCAGCAATACCTGCTCCGCATTGGTGAACTGGTTTGTAAATGGACGCTTGTTATAAATGCACATAGTTTCATATATTTAACACAAGAGTATTGTTGTCATGTTAATTATGTTAGGCAAATCTCGAGAGTGAAGCAGAGGACCAGGTACCTGGGCCTGGCCGAAAGCCAGTCCGCGTGTCAAACCATGGGCAATTATGTGGCGCGAGAATGGGAGTCGAAGTATATTGCCCACCGCGGTGGAGCATATAAACAAATAAAGCTAAGCCTCGGCCACACGAATCACCAGCAACAGCACCAACAACAAGATTGTCAGTACCAGCAAAGCCAACAGCAGCCAAGGCATCCACCAAGTTTTGGCCAAGCTCTTCACCTGGAGTCTCGCGAAGAGCGCCAACTTCTTGATAGGCCTTCCTCCTTCGTCCTTGACCTCAGGGAGGTGACAGCCGAGTCGCAGGAGCAACACCAACATGTGATGGTCGCCTTATTTAACTACTGGCCGGATAACGACAGTGATCTCTGCTTTAAGGAGGTAAGTCTACGCGAGCAATGTCATGCGCAAACATTTGCATATGGCTTCATTTCCAAACAAGCACACATACATGTTAGGGTTCATATATATATATATATATATATATATATATATATATACATATATATGCAGGGTTTTGCAGAATTCGTCCAACAAACTCTAGGATCTAGTATCACTTGGCGAACGATTATTTTGTTCCAATATTACAAGGGGTATAAATGCCTTCTTTTGGAGCGAGAGCCAAATGATCAAAAGTGCTTGTATCAAGTTTTTTCTCCTGACATGTCTTCTTTAAATCTGCGATTGCAGGGAGCCACGGTTATTCTGTTGACAAAGTTATCATACTTGCATGTTTGGAGGACAAATGACCTTAAAGCACTGTCATCCCGATAAAACGGGGAACATATATATAGTCAGCGATGTGCTTAAACGTTGTTTTGGACACCGACGTCCGCCGACTGGCTTGGAGTTTTCTTCTTCGTCGTGCGCTGGTGCTGAGCGAATTCCATCACGCGGGTCGTGTCGGCAAGCTGTCGGGCGGGAACGTGTTAGGGGCAGCCCGCCTTCTTCTATATGACGACTTTATGGTCCATGAACCAGCCGCCGCAGCGTCGTTACGAGAGAAAATCCCCCCACGCAACTTTTACCTTCGTCTACGTCGGTTCGATGATTTTTGCTATATGATTGGATCATTTTCAAAGAGCTCAAGCGCCGATCTGGGCTCCTACAAGACCTTTTCTCACCGACTCTCGGCTACGCTTCCGACGTACCTGGTAAGGCCCTGCTGAAGATAACCGACCTATTGCGATAGGGAGCTATAGGGAGCTCGTCATTCAAAAATTGGCAATGAGGGACTGCAGAGATGATATTAATTAGCTATTGGGCCTTACCAGTTGCGTTTCTCCAAAAGAGTGCCGAAATCACGCTACCAGGGCTTTTAAGAATTATCGGTTCGATTCCCCTGTATTGGCTAAACGTGATTTTAAGAAAGCGTCTAACGCCGTCTGAAAGGATCAATTGTTGAGAACGTTTGTATATGAGGCTCCGTGCCAGTTATCACAAAGTCAAATTGGCCGACTGGTGATCCATCGCACTTGGTTTACACCTTCGGCACTGCTCAGATCGGCTGTGGAGGGTTCAACAGGGATGACAACCTTCCTCCGTTTTGTTTTGCCGTTGAAGATTTGGTCAACTGGCTTGAGAGTCCACTTAGTCTTTGGCATTTGGGCGACGGGGTAATCTAAAGTAGCATTAGCACGGTTTGTGAGGACTTAGAGAAGATACTAAGCTTCGCCACATGCAGTGGTTTAGAGCTGAACCTAATCAAGTGTAAGGTTCATATCATCGGTTCAGGCACAGCTGAAATGTTCGCTATACAGAACCTACTTGCTGGATAACTGGCGATAATTTAGATTTATTGGCATTGTCCCTATTCTCTCGTCACCTTGGTTCGGCAATCGAACGAGGAAGAAAAAACTCGAAATTGGTTTTAATCGCTTTCCCCATCTGGGTGATCACCGGAAGTTGTGCCTTCTACGCTTATGCTTTTTCGCGTCGAGGCTGATCCATCTGTACAGAGGAATCAACGGTTCAGCCTTCTCGGCCCACTTGGAGGAGATTAACCTTAAAACTGGACCTCGCGTTGGAATCTATACTCAACCTGCGGTTGCAAGACGATTCCTCTAGCTCAGACCTCGTTACCGGTAGCCAGAGGTGCACTGGGCCTCCCTGAAGCGGTTTTTCGTTCAGTCGCAACACACATTATCTATTTAAATTTAGCGATCAGTGGCGTTGAGTCCATCCTGAACCCCTGGACGGTCGCGAACTTTACGAGCTACGCTTGAACGAACTTAAGGTAACGTCATTGCATTCTGTGGGTCCCTTGCGAAGATTCCTTCTCGTCCTCGCGCGTACTCAGAACTGTCATCTTGCGTGGTCGCTGATTAGAGATAATGCCCCGATTTTTCATTTATGCTCAGGTTTTCAATTGAGGAATGCGTTCTCTCACAATTGTGCATTTTGCAATTTTCCCCCTTTCAATTGGCAAAAATTAATTTCTTACCAAAATTGGCCATACCTCAGAGTTAATATATAACTATATATAATTATTTTTGTTTTCAGGCAATCGAATCCGAACATGTATAATTATTTTTGTTTCTTTTTTACATAAACTTATCGTGGCTCCACGTGTATGTATATGTTTCAGGGCGATCGGTTAATACTGACCGACGACTTCGATACTGACCTGCGCTGGATGAGTGCTCAGCATAGCGTCACTCATCGATTAGGCCTAATTCCGCAGAACCTCGTGGCAAGCGAGGAGTGGTTTTTCGGTCGAATTCGTCGGTGCGAAGCCGAGTCGCTGCTTCGAAACGACTCGCACCCAAGAGGCACATTTCTTGTGCGACATCAGGAGTCTCGGCAGCCGCATCACGACAGCTCGACGGCGAGAACCGCCTTCTCGCTATCTATCCGAGACTGTGACGCGTCGAAGGGCACAATCGTGAGGCACTACAGAGTGCGAATCGTCAACGACGGCAAGTTTGCAATCTCAACCAGTATTAGCTTCTGTTCGCTGGATCAACTGGTCGCCTACTATTCGAGAGGTAAGGCATTGCAAAACAGCGCGCTGCTTTGACTGCACTGGGGCCCTAACATTTACAGCAGCAAAGGCCTACTTTGTTTTTTTGTGGTGAGAGGGAAAAATGCTTTTACGCACACCCAAAGCGGGTAGTGTGGGACTTGAAGCCGATGTTCTTGTTGGCATAATACCCACTAAAAACCTTTAACCTAAATGGCCTCAGGAAGAGGCGAGGAGCTGGAACCATCATCCTTTAATACTACTTCAACCCCCCCCCCCCCTAGCAAAAGGCTTACTAAGCTTTGTGAATATACTGTATGGGCCGTTTATAGTGTGGAGCATGTAGCAGCGGCGTAACGAATGTTGATGATTCGGCGTTGTGAATGCTATCGATAAAGATATCTTCCTACCATCTGTTTGATACGAAACGGGGCAGCATTCGTGTCACGCTCGAACTTTGTTGAATGTGCTGCTTGCAATAGCCTTAATGGTCGGCCTGGGGCTGTCGGGGTGTTTCAGACGCCTTCGGACTCTGCCACCGACTCACAATGCCGTGTTTAAGGCCATCACGAATGCAGAGGACGGTCGCTACGTTGCCTTGAAGAAGAAAAAGAATAAAAAGAAGAAGACAACAAATCAATTGAATGGGCTTTCTCCGTCAAGCCATTTGGCCAGCCGATGTGATGGCAGAAAACGCGTTCTTGAGAGGTGCGATGCGTAATATCTTCGTCCCCCAAACTAGTCTCACCACCTATATTTTACGTACAGTGAAAGCGGTATGCTGTACTCCGTGTGCATATACTCCATATGTAATTTGCATGATGCTGTTTAAGCATACACATGTATTTATTTGTTTTTGTTTGTGTATATAGTTATAGTGTAAGTACGAAGAGGGTGCGACGTGGAATTTTACGTTATGTCTGATATGGACATAGAAGTGATATGTTATATAAATATTCACATATATATACAGCTATTTTGTTAAACATACTCATTATATATATATATATATATATATATATATATATATATATATATATATATATATATATTAGAATTGATATATAAATATGATTATATAATATTGACAGCATACTGTGAATTTAATGAGTCTACTAAATATATATTTATCAGCCTAATTAGCAGTCCATAGCTTCCGTACGAAGATATGCCCGTATATATATCCGTACGAATGCCCCGCCGCTACGCGAGATACGAGGATGCTAACTATAACACAATATTAACATGTGATCAATGTGTGAACTAATCAGAATTACCCCGCTGGATGTCCAGGTATAGTCCCTGGTGCAAGGATTCGACAGGTTGAACGTCTTGCTGACTCGTTGAATATGTTTGTAGGTCGTCGGGACAGGTCCCCCCAGGGGGTCTCTGATGCCAGCGGGCGGAACTCGCGGGGGTAGGTAATACTGTCATACCTACTTCACTTACTGGCCTCCGCTAACATAGACGCATAATCAGCGTGCTTTGCTTCCACACTGACCATTGAAAAGGCTAATGAGTCAGTAACGGTTGCATCCCATAACAGCATGCGACCCACCTCGAGAGACGTAAGGATAAGTCCGTCCGGTCTCTTCTATGATTGCTGCAGAGGCCAGTAGGCCCCCAAATGCAGGGAAAAACCAACAGGTCTTCTTAGCTAAATATGCTGCTAATTCAATTCAATTTAAATACTTCATTTTCACATTTATTTATACAAAAGAAGGCACATTACAGTTAAGTGCTGCGTGTCGGGCTCGACGACCTGGACTCAACGCGCATGAGAGGCTGTGGTGTCCTTGTGGCCCCACATAATCGCCGCATCTACAATGATGACCAACCAAGCATTGCTCTCGAAAGTCCTCAGTCAAGTCGAAACAATCGCCCATATGCAAGTAGTTATCCAGGTCGCCGAAAACCACGATCTCAGTAGGTATATTACGCGATGGAATCGTAGAGATGAAACGGTTTGCGCTAATTCAAGCTTCTCTCTCCACCCCATGTCTAGGGCCTCGTCGAACAAAATGGTTCTTTGGCTTTCTCTTATTACATTACGATTTCGGCGCCTTCCAAACTCTTTAACGAGGTGGTGCGCTTAGGTTATGCTAAAAAGACAGTTCAAACATTATCATGTATATATCTATATAATAATTATATATATATAAATATATATATATATATAATAATAATATATATTGTTATGACATATTAACATTACATTGTATATGATAAAATATATATATTATATATAGATAGATTTATATAATATATATATGTAATTGACATAGTATAGATATATACATATTATATATATTATATTGATAATATCGAATATATATCACATACAATCATTTTTTATATTATAAAAGGGTGAGTTTTACAATAATCAAGCCAATCAAGGTGGTTAACAGTTCGTGTATGGTATATTAGATACTGATTTCGTTGCAAATATGGGAAAACCAATACGTTATTGGAGCGAACATACGAGACTTACACTATAGCCACAGGTAGCGTGAGACACCAATCGTCGTTTATGCCCTTGTCGGGAATGGCCGCCTTGTTCACTTTAAATTCAATCAAACGTGCCTTTATTTTGTCAAAGGGAAACATGTTTACATACTTACATTTCACAATTGTTACCTATATTCAAACACAATCAATTACTTGTGTACTGACATTTGCGCCGTTAGGCATTTTGACTTTTCATGTGTCCTAGCCATCCGCCAGTGAAAGCATGTTATTTACGCGAGTTGTCGTGGCAATTTGTTTTGACGAGATGGTGTTAGCCGCTTCTAAGATTGTTTAAACGAATGTTAAAAGAGTTTGATATATTTGCTTATTTTACAATACCATTGTACAGGCGATAGTCCGTTCTGAGCTGCAATTCCCAAATAGGACTTATCACAATAGAATTTCAGGCAATGTTACTTCTTTATGAGAGACGCCAAATGCAGCCAAATGCTATTTAATATAGGAACGTTCAAGTATTAATAAGGCTGCTTGACTTTGTACGTCTAATATTTTTGCTCCCGAGACAAATTCTGCGAATCCTCATACCATAGACGCATGGTCCTGTTGGTATTTGTGCCAGGTTATTTTGCAGATCATTGCTCTGTTTTGTTGCAGATCTTATTTCCGTCTATTGTAAAGAAAAGCTGGTCTATCTGTAAAAATGTATGTCACAAAGTTCCAGTTACGCCTTTCTCTGCGTTGTTTGTGTGCTTTGAGTGTGTCGTGGCCGAACCGATAACTGCGGTGTTTTAGGTCCTCTATTAATGTGGACTCGTTGCACATATGCAGCACCAGCGCATATGAGGCGGTTTTTGATACATGAATTGCTCTATTGAAAAACGTAGTTTTAATCTTGCCGAGATTTTTTGAAGTTGTCTAATGTTGATTTGGGGGTTATGGGTCTGCACCAATACGTTACTGCGGAATTGATTTTAAGCTAAAATATACTTATTTCACCCCTTACTATCTAATCATTTTAATTAGCCTCTTCTAAGTTGCACATACGGCACTAGGGGAGACAGTTTTATTCAGCAAGGGAACCGTGTTTAAAGGTGTACCTTAAAGACGGCTCTTAAAATCAATAGTGTCTTAACTCCTTACCATTTTTAAGATAAGGCAGTACTGATTTTGTCGAATGTCTAGAATGGCCGTCCACCTGGGTTGCTGCCTATTGCTGGCTTCATTTTTTTAGAGTATCTGTTCTGCTGATTAGTAGCAGTATCTCTGCCTGAACGCTCATTGAGAAGCATCTTGAGAAGCTTGTTCTCTCACTCTTAGCGTCAATGAACTTATCCAGAGAGGGTCCGTATGGTTGCTGAGGAAGCCGTGTGGCATGTCCGTGCGATGTTGAGCGTCATAGGGTTTGGGACTTGTTGAGTAGGCGGCCTGTTGTAGACCTCTAGGAGGAAGCCTAAGTACTCCATCGTGGGTTATATTCCAAAGGATTGGTCCCAGTACGAACCCTTGGCGAACCCCGGCTGTAAATGCATAATCCAAGTTTTCGTAGGTAGATGCTTGGCCTTTTAGGTGCGACGCTAGAAAACGTCCTATGTTAGGGGACACTGCCATTGTTTACAAGTGCTATATTCACGGCATTCCACGAAAGTGTCTTAAACATGCTCTTAACATCGAAGAGGATGGCCAGACCATGCAATCGGTTTGCTCTCGGCTAATTTATTTGTGCTTCAGCCATGTATAAAACTTTGCTGATAGCCAAGTCTGTAGATTGCTGGGCTTGGCAGGGTTTTTGACTTCTAGTTCTATTACTAGTCATCCGTTTGTAATCTGCGTAGCTTCTTTAGATAGGCAAGAGAGTACACTTAGTGCGGTGATTTACCGGGTTGCTGTATAAGTAAGTCCCAAACGTGTCGTTTTCCAAGGCTTAGGATGGTCTCCGCTAGTAAGCATCTGATCCATCATGCGTTTGAGGACTTTTTCTGGTCGTATGTCTTCGGCTACGATACTGATCTCTTAGGTTAAGATTGGCTCAAATATAAGATCTGAAGTTTATTCAATACGCTTCCCATAGATAGAAGAGTTCTGGCCGGGGCCTTACTCTGTGGGCGGGCATACCAAGCGGTGGCAGGTCGTACGCTTTTAAGTAATCTGGCTATTCCATCAGTAGCACGGGGGGCGATTGGCTATCCTAGTATGTGGGCAAATGCTGGATTTGCGTTAGGCTTCCCCCAGCAGTGCAAAAATCTTCACTTCCAAGCATTCAACGAGATAAGGAACTTTTCTTTTTAGCGCTCTTGGTAGGCGGGTAAAACTTTGTCTGGGAAAGCGCTGCTGATGTGTGGGCAGAAAGGTAAGGTAACGGCAAAGGTTACATAATGATGGTCGGACATGGTTTCTTTAACCTCGTAGGTCCTGCAGTTGGCTATTTGGTGAGTTAGTCCTTCTGATGCAAACGAAAAATCTAACGTTTATCTGTGTTTGCCTCATTGCGTGCTCATAAGTTGTAGATCTATCCGGGTGACATACATTACATTACACACAGCTCTCCTTCCCTTGATGAGGAGCCACTTTCCCAAAGACGGTGGGCCGCACTAATGTTCTCTCCCACAATCGCTATTCGATGACCGCGGGTGCTTATAATGAGGTCTAGTTCTTCGAGGAAGTTCTCGTATTTCTAGGTAAAATAGAGTTCGGAGAAACATACATTGCGTAGGTCGCGAGGTCGAAAGTGGTAATAAAAGAGATGTGCGTGTCCCACTGAGGTGAGTGAGTCTTGTTAGGAATATCATAATCGAATGGAGCTTGTTGTTAACCTGGGGTCCAGGTTGAGAAAATGGTATTTGGCCGTAAATTGTGCTGCCAGATTTTATGCGCGAGATCTTTGCAATGTTTTATTGTTACTGGTAAATTTGTTTTCGGTTTTCTCTGATGTGTGTGACCCTGTGAAATGTATGCTGGGCATTGCATCGCGGTAGCGTATTGTCCATATATGTTACATACGAGTACATAGCACCTAACATTAGCCGTGCAGCCCTTTGCGAATTGTCCTTGTTCTCCGCATTTGAAGCAGCGAGGTTGGGTCGGTCGAGCTGCGGTAAAATCTTTGGCCAATTCGCTAAAAGTCATTTACAGTGAGCACTGTAGCACTAAGACCGTTTCGTCTATGCGGTACAGGATCCAATCAAGATCTACGTATGCCTCTGTCGTAGGAGCCCTTAAGTCTCCTTGGGGAGCATTTTAGCAGCGCATGAGTAGCCCCGAGACCTAGATTAGTTCATCGAGCCGAGAATATCTTTCGGCTTGATGGACTCATCGAGGTCTCGGATTATGACAGCAATAAAGCTATTGCTGGAGCCTTGTCACCTAGAATACTTACCTTAATGAGCCTAATAGCGTTAAAGGTGCGTGCAAGCCATTCCCTTTGCATGGGGTCTGCATATTGTTTTTTGGTTAGACTCTTTGAGAAGACCTTTGTGTCTTCGCAGCTACGAATTTTTTTGTGATGGGAGAGGAGTGACCTCTGGGTCGGTATTTGTGTCGATGGACTGTCCCTTTGCTTTAGTAGGGGCAAAACCTACTTTAGGCCGGCGCTCGAATGTTCCTCTCTTTCAATTAGCTAGTGTGCGAGTATTACACGCACTTACTGTTCTGTCCATTAGATATTAATATAACCTCATTATCACTAGTATCACTTATACGTGAAGCCATACGCTGACCCCTTATCAGTGTCCGTAGCGCTTGTAAAAATGAGGTGTTCGATATATGGTGTCCGAATCAGTTGATATCTTCCAAAAGTTCCTGCGCTCAGTTCTGCCTTGTCCGCAATGTGCTTTCTTTGTAGATGAAACAGGCCAGAGTAACCAAATCTAACATAATAGAATACTCAACCGAAAAAGACATAGAAATTGTTAAAAATAATCGTAAAAAGGAAAATATGGTGTATTTTGAGTTCGAATATAGCGATAAATGCATACAACATTCAGTCGATGCAAGCTCAAGCCTGTGGACCATTAGGAGCGGCAAAATTTCGCCAGCTGCGCTTCCGAGGTCATGCTGCGTAATGTAAAGTGATTTTAGAAAAATAGCGAGCGTTATCACAGCATAATGATCCCTAATTGTATTTGGCCGAATGATTGACAGAATCGATAAAATGTGCTAAAATGGGTGTCATGTATAGAGCTTGTAACGACCAAAAGTGTCACAACCTAATTTATATTATTCTTCATTAAAAATCATTTTTAAATACCTTAAGCACTCTTGTTTTTTTTTTTGAAAAGCCTGCATATAT
Source organism: Dermanyssus gallinae (assembly GCA_003439945.1). NCBI lineage: Eukaryota > Metazoa > Arthropoda > Arachnida > Mesostigmata > Dermanyssidae > Dermanyssus > Dermanyssus gallinae. Next base: position 408,685 of record QVRM01003627.1, read on the forward strand.
ATGTGGACCTAGTTATATATGTAAACATGTGTGATACTGTATTCATTTGTTGACTGAAAATGTAAGCGTAAAAGAGCGAGCAAACGCTAAACGAGTATGTATGTACAAATATTACATGTATATTAAGGTGGTCAGATAGTTGTTAACCCTGCATAAATATAAATATAAATATAAATATAAATATAAATATAAATATAAATATAAATATAATATATAAATATAACTATAAATATAAATATAAATATAAATATAATATAAATATAAATATATAAATATAAATATAAATATAAATATAAATAAAATAAATAAAATATAAATAAATATAAATATAAATAAAATATAAAGAAAATAATATAAATAAAAGAAATACAAATAAATAATATAAATATAAATATAAATCTAAATATAAATAATAAATATAATATAACTAAATATAATAGATTAAATATAATATAATATCTATATATATCCTACATCTCCCTTCCCTCATATACTCTACTCATGAAACAAATGATATACTCTTACAGCCTTACAGAATCGCACTGCCATTTGTGCCGCCCCAGGCCTTTACGGTCCCGAGGCTGCGGGGCTGGCAGCAGCGATAGAAGCAATAAAAGTAATATCAGAAGCCAAACACATAACCTCGTCGTACCTACGGCTTCGAAGACTTTACGCAGCTTAAATTAAAGTTGCACTTCCGACGCTTAAAGGTCGGTGGACGGTTAGCGCTAGAGTCGAATAGAAAATGAAAGAAATGAGGTACACAGCCGCTTCCGCCGGAGGTGCCTCGGTGAGGTCGTCGAGCCTTTGGTAATTCGCAGCCAGCCATGCTCCGCGTGGCAGCTGTAGCAACGCCTGAGATGAAGGAGGAGGTTTCGGAGCCAGCTTCGAATCGGCTTAGTAAGTTGTGGGGCCTGGTGTGTGTGTAGAATGTGATAAAGCCGGCTGGAAGGTCATCGGTAGGCGATCAGGGTTCAGCCAGATAAGCGTTATATATATATATATATGTATATATATACTTGCCTGGGCCAAAGTCAGTCCATTGCAGCTCAGATTGGACGCCATTTAGTCGTGTGCTTCCGGAGAGATGGATCCACTTACTATCATTCCTCTCATATTGGTGCAACCGCGTCAAACGAAGCAGGGCGTATCAGTTATTGCTGACGATTTATAACCGATGCGGATTGTTGTTTTTGCCAGTTTTTTTACCCCAACTTCTATCACCTTTATCTGAAAAAGCATATGTACACACACATATATATTTACTAAACACACACACATATATATATATGTATATATATTACTAAAATTCCGGAATATTTATTTATCGACTTCGTTTTCTCGGAGGTTTGCATACCTAATCCAACAATGATATTTTATTTAACAATATGATACTTTTCTTCAACTAGATTTTAGGGTTTCGAAATAGAATAATTTCTCAAGGGGTCAACTAAAAAGAATATGAAGATGGAGCAGCAACTAAACTTCTACTATTCAGACAATTCTGCTACTGCGACTCTGAAGGTGTGAGACAGCGTTGTCGTAAAAGGTCACTTTTTGCGCACCAGTTTCGATAATATAATAATATGCTCCTGTGACTATTTGACTCCTTTGTGAACAATCAGTAAAAACAGGAAATTCCGCGGGAATCTTTAAAAAAGACGTGGTCCTTACCTTCCTAGCAAACAAAACAGTGTTAGCCTTGTTCGGCGTTCATTAATTTGTGCCGCACATTTTGCTTCAGCTCGGGTGCGTACTAATAGATTTAAGTCTCTCTTGATTTTCTGTTGATTCTCAGAAGTAAACGGTCGCTAACTTTTGTGCAGAGTCTCCGTAAACACATTTTAGCTAACGTTGCGCAGCCGTCTAACAAATTATGTTTTAGGTACACAGTTGTGTGTTTACAGTACGGAAGTCGTGTTTCTTCGTTTTTGCTAAAAATGCTATCATGCTTAATTTAAACGATTGCCGTACAAAGGTTACTTCTTGACTATAGACTACAAATACCATTGCAGCGCAATTATATAGACTTCCGGGGAATATATATATAAAATATATATATATATATATATATATAAAATATATAATACAAAAAAAAAAAAAAAAAATATATATATATATATATATATACATATATATACTTACGTCTGCGGGGTGGAGGAATCCCGGCTTCGTAGGTTTGTGAGTCCCACACTAGTCACGTGGGCTGTCTGTGACGCCTGTGTGTCATAAACTCCCGAAGCCTTCCAAATGTTTTTTGGTTCGATATTTGCTACATGTCTTTCTCAGAAATCCACCACTGTCTTTGCACGTCTCAGCGGGGAGTGCTACACCGAACTATATATCGCTCGTACGAGGTTAAACGACCAAATGCGATCGAATGTAACGTTGCTTACGAAAAACCTATATGCGTTACATGGACTTGCAGGCAATGTAGACAGAAGCAGGAAGAGGATTTATGTGTTTACGCGGCTGGCCACGATTGCAATATATATATATATATATATATATATATATATATATATGTACATATAAACGTCTAATGAGGTTACAGCGCTTAAACGATTTGACTGTACCTGCTAACTTAAGGTGTTAACCTTTATTGCCAAAAATTGTAAAATGATATTTTAAACGTGTAAGGTGTCAGGATGAAATTTATAGGTCCGAGGTCGACAAATAATAAAAACCCGTGTTGAATAAGTATTATATATATATATATATATATATATATATATATATATATATATATATATATGGGAGAACAAGAAAGAAAGCCTTTGCACAAAGATGCACAGACGTATAGTAGACATACAATGATAGCTTAAGCACTAACAACAAAAGACAGATTACTGCAAACGCGACATGTAGATCATAACTATATGAGAAAAAAACTCTAAATTTGAAACAAGACCTTTTAACGAACAAATTTCATTACAGACTTGTGCAGTTTTATTCATGGACGCTTAGAGCCCGTAATAAGTGAGAAATTGATGATCTTGATCTGTGTGCTAAATTGCCACTCGTTGTCAAGGTTCGTAGACTCCCCTTTGATTGCGCTGTGTTTTTGACCTGATCGATTGAGCGTGCTTTGAACAAAAACATGACCGCTGCACTTAAATACGGCCACTTGAAACGCCACTCTATTAGCGCATATAGAACAAGAAAAGAGCACAATGACGCATGCTTCGTTCATAATTAAGGCGACGCCTATTGATAATCCTAATCGAATGTTCCGCGATTCGCTATGGGCGAACGGTATCACGGTGATGGACTTTAGAGAGACAGGGAGAGAGAGAGAGAGCGTGACAGCAAAATTACAGCCAATAACTCATACTCGAACTTCGCGTGACTCTCTAGAAAACAAGGCACACACAAAATAAAGTTTGCAATAGGTTTAACATTACCTATACCAACATGATCAGGATTCAGATATACCCCCAAGTTGAATAATCTGGTCGTGCGGGCCTTCATCGGTAGACAAACTGAATTCTACCTTAAGCTTTATAAAACAGTAGTAGTACCAATATTGCAGTACTGTTCTCGTGTTTGGTCGCCATTTTAGTGCGACTAAATTTTACTTCGATGTGCTTAAGACTATTTCATAAAAAAAACAAAAAAAAAAGAGGAGTGAAGGTTCAATAATCACTTCGGGACAACGAAATTGCAACACATACCTGCCATACCTGACTTTAGGCGCATTTTGTACTCACAATAGTAACGCCGTATTCGAAACGACTACACAATAAAGTAGTCAAAGGAACTATAAATTAGCTTTAAAACAGAACCTTATTAAAGTAGAAAAACAACTGCGAACAGCGCTGAATTGAATCGGCTTTACCGTGTGCGGAGTTTGTCAGTTAATCACTGTTCCACAAACGTTTAGGTCAAAACAATTTAAAAAAGAAAAACAATCGAGGAAAAACAATTAGAATGGAACCAGAACGATAACTCAGCTCAAGTCTTAACCCCATAAAGCAGTAAACTGGAAAAGTTCTTGTATATGCGATTTTGGCCAAGCCACTTCCGGTGTATTCGTAGGCGTATCATATGGAACATGTAAAGAAGTGTCTAGTAAAGTATGTTTCTTGTTAATCTACCTCTGAAATTGTTCAGTGAAAGCGCCAACAAGGAGTCCTGGGAATTGATACAACAAGCCAGCGATTGGTGCCGCCCCGATCGGTGCTTTGCTTGATCTGGGCTGCGGCTATAGTCAGCGTTCTGTATGTAGTTTGTCAACTAAATATGAAGCAATCTACCATTTGAGGAGTCCACCAACGGTATAACGGTAACAGACAGCTTCTGTCGGAGGGTGGGCTCGGACAGGGCTTAGACTATAACTAGTTAGTCAGGGCAACCGCTACCTTTTATTGAACTATTTTGGAAAATCGTCGACTTTTTATTTATCACCACTGCCACACATTTGTCGCACGTTTGTGTCCTGTCGGTCGACCTTACAGATTGAAACCACAATCAGTGCAAAAACAACTACTGTATTTATGTAGCAAGCAGTAGGGTAGCTGGCCGGCACTAGGCAACAATACTATACTAAGTTAGGTAGTTTTCTGTTTTTCACTACTTCCGTATGAATCACTACACCGGTGCTGATTCAGGTTAAGTCATATGTGGTGGGCTGCGATCCAGTAATATGGTCTGTCAGAAATACGTTCTTTATCGACGTTCGTCGATGCAACATGAGCTTGCCCGTAAAAGCGCTGACACTTAGGGGAGTTGCAGCGTTTCCAGAGTTCTGTTTCCACCTAACTCACGTCATCGTCTTTCTTCTCTGCGTTGTGTGGATGGCTGCGAAGGTGGAATTTGGGTTGCTATGCTCTAACTGAGTTTTCCGCACAGTCCGGTGTAGCGGATATAACGGTTCTGCCAATTCATGCATAAACTGCTTGTGTTCCACCTTCTTCGTGAAAACACCTTTCTAAGTCGGGCCCGCTCGAACTCACTATCGGGACGAATATGATGTACTGTTTTACGCTACATTGGCGTTTGCTTCGTAAGCAAGTCCTATCAGCATCGAAGTATAATGGTTGACTGTAACAGCAAAGTGCGGTGGTAGAATACTGTTGGCTGTTCTCGTTGTACTCAACTAAATTAAACGAAACATATCGAATGGTGATTCCGCTGTTACCCAGTAGAAGAACGCGTATTCTCTCTTGCCGAGCATAAAATATAAAGTTGCGGAATGTTAATGCTAGGTTCGGTCGTCTATGTCTACGGTAACTTTTGTGCTCGCTGAATAACTCCCAAGTGGCATCAGCATTATTAAGGTACAAACGTTTGGGTATGGATCGTAGGCCGTATGAGTGTAGTAGACCATGTATAAATCAAAATAGTAGACCATGTATTATAGGCGACCGCGCTCATGCATGATCTACCTGCTGTAGTTTAATGACTAGTTTATTCAGGCTAGCTTGAGTGCATACCTACCACAACCATACGGTAAGGAGCAGCTTGGTTTGCTAATATGAGGCTCGCCGGGAGCGAGCCCATGATTTAGTGAGCCAGAGATATCAGCCATCTGCCTCTTTCTGCTCTCAAATCCACTGGCGTTGTGTGTGTTTCCAGCAGGATCTTGTAATAATGCGCATAAGACAAATGGTACACATCATTACATTGCGATGTATGCCAACGATGGTCTGAATAGTAGATCAAACTAAAACATAATCAATAATAGTCAAACATTCGTTTTAGTTGGCTGCTGCGATTGCGTAGCGGTGGTTTGCGTAAATGATTAAAAACTATCGCAATAAGCCATGTGTAATGCGCAACTTCTATGTGACGACTGCTTATCGACAAAAATTCTATGTGACGGCTGCGTATCAACAAAAATTCTATGTGACGGCTGCGTATCAACAAAAATATATCGGTGACTGTGCTTTAAAAAGGCAAACGTTTTGACAGTCCGGCAACCTTTATGCGACGAAAAGTTAGTTTAAAGCAAATAATTCGAACCAAAGCATAGAAGAAGAGCCAATTTGCGGTCATTAAAAGCAATGGGAATAGGCTACATCGATTATCACAACTTACTATCAATATCTGCATCTGACGTATGCAGTCTAAGGACTTTATTCCATAGGTCTAGTGCTACCTTAAGAATACCAAAATTCGAAATGGGCTGAAAGTATTAGAAACAATGCCTTTTTAAGCACTAGCCGTTATTTGTCAGCCACTGCTGGTATAAGGAGGCTCGACTCTATATGAACACCAACAGACGAATAGAAGTAGCATTTTCTTTTATTAACCCGGATAACCAAGCCTGAGTCCCATGGTAGCATCTCAAAAATGTGACACTGTTACGAAGTTTGAACACAAGCAAAGCATTGACTTCTTGACCCTAACCCTATATAAGTTTTTCTGCAATTCCAGTCTTTCTGGCCACATCGTCACACAGGATACAGAATGTCTCGGAATAGTTTCCTTTCTCAACAAGTAATACGGGGCAGAAGGCAGAATTAGATCCCCAGTTGCTCTCAATTTTCGGCGTTTTCCTTTATGTCGTTTTGCTAGTATCATCTAGTTGAATAGCTGATCCTCCGATGAACGCGTTAAGAGCCGGGCGCCAAAATATCTCTTAGAAATGTTTCCCATTTTCTGCAAATTTACGGAAAGGTTCAGTCTCAAATTGTTTAGCATCTGTATTTTACTTGTGAAAGAAGAGCCGGAATAAAGGCGCGTGTGAACAACGGTGTGATTGAAGAGAAGCAATTTAAGATACCTAAGTTATCACATATTATTATTATTATTTGAGGCATAAACGTTTAAGTCAGGTTCATCATGCTCTGCTCGGTTTCTGTCAAATCATGGCGCCTATGATAGAAGCCACGTTCCCCCTACAGAAGGCCAAAGACATAATCTGTCTCAAGACCACGGTTTCGCGTCGATCACCCGTAACGACTTCTATACGTTTTCAAACATCTTTCAGAATTTTTTCTGTACCTGGCTGATGAGGCCGAGTATCTCCAATATAATGAATATAAAGTGGTTATTATTATTTTGTTCTGTATCTTCCCTAAAATTGTGGGAACCGGACGTGCACCCGGTTTTACTCGACTTACTCCGAATCCCAGCCCTCAATCCACAGAGCCGATGATAGCGGCGACGTTTCGCCAGAAACTTGACCTCGCGTTGGTCGCCCGTGTTAGCACTAGAAACTTGTGTCATCAATTTCATGGCGACGGGTACGAAGTGGTATTTTCTCTCCATATTAGAGTATTTGCGTATTTTTGCGATCTCGGCATGTTTGTAACTCACCCTGGCCTGGTGGCGCTGCGCATGAAGTATGACGGAGCCACTGTACATGATACCGTGGCACCCCATACAAGGCATTTGCCCTTGGATCACGGCGGGGTCGAGCCCGGTGGCGTGGTACATTCGTCTGCGCCTCGCGACTCGAGGAGACACATAGGTGCGCGGGTTCGAGCCCCACCGTTGCACATTTGAATTTATGGGGGTCCGTCTATGAAGCAATGCGAAAAGCAGTCTCATGGACGTTAAATCTTGGCTGAGAGTCATCCTAGAAAATGTTTTTGGGATCACGGCGGGATGGTGACTCTGTCGGGTCTTTTGTCGTTTTCGAAGCCCAACCTGGGCTCCAGTGTGCTTGGTATCGAAGAGCCTTCTTTAGAATCGCGTTGACTTTCACGTGTCCTAGGATTCTAGTGCAGCTCCTCAAGGGCTGCAATCCATTCTTGTCCACTGTTTTTCTACACGCTTTGCATTCGTATGGCTCGCAGACGAAAGCGCTTATCCTCAGGGCGGCTACGATGTGGAAGGAAGTGTTGTCCACCATGGTGCCCATCTACAGTGAAAGAAGTGCTTTTCAATTATTATTATTATTATTATTATTATTATTATTATTATTATTATTATTATTATTATTATTATTATTAAAGGGGTGTGTACTACAATTTATTGTGGTCATAACTATTTTGTGTACATTGTACGTACTGGATATATTTCCAGTCTCCTTCTGGCGTGGAGAACTTTACTAAGCACCAAAAAAAGAGTACAGTTTAGACTGCGGGAACCCATTCAGCCATTCGCCAAACAAGCCATGTATGCACTAAAATCGAGTCGCGGCGACTATAAAGTGATGGGTCGCTGGTTCCTTAGATTAATAAAGCGTACATAAACAAGTCTTAGTAATTCACATTTGGTAAGCTGACTTAGAATGCATTTGTCACGTTGCTCGACGAGTCTGTCTATAAAGAGAACGACTCCAGCCGTCACCCTTTGCGGCCGCGTGAATTACAGGCAGCTCAGGAACACGTCACTGATTTCTCCCACGATGTATATATATATTTAGCCAGATTGGCGAAGTTGGCACGACAGAGGTGTAGTTCGATGTTGTCAATATCTTGCTGCGCAAATAGGGTGTACATAAAAAAACAAATATTTAGCCAGATGGGGCTTCCAAAATCGTACACAAAGGAGGGGATAAGCACCCCCCCTGAAACACACCAGAATTCAGAGTCTAGCCGACAGTGCTTTAGTGTTTCCAAATCCCCACATTATAAAAAAAAAACACATATTATGAGTTAGGAATGCTCGATTTATCCTATCGAGCTTCTCCAATTGTTGGCGTACCCTCTCTATCGTAATTGCATGCTTCAATCCTGAACGAGTTAATCTCCAGGCCTATGTCCGTGACATGAAGGCCTAAGCTAGCTAGCAGCCAACGCGTTGACGACGGCTGCATTTAAAATTTGGCGTTCCGTAAAGTACCAGGAACGTTCTAAGCAAAGTGCTGCAAAACAGTATTGTACTCTTCAGCATACTTGTTCGAGTCCCTCTAGTGAACAAGGGTAATACGGCTTAGTCCAAAAAGATCGGACACAATGCTATAGCCACAAGCCATCATGATGATACAAATTATGTGAGAGTGAAAGCATTTGGACCGCACTTTTGGAACAGGGTGCAAAAATGTTTGGGAAAAGGCTCAGTTTTTTGTGAGTCAGTTGCAGCCAATGCGTTAAACCTAATGTAATGCGGAAAGGGATTAATTACCTTCCGCCGTTTTGTTGGTGCAGCGACACAGCAAGAGAGCGAGAGAGATATCTAATATCCAGCCTAGGCTCACATTAGCACAAACTCTTCTAGTCACTTTTATTAGCAAATGTATTCAGTAGGTATGAACAGTAGTCGACGAAGTTCGTGCACATGTCATAGACATTCGGACAAGTCCACAAAAAGTCAGTGCAGTTAACAGCATCTAGATGGCTCGGATTGAAGGCGGCATCTATTCTTTTATAATTAAGCCAAACCGTTTATATATATATATATATATATATATATATATATATATATATATATAAACATTTGACGGCATTATACCGCTAAAAGCAAATACAATCTTGAAGCGAATGGTGTTATGACCAGGTTATAAAAACTGGGAGGCAATAGTTACATTTTCAATTGTATCCAAGTCATTGGTGGGAATATATTGTAAAAGATCCGGTATAGACCCATACGCTTGAATAGGCAAACGAGTTTGTTGCATATTGGATGGCCGCGAATAGAAGTTTGTATTAGCGCGCCATAATGATGGTGATCTCTGCCTGATTGGCTACAACCCGTTACAGCACTGTCGGCCACAACCCGCCACTGCACTGTCGGCCTCAACCCGCCACGGCACTGTTGGCCTCAACCCGCCACTGCACGTTCGTGCACTGTCACGTTGCCGGTCGCCGGCCGTATAAAAGGGGGGTGCGCGCCATTTTGTCATCCTCTTGCTACCTCGAGCGTTCGGCGTAACGCGCACTCTGCAAACCCTTAGTCCGGCGGCGACCGGGACGTCCGACGGCGTGGCAGCGACAACGGCGTGAGCGTGGCAGTGATAGTGCCCTAGGGTGGTGAGTGATCGTGGCTAGCAGGAGCAGGTAGATTTCTATATATATATATATATATTTAGTTGAGTAGCACAGCAGTATTGCTAAGTAGCAATCTCTAAATTTGGATTACATGGAGTCGGTAAACGTAATGTGAAACTGCCAGTTAAAAATTGAAAGGCCGATGTCTCTGACCAATATAATAGTGCACTTTATTTAACAGCAGGCTTCTACAACGGCACATATAATCAATGCGTTTTGCCCTCAGAGAAATATCCTCCGAGGGAGACTCATAACAGCAAGCAAGCCGAATGCTATTTTTTTTAGAATTAGTTAACGGAAATGGTTGACTTAGTCTCCATATGTCAGGTAATTGTAAGTCAGCGTTTACGACATCTAACGTTTCGACACTCATCGAACACAGAAAACGCCACCCACGTACCCGAATCTCCTTAATTTCGATTTACGTAATTCACGTGATCACAGAGCACTAAGAAGGGCAATAAAGGGACACAAAATATTTGTCAATGCTTCAATTACACCTGGTTTGGTCGCTCATCTAGACTTCGAGTGCAGACAATAAACTAAGATCCTTCGATACCTTGCCTCGCGGGCTCCAAATCAGCAATCAGAATATAGTGTCGAACACAGTGTTCTTTTCATTTTATTCTGTTTTAATGTCCTCGGTGACGCTTAGACATAAAGAATAATAGAATCAGTGTGCATAGTGTTGAGTTGCCGTACTGCAAGGGATGATTTGCGTGCGTAAATGCATTCACCCTCCTCCACAAAAAAAAGGGATGATTTGAATACAGGTTTAATGACGTTTCACATTTCAGGCCGTGGGCCTAACGGCATTGGATCTCCACTGTTTAATCTCATCAAGAATCGCTATCGTCATAACCTTTAGGTCGATAGGTTTGTACTCAGTTAGCAAGTTTGTAGTTATGAATGATGTAAGCAGAAGTATGTGACGTCGTTTTGCGCAGTGAGAGGCAGTACACAGGCGAAATGACAGATCACTTGAATGGTTTTTGGCCTGGGACGCAGGTGCTTGACAAGGGCCGTTTTAGCTGCAACAGCATTCAGGCCACTAATAGCAACCATAGGAGCCCGGTGAAGGAAAATGCATAGTACATAAAAACCGTAAGTAAAGTTTCATAGGTGACGAATCTTTTGTCCGGAAATATGTATATATATATATTGGCTGTTTCAGAATTCACCTGACGGACTTCGAAATTTAGCACAACTCGTCAAAGAATCATGTTTTTACAATTAAACGAGGGCAAAATGTCTTCTAAAAATGAGTCATTGAGCGTGAAAGCCAAAATATAAGAGTTGTAAAGAGTTTCATTTTTTTAGACTTAAATTCAATATAACATTTGTTCTGCTTTGATATAATGTAGAATGCAATTCAACAATCAAAAGATGCAAGGGTGCAACGCAAGTATGATTCGTTTGTCGATAGGATGACTGGGACCTTCCGCATCGCAAATTTAGTGAAGATTGACATATCTTCACTAGGTAAGAAGCTCGATACAGGCATTTTTGGTAATTTTGCGAAAAATAAAAAGAGAAGCCAACATTGCATTATGTTGTATGTTTCCACAGCTACGAAGGCCGTAAAACAACTGCCTATACTCTTTACCGGTCTGAAACGGTGTGTTTTATGCACCGAAACTTCCACGGCCTTCTACGAAGAATACGGATAAAACAGTTTTCGGAGGTTGTAATACACATTTGGCAGTCGGGGAGACAGGCATATACATCGATACTGAGCCTTGCCGAAAACTGCGTATATATATACAAGTGACCGAATTTTATTGTTTGAAACTCTAGGGTATGGTCAAGCTCGGTGAGGAAATCATTTTTGCCAATAAGAGGGGGAGCGGAAATGTTTCGTATAGGAGTGAGGTGATTTTTTAATGCATTTTTCTGAATTGTGATTTAAGGGCTGGCTATCCCGACATATGTTTACCAAATGCACGATTTTGAGAAAACGCACTCCTGAAATAAAAAAACCGACATACTGGCGCAGTCAAGAGAAAACCCCCCAATACCAATAAGTTCAGATAAATGTACATTTTAAGTAAATCAGTTTGGTACCACATTGATAGAATTGACGTCTGTGGTTGCAAAGTAACTCAAATCTCCCGATGGCCATATGGGATGTGAGTTATACATGCAGCTACTATGTTCGCTTTCTTCGTCAATCAAATTACTCGTGAAACCTGTAGAAGCCCAAAAAAATATTTATTTTAGTTCAAATTTTGCTCGAACAAATGCCCGTTAGCCACTCCAAGAAAATTAGATTTAAAAAAACGGGCAACCATTAGTGGAACTGCCATGATGGGAGAACAGACGATTCAGCTTTTAATCGCTCTGAGGGGCGGCATCTTACGTACCTGTGATTAGAGGGGTCACACTGAGTCGTGCGGTGATTGAGCATTGTCTCAGTGCGGGCATAGACGGCGTCAATGGGTGGCAATGCGAAGCTACCTAAAGACATGACGGAAATGGCAAAGCAAGCTAAAGATATGGCGGCGATGGCAAAGCAAGCTAAAGACATTTCGCCCAATCGAAGATGCTGCCATTCCAGTAGCGATGAGGTGGAGAGCCACTAAATGCAATGGCAGTTTGTGAAAGAAAAAGGGGCATGCGAATAAATGAGTTAGCAGTCGTTGGCGCGAGAGCCAGGTAGAGGACATGTGTTGTTTGAGCGAGAGACTGGCGAACTCGTAACGGTCGCCGTCCGGTGTGGGGGATGGTGAACAGAACACTATTTATGTTCGATTAACGTTCCATTATAAAGTGCAGGCGTTTTTACCACGTGTATCGTGCTAGACCGGCACTCACAAATGCCGAGAAAGCCGGTTTGAAAGCTAATTGAGGAATGCGTTCTCTCGCAATCGTGCATTTTGTAAACGTATGTCCAGACAGCCACCCCTTCAATCACAGCTTAGAAAAATGCATACAAAATCATCTCACTCCTATTGAAGCGAAACATTTCCGCTTCCACCTCTCTATTGTCAAAAATTATTTTTCACCGAGCTTGACTATACCCCAGAGTTTCACACAATCAAATCCGGTCATCCTGTATATATATATATATATATATATTTATATATATATATATGGCGACGGAAACGTAGCATGGCCGACAACTAGAGTTGTATGGCATCGGCGGCTATCTCCAGCCATTATCGCGGCGTTCGCACCCAAAAAGCGTGTGAGGCTGACAATACTACAATTACTATTCGTTCTCATCCACCTCTACTACGAACGAAAAGGACAATAACCCGCTTACTTGTGCGTTACTGTCGCTTGCCACAGGAAGCGTTGTTCACTAGCAGAAAGGATGAAGGAGCAATGGGCTTTCCGCGCTCGGGGAATAGTGGGGCTTTTCCAGCTGCGTCCCCATGTTCCAGCAGTCCGCCAAGCCCCGGGTTGTGCCCTGGCTGGGAAAATACCGCAGCACGTTCCGGCGGCAAAGATAAGCCAGCGGCTACGAGGCGAACCACGATGTATGCCGACAGGGAGAAATGTTTTGCGGTTTTTTGCAGGACGCCGGACCACTAGGGCAGATAGAAAATCCAGTTGTGTTAATAGCATGAGCACTCGTTGTAGCAGTTCTGGTATGAGTGTATGAGGGAGTACGCAACGAGTAGGAAGGAAAACGTAACATGTGACTGGCGGTGGTTTATGCGGCCGACGTATCATTCGAAAAAATTAGGCGCTTTGATGTGGCGACTGAGAACAACAGCACAGCGAAGGATCGGAACAGGCTTGAGTAGTGTCCCAGTCCATATTCGGGCTGCTATTGACGGGTTGCGTTGAGCATTGTTCTGCTGCTACAGTTCTCCGTTATAGTAGGCTATGCAAACCAACGTGCATACGAATCCAGCTGTTACACAAATCGACTATGCGAGAATGTAGGTGGAGCGAAGTGCATATAGTAGTCGGTCGTTTTAAGTAGTCAAGACCTAAGTTGGTCAAGCGATTATGTCTAAAACCTACCCCCCCCCCCCCCTTATAGCTGACGAACCTCAACGGAATAGCCACCACTGCCGTATCGACGGAAGCTGCCATAGCCAGGTGACCGACCGTATGGTATGAGGGGTGTTCAGATGAAAAGGTACGGAACGACTTTGTGTGTGTGTAATTGAAGTCTTAGTCTAGTAGTGACCAGAAGCATGAGCACAATTATCCCACTGTGTCAACGGCAAGCCAAATGATGCCATGAATCCCAGAATTCCTGCGGCTGTGGCAAGTGCCAGTCCTTCACTGTGTCATTCAGGTAGTCGTCCGAATTAAGGCGCTGCCCTTTGATATGTTTTTAGCTAACTAATATACCTTCTGATAACCCAAGCTGTGGTGCAAAACTGTCCACATTGTTTTAACGCTGCTGCTCCCGCCATCACAACGTTGCCATTGCGACACGCTGAAAACTCTTCACCAGGCCGTCCACCTTGTCGATGATATTAGCCGTGCTTACCGCGTTTACCATATCACTCAAACGCTCTCGGCATACATGAAAACGAGCGCTTCACTTTCTCGCTGACGTGTCGAACACACAGTCTCTTCACGGCTACCATCCGGCAATGAATATTGGCCGGTTGAACACGTTCCACAGTCAGAAATCTGATAACACTTTGCTACTTCTCAGTTGTCGAATTTTACAATGGAAATGCCATGGTGCCTTCACACACACACTGCCACGTCAATTTAACCGGAGGCACAACTTTGCTTCTTCTTTCCGTCATGCACAGATGCCAGCGCACACTACGCCGGATACTCGATTCGCGTCCCAAGTTGTCTCCCTGCGCTGTCTCAAAGCGGCATGTTCAAATTTCAACCGAGTTTTCGGCCGAACCGAAGCACTCCGAGCCCTAGAAGAGCGCCTAACGCATATTCCTGACTCTGCTTTTTTCCCAATATTTGACGAAGTCATTTTTTCTCAACATGGCATAGGCGCTAATTAGCGTGGTAATTAGAGCGTATGCAGCGTCAAAGATAATGCACGCCAGCTGCTTAGGTTCGCTGAAGAGCTAAACTGCAGGAAGAAGCGGGACCAGCTTTATCTATTTACCTATTAGGTTGTCCCGAACGTATTCGGGCGTTTTTTCGCATGATTTCCCTATGTTCGCTAGTGGGAGCTTGTGGAAGGAGAAAAAGGTGGCTTGTGCTAAATATGACTATGCTTCGGCAAGTGCACTTTTGTGCAGTTCATATTTGTATGTAACGTAGCACAATATCATTATTATTACGTGTAGATGACTAAATTGTATATAGAAGTTTAACTCTATCAGCGTAAAAACCAATTGTGGTTCTAAATGTTTTAAATTGTTTATTTTTGCCTGGGTCGCAAACCAAGGTTAAACGGCTTTTACTAGCAGATGAACCCATCGCACTTTTAAACTCAACAACATCCCACAGTGACTACTCGAGAGCTTGGGGACAAATTTGGAGTCAGGAAGACTAGCCATTTAAAAAACTCGTTACAAACTTTAAAATTGTTTTATGCTCTGCAAATAGATGCCTCGCAAAGTAAGCTACGCAAATAGGCATGGGTATACACACATGTGCATTTCGCTTCTTCTCCCGCTTTGACAAAGATCCGCTGCTAAACCGAGTTGTAACCAGCAAGGAAAGACTTTCTTCACAAGAACATATGCGCAGAACGAATATAGTGAGTACTTTAAACCTCGCTCAGACACGACTAAAATGACATACAATGTGTTTTATATTTAGATACACAAAGAGAGCTAATGTTTCCACAAACACATGTTTTTTTATGGTCGGATATCAAAGGTGTTGCATATTGCTATGACACAGTCAGACAATTTTTACTAATATTTACAACCATGTAATCATGTAAACATTACAACCTGAAAGAATGCTTTTTATACGTTTTGGCTCTTAAATTAATAAATATTTTAAAACAAGAGCTAACAACGGGTTGGTTGCTGCAAAATGTTGCTGAATCTAGTGGGTAGATTGTTCCAGTATTAAAAAATGCTTACTATCCTTTTGGGATGCCCCAAATAATTTTAAATCCTATAAATCTGAACGTTAGCCTGAACATCTGCCAACCAAACTATAGGTGTAAGGTATTGCCATCGACAACCAATATCGTATTCAAGAGCATAGAGATTGTTGCCTAGTGTTGCACATTTTTGACGCTGGAGACAAGTCGTTGAGCCGATTATATAGAGCTGACTTAAAATCAGCTGAGAGTGCTAAGTAAACAACTTTGTATATATATATATATATATATATTTATGTATATATATATATATATATATATATATATATATATATATGTATATATATAGAGAGAGAGAGAGAGAGATTTTAGGCTGCCACATAGACGAGCGTCAGTTACCGTTACGTTTTCCTAGTAGAACTTCCTCATATACCCATGCTTTATATGCAGGGTCTGCCAGCTAAATCAAGACAAAATTCACGCGCGTCACCAGCAGGCGTTCGCCCTGTTGATGTTTGAGTATCGTTGTGTCCGCCGGAACTTTAAACCACATTCGAAGCAAGCACAATGGCGGAAGCACATATTCTAAACCCGGGATTAAGGGAAACCGTGGCAATGGTACAAATCGCCGACATTGCGCATCAGGAGTCCTGTGTTGGTTCAAACGAGAGGCTGTGCCCAGCGTCCTTCGGTTCTTCTTAGGCGAAAATGCTCTTACGTTGACGCAAATCTGAACGAGAGAAATGACCAGTGGGCTTGCCTACTGCCCATATGAATGTTCCTGTTCTGTGACAGAAACCTCCTTATGTGCAGGTTTAAATATTATGCTTTCATACACAGGCCTTTCGACAAACAAAACGATTTCGGAAGCATGCCAAAAGCCGAGCTCCCGCCCACACCTAAGATCAAGCCAATCGCCTCCCCCGTAACACTGTGGTGGAATAGCCGCCAGATCGGTATAAGGCGAGGACTTGACACCTGCTTGCGACGAGTAACGCACGCGCCGCAGTGCGTGCCCGCGAACTTTCCATTTCTCAGAGGCCCAATTATATATATATATTTATATTATATAACTTATATATATATATATACATATTTTTTTATTAATTTTTTTATTTATATATTATATTCCTATATATATATAAAAGTTGTCACGTTTGATATCACCGTCGCTGCTATTATCGCTGCATTAGCGTGTATGTTTTAGTACATTAGGGCTTTGACTGTCGCTGAGGCTAGTCCGGTTAGTATTATTGTTGTTGTTGTTAGCGGTTGTTTCGGTCCCGTATACCGGCGCAGCAAACGCGAATGGCCCCTGTTTTTGTGTCGTGGGCCTGTTTGTGTCGTTGTTCCTACCGTGTGCTTGTATGCGTCATTGTCATTGTTGCTGTTGCTGCTGCTGCGGTGTTAATCATGGCGGTGGTTATACACTGTTCACGCTGATGGCGTAAACAGAGAGAACAAAAGATAATGGCCTTCCAGGCCGTGTTGTCAATGCGCTGCAGATGCGCTGAGATTTCTTGTCGTTGTTGTCATCCTGCTGCTGCTGTTGTTGTTATTGTTGTTTCTGTTGCTGCTCCTGCTGTTGTTGCTATTGTTTTTTGTTGCTATGCGTGCTCTCGTGTTGCTGCGGTTATTGCTGTCATTGCTGCTTTGTTGTTGTTGTTGTTGATAAGGAGACGTCGCACACGCATCATGTACACGTAGCTGATCACTGCAGGGGAAAGGTGCACTATATGTCGCCTAGAAACAAATGACGAGTTTTAGCCTAGACCGGCTTAATTGAGTCCGTGCCGTATTCCGGTTGGGTCGACAACGCGAATTTCACAAAGGAGCGTCCCTAGAGCTGCCGCATCAGGCAGAACGACCTTTCTAGCAAATCACTTTTCCGACAACGTATTCCCTTCTAAGCGTGTTATCTTCTGGGTGGTGATGACGATGCCAGCGGGGTCGTTTACGGTTGCAGCGTTACCCGTGATAGCCACGACGACAACGATTTATATTCAAATACGCAAATGAATAAATATACCCATGTGTAATTATATATATATATATATATATATATATGTATATATATATATATATATATATATATATGTATATATATACACATAATATAGGACAACAACCATGGGCAAACCATGGTATCTGGCCGTGAGCTGGTCAATGCGGTCGTTCACGTTACGTGTACACTGTGTACACTGAGCCGACGGGGCGGGATATGGAGTACCCCATATTCGTCGCGTCTAGGAGCAAGAATGTCAGCCGGGACAAGGAAGAGATGACGGACGAGACACGAAGGGGCTGTACGGCGGACCCTTCGCGCAGGGAGTCTTTGACAAAAACGCACCGTATACTCGTCTCGTCTCGGAGTGTGGGTGACAAGCCAGCGGGTTCGTGAGCTAACCGAGCCAACGGGATGCCGTCGCCGCCGCCGCCACAAAGGCCAGCGCGCCGCGCCTCTCTGTCTGTCTGGCTGGTCGCACTCGAGTCGACTTGGCTCCTGCGTGTCGCGCTCGGTTCGTCTCCAGCGTGGCCCGCCTGATCCGTCGGTATCGCTGAGACCAAGATAGGCATCGAGAGAGAAGAGAGATGGATAGAGATAGAGAAGGGGATAGAGAGAATGAGAGGGGGAGGGGCAGTGAGAAGGAGAGAGAAGGGGAAATTAAGGAGAGAGGGGGGGGAGATAGCTAGAGACACGAAGCGGAAGAGGGGCATCAGGGACAAGGAAATGTAGGGAGATAGAAAAAAAAACGAGGTAAGCAAAGACAAACTGAAGAAGGGAAGAAGAGGAAGAGAGCAGCAAGCAACCCATACCCTAACCCCTCGACGGTGGTGGAAAGGCGACTGTACCATCGCTGTTCCCTACGCATGAATCCCCTTTGTCCGGCCATTCAGCGGCTAGACCACCCAAGACCACTCTAGCCGCCTGCCTCCACCGCCGTTTGCAACAAAGACCCTCCGCCGCTCAAGCAATGCCTAGGCTGGCTTGGCGCGGCATTTTCTTGGCGCGGAAGTACACGCTACAAGTACACGCCCTGGCCCGTCCGTTGTTCCTTTTCCGGTACCCCACGCCAAATACTGGCCGGGAAATGCACCGCCTATGCATGTTGCCGACGCGCCTTGGTCATGCGTGTACGCTCTCGTTACAGTGCTCGGGCCGGCTCTCGTAGCCCGACCAAGCGATGTTTGTGTCGTGCCAATCAGCTAACGAGTCCCCTAACTTACGTCCCCTTCGACGAACCCCCTAGCCATAGCTCGTTCGGTGCCTAAAGAAAATTAACTCAAATGGATGTGTATTATTGAACCAGCAAGCGCATCGTTGTCCTAATAGCTATGGATCTTGTAGTCGCGAGGCAGGCGGCCTTCATTTGCTCCCATTTCAGATTGCCATATGTCAACGTAGTGGGACCCCAAGTCATGTACTGGTGTCATCACATGATGCCTACAGCGTCATATATTTTCGAACGAAACACACAAAAAAACAAAATCTAGACACTCTGCTCGGAACATTTTATTTCGAGCAGAGTGCCTATCGCACTAATGGCATATTCGACTTGGTAAAGTAGGGCAATCTATGCTTTTTATAATCTGCGTTTATTACAACCTATTGGCAAATAGCTAATGGGAGTTGAAAAAAAGTAGCGTTGCAGTTGATATACTGTATTGTAAGGTAAACGTATTTATTAATTTCCCTTTTATCGTGCACGAACGGAAAAAAAAGTTCCAGTCGGAATGCAGCACTAGTAGGCAGTCGAATGGCTTTTGCTGGTTTGCGACGGCTTTGTTATCGCCCTATTTAAAGACATATATATATATATATATATATATATATATATATATATATATATATATATATATATATTGAGAATCGCCATTTTCATTTGCCCTGCTCGTTTTGATAGTAAAGGCGCCCCCCAAGAAGCGGCTGTGGTTGCCGCCCTCAGTAGCAATCGCACAGTTCTGACGCAAGTCAATCAGATATCTGTAGAGGAAAATGAACAAAGACGAAAAATTGTGGAGTATATGAGGGGCCTACGAAGCGGTAGTGATATACGACGTTTAATCTCGACGATCATCGGCGAGAGAGGAGAAGGGACACCACGCTCTGTTTGCTGGCGCGGGGAATCACTCCGACGTGGGGAAGTGGAAATCGAAAATGATGCGTCCCGCGAGAGCCCACTGGCGGGCCGAGCAGGCTAGGCGACGGTGCAGACGAGCCAGGTTTTGCTTCTTCTTCGCGACGGTCGGCCGCGCTATCCGGCCAACTTATCTCAATTAGGCAGAGACAAGCGGAAGTTCGTGTCGGTTTCACTTTTCGACAATCAGAAGACTAGACACTGCCGTAGAACTAACTGGCAACAAAGTCCAGCCCACGGTGTCGCCAATGGGAGCTTCGCGAGTTTCCGCTTCCGCTGAGCCGTTCAAGACCTTTCCTCCCCCCCCCCCCCCGCCCCGCCCGGCCCTCTGGCGGCTCAACTAATTTATGAACGGTATTCGCTCACATTTCCAATTTCTCCATTATTTCCACTCTGGGGCAACGGGGTTTGACAATCAAATCCAACTGTAATGTGGATACCCCGGGGGATTTCGCCGCGCATGCTCCCGACTCTTCGACGACATACCCTCTAGGACTAGCTCTGTCGAGCGCAGCTCATCTTGTAGGTATTGGCAGTGTTGATAGCAGCGTTCGTCGTCCTCTAAAAGAGCCTCGAACTTGCTACGAGTGTCAATAGACTTTTGTATGTATGTACAATAGACTTTTATAACGTTTCAACAGAAACTGCTACCTGTAAATACATTTAAAAAAAGGGAAAACGTGCGATCGCAAGTAGTAAAATACCGCGAAGGTAGTAAGTTCGAAATTGGCAGCACACATACTTAAGTCCGGTATGTCTCACACGTAAAATTGGAAAACAAAAGAGCTAATTGATTAGCCTTTTACCCCGATAACAAAGAAGTTTGTGACAAATAAATTTGAAGAATTTTGTAAATATACAGGATCTTGGTTGATGCCTAAGGATACTTCCAAAACTTCAGAGCGAGCATGTTTCGACTGTAGCGCAGGGAAACAGTAAAGGAACACCCTGCTAGGGCCGGGACATAAGTTCGACAATGACAATATTGCACCTGCTAAAATCTGTTTAGAGAAGCCTTTCCAAAACTTCAGAGCGAGCTGTTTCGACTGTAGCGCAGGCAAACAGTAAAGAAAACCCTGCTAGGGCCGGGACATAAGTTCGACAATGACAATATTGCACCTGCTAAAATCTGTTTAGAGAAGCCTTTTATGAAAAAGGGAACTAAGCAATTTAGACGGCACCTACGTCGACGAATGTGCATGTAGCAAGGCTTTCTGTCTTTCTTTTCGCGAGCGTGTACTCCTGGCTAAAGGGATATGAGACGTTTTGCGCTAATACGCTTGGGAAATACATATGTGTGTATGTGTGTGTGTAGAAAGCGTTTACTTACACCAGGGGAAACGAGAGAAACCCTAGATAAGGGTTTCATTTTTCCGTTTAAAGTGAAAGACAGATAGCTACCTTTATGTTGGCAATTTGTTTCGATTTGCAAATAGATGGTTGGGCTCAGCTGACGTTAGAACACATAAAGCTACAGAGAAGCATTTTGGCAGCCGGCCCAATGTGGCGGCGGCCGGTGAGCCATATTAATAAATCCAAAGAAGCAGAGATGCTGCTGAATCCCTTAGACAGGGTGTCAGTAAAGTGGAAGGGGTTCATGACAACTGCTTTTTGGGATCGACAAGCGGCAGCAACCTAACAGAATCACCAGCAATGTTGAGAGTAGCCTCATTCCTCGGTTGTAGCAGTGCGTGTTTGAAGAAGAAAGGGTCTGAGCGGTTCCCAACGCAATGAGCGTTCTTCAAAGAAAAAAACGGCACGAGATGCCGCGTAGCCAAGCTTGACAAACACGCTAGTACAGCGATATGTGCCAAATATTTGCTGAAGCTGCGATCGCGATTGGCGGCACACCGCAGGTAATTAGGCTGCAGCTAACTCTTAATTAGCGATTACAGTGCACAGTTTGAGCCTCGGGTCAAAAATGAAATAACGGAGAGTTCCATAACCTATGCTACGATTTACGCTACAAAACAAACAAGTGATGGATTTGTCGGTAGTGGAAAATAACCCAACTCCAAAAAGTTATAAGAAAAAGAATCGTTGCAGTAAGTCTAGTTGGAACGAGCTAAGGTTGTCGCTAACTGTAGTCTAAGACTAAATTAATTACCTGAATTAAGGAGGCGGTTGAAAGAGACCAAAAAGAAAGGCCAATCTACATATTGTACTCATAGTGGAGTAGCTCGACTACACTGGAATGATAACTCACATAGATGATGCCGACAGTAATATTGGAGCAAAATAGATAGCACGCTCAGGAAATACTGTACTGTCAATGACAAACACCAGCCTGACTTTAGGAACGGCTTAGCATGCCCCTAAGATTACTGACGAATGCAGAAATCCGTCAATGTTTTTGTAAGTAGTGGTCATTTTGCCTAAAACGGGCGCAGACAAAATTAACATTAATTCAGCTGCAGTGGGTAAAATGGACTTGTGCTTTAGAAACAAGATAGTGTGTTCTGATATAACTATTCGCTGATGGACTCGATGCATGTGTCGTAGGGGTGTTTAGGAAGACCACCTTGCAACATGACAGTGAACTCCATGAAGGTAAATCTGTAGCATTTACTGGACAAAGCATATCCTGCCACACCGTCTACAGGGAAAGTGAATTTATAGGAAGAAGTTTGCAAGGGCAAACCGCAAAACGAGAACCTACATAAGACTATTTGGCTAAAGATTGTGCGCGCAACACCGGTCCTGAAATTATGCTAAACGCCTAGTTCATACAATAGGTTTGTAATATACAGTTGCACTGTAGAATCTAACTAGAAAAATATACGCATAGTGAAATAGAGTCTATAGCTTACAAGCCGTAATGTGGAACTTTAAACTAGCGATGTTTTGGTCGAAGGAAAACTACGAAAAGAACCATTATAAAACCTGACCATATCTATCGGCAAGAGTCTGTAGTGGGAATTATCGACACGCGGCTAATGAGAGTGGTACGGTCGATCGTATAGGGAACTGATAACGGTACGAAGTGGTACGGGTCGATGGTTTTAGGGCCGTAAACTTAAAAGCCACATAACGACGAGAACGTTTCAAATCTATCCTCTCCAACGCATAGAAGAAAGAGGCTTGTTAGAGGAACATATACAAAATGAGAATTCGCATGCCGATCCGTCTTTCAAATAAAAATGATTTGTCTATGCGCTTAGCGTTATACGTCTAATGGACGAGATGTAGAGATGCAGTCGCCGAGCTTCCAACGGAATACAGTCCATAATCGTTCTACAACGCCGATCAGCATTTAATATGGCTGCTGCTGCGGTTGTTGAGTATTTTTGTTGAGTATTTCGTAGTTGGTGTGTTGTTGTTGTCTGCTGTTGATGTCTGAAGTTGTTTTTCTTTTTGCCAGTGTTGTTGTTGTTATTGTTGTTGTTGGTGTTGTTGCGATTATCCTCTCTATGGTCACTTCAATTGTTAATGTTCTTCATGCCCTAGCTAGCACACGTTTCTCGTCTGGTGTCTTAGCTATGTAGCCCTTGAAGCTGCTGTCCTTTTACAAGGTCTTTACTTCTTTTTGCTTGTTAGTTTACAACAATTTGACAGCGTTCTCACTTGTGTACTCGTTTCATTGTCTAAAATACCTTAAACCACAGTGTCTATTTTGTTTCTTGCCTGCCCTTGATACGACTGATTCTGCTGCCTATTTTGTTGCCATCGTTACTGCGGGGCTGTGAGTGTGTAGTGCTAACCTACCCCCAATATATGCCTATCCAAAATATTAGTAAGCCAGATACGTAGCCTTAGGAGCGTAACGAACTACGCGCCGGTAACAAATAGAATCGAATTGGAGCTATCTATTGAAAGAAACAAACATTAAAATTAAACTAAAAATGTCTTCTAACTGTAAAAGGCATAGAAGCCAGATCCAATACAGACACGGGCGTCTTTTAATCACGTTATAATGCACGTTTAACATACACACATAAACACAAGGCACATGCATATGACATTGTAGCAGGTAAATGTATAGATTGTTACAAGATGGAGTGCGCGTGTTGTACTATGTACAACAAGATATTATGCACGACTTATCTATTTTAATTGTGAATCTTTTGTATTTTATGATTGTATTTTAATCGTCAACAACACCAGTTCGAGGTTAGCACAAGAAAATATACAACTAGAAGAAAAATAATAAAAGGAGACGCTGGCAGCGACAGGAAAGGCAATTAATGATAGTGATAATTAGGAGATTGGATGGTAATGCACCATCTCTTTTTATTGAGACATCTGTGCTCTCCGTTTTGTTGTCTGATCATGTTCGATTATCGGCATTAATCTTAGAAACCATGAAAACCAATTTACGAGTGGCCGGTCCAGGTCTTGAACCCGCGACTTGCCGAATGCAAGGCAACTGCTTTGTCTGTAAGCCACCTTGCTCAGTTTTATATATACAGGGTCATTCATATCGTTGTGCACGCATTTCGAGGTTTGATAGAACTCGGCAAGAAAATAAGTTTTCCCTATGGAGGGAAGACGTGGAAACGTCTTGTTTAGGAGAGAGAGTGAAGTTTATAAAAGTAGTTTTTCTGCCTTTTTTTTCCTACATAGTTGTGCGAAATCTCTGTTTGCGGGAGAACCAGTCAACGCATGAAGAAACCGATTACACCGGCGTGTTCAGAGGAAAATTATATATGTTGTATATATATATATATATATATATATATATATATATTCCGTATAATTCATTATGTATATGTTACACGTATCACGATGGATTAGCTCAGTTAGATAGAAGTTCATGAGAAAAAAGAAGCGCCAAAGACAACGGTAACCGCAATGACGAAAAATAAACAAACGTCTTCAACATAATGCTTTCCACTTTATGAATGACGAAATTGGCTGTATCATTTGAATACGGATTAATAATAATCATTTCGGACGCTGAACGACCAAACAAAAGACTGTTTCTAACGTAACAAAAAGCACCTTTAATCTTATTTTAATGGCGCCTTCACCTTTATGTCGCCAGCTGTCTGCTTTCGAACGCGGAGATGGCGCGTTTTTGTCTGTCCTCGCTGTACCTCGTGCGTTCAGCGCTAGCTGATCTGTTGCGCGCTGCTAATTTGTGGTTCTTAGACACCAGTGTACTAACCGGATGGGGGCGACATGTGACCCCAGGTGACCACTTGAAATGTAAGGTCGCGCTAATGAGTAAGCTAAGTTAAGTTTTCGGGCTGACCCTCAGCCAAGATTTAACGTCCACGGAACTGTTTTCCAAATTGCTTCATAGACGGACCCCCATAAATACAAATGTGCAGCGGTGGGGTTCGAACCCGCGCACTTATGTGTCTCCTCCGGTTGCGAGGCGGAGACTTAATCCACTACGCCACCGGGCTCGACAATGAGTAAAGCTATTACTACTACTAGTACTACTACTACTACTGAAAAATTAGATTCATTACCACTACTAAAGCTAGCTGGAGCTAAGGAAGAAAAAGAAATGGCGAAAACAATAGGCTGCGTGGCAACTGCGGCTGACATCAGGCAGTAAGTAAGCACAATAGAGTAAGTAGTTCAAGCGAAGCAACGCTTGAGACAACGAGTGAAACGCAGGAACCCTCACGTAGTGTAACTGCCAATAGTGTTGAGGCCCAACACGCAACCGCTGAAGTTGCTGTTAATGACAGTGCGAATGAAGAAGGGTGGTCTCAGGTGGCTAACAGAAGCACGGCGAACAAAATTGAAAAAGTGGAAGTGCAACTTGTCGCTATTTGTGAAAAAGTTATGAAGAACGCAGAGAGACTATTCCGGAGTGGAGAAAACAGTTGGTAGCGGTTACATTATGGACGAGTGGACCGTTCAAGACAGGTACCTTCTGTAAATATGTAGCGAGATATCTAAGCTGCACCCCCACTTCAGACCTGACTCTAAATTTGGCGTAACTAATGTATGGATAGACAGGCTTGACGGTGCGAAGAACGTTATGGGGTTCAATAGTCTTCTCGGTGATCACACAGCCTAGGGAACTGGAGAATAACTGGGCCAAACGAAAGCTGGCCGTGGCTCTATTTTAAGTAAGATACCATTAGCTCTGAAAATCGCTGGGGTTATTTACGCCAAAGGAGAAGTGCTGAAAAACGGGTGGAAGACCAGCTCCTCACAACATTCGTGGACAGGGTCCTGCGGCAGTCCGCTGGTTTCCCGCCAAACGAAGTATCTATGGTATGCTCGTCATCAGGGACATGCATTGATCACATCACTGTGGCAAATTTTAGTACATTTTCATGTGTGGTTCCTGTGGTCCATCTAGTTTAACCCACTTTTCTCTCTTACCACCAACCTGTTGTCGTTATGCTTAAGGGACATCCTACAGCTCCGCAGCATCGTCTTCCTGAAGGGTAATTTTCTATGCGGTCCTACGACCGAGGTTTCGTAGGCTTGTTGGCTAGTTGTGTACAGAGCATTATTAATCGGTTACAAGTGTAAAATGCAGCTAATGTTGATAACTCTGCCTTTGAGGCGTTCTGTAACTAGCTCAACTATGAGCAAGATTCGAGTTTCGCTGCAATTGTGGACGACAATACAGCTGGTAGCTCACACACATTTGTATTCGTGCTGGACTTAGACGTCTTAGGCGCAACGTCACCAAGCTCCTTTGCCAACTTGGCACCGCAAGGTTGGCTCACGCAAATCGAAGGCCGCCAGCTGCGCCGATGCTCCTCGAAGATACAGAGGCAGCCAATTTTCACACAGGTTTATGAAACTGAAGGATAATTTTTGTCAACTTTGAAGTTAATTTGCCAAGAAGTCCTATGCTAAAGAAATGTGTGTGAAAATACAGCGCTATACTACTGGCGACGCTTTATCTGGCCTGAACAGCAGCTTTCAGAATCCGCAGAGTATTGCCGATGAGCTCAACAGGCACTTCGACCAACATTGGGTCAAGCATCGCGGCCGCCCTTGACAACCAGACGGATATTACGATCTGAGTTAGCCTCGATACGGCGGACGAATCAAACATCGTTCAGATTAGATGAGGTCAGTGCATTTGAAACTTAGTTGGTTATCCAAAACACTAAGGCGGGCTGAGGCTGTGTGAAGCTACTCATGTTCCCGGCAAAATGTTGAAATTGAATGCGTCGGCACTCGCTCGTCAGCTCCCTAGTTTAGGACAACGCATGCATTAACACTGGTTTGTTTTCGACTAGATTAAGTGGCGCAAAAATAGTTCCTTTATTTTTGCGAATAAAAGGAGAAAATACCCGGGCCGCTAGCTGTCTCCTTTATTTTTTAGTCACTTACATGTCTATAGTTTCCGAGAAGCTTGTGATCAGGCATTCTCAAAAGGCACATTGAACCAGCTTGTTTTTTTGCCTAGCGAGTTCAGGTTTTAGAATATTGCAGGTTCACAGAGTTGGCGCTGGTACACCTTTAGCAGAAAATCACCAACAGCAATAGATAATACGGAGGTCTGCTCGGAGTCTTCATCAACTAGACGTTGCGGCCTGCTTTCAAATTGTTTTAAGCCACTCATTTTGTCGTCAAACGTCAAAGTGTTTGAGATGAGCAACAGACACAATTGATTGATTCAGATCTTACCTATCTGTAAGAAGACAGGCGGTTACCGTTGGTAATGTTGAATCCAAATGGAGGAACTTTGTATCGGCACACCAAGGATCGCTACTTGGGCGTTACATTTTCAATATTTGTATGAATTGTAGCCTATTTAGGATTTCGCCGAATGATATCGGCAAGACGTTTGCGTGCATAAATGACACTTCAGTGCTATTTTGTCTTGAGCCTGCCAAATGTGATTTTTTTTAAGGGGTTGAGGGTTTAAAATACATTTACGTACGACTGAGCAAAGGCATACAGGGATTGGCTGTCCCCAGAACATGCTCACACTCAGACAGTGTGGGACTCAGCCACCAAACAGCAAGTCTCACCACCAAGCCTTGGCACTTTGCAAGAGTCGAGCCGTAGGCTTAAGGAAATACCCACTAAAGCCTACATATATGTATCCCCCTTAAGATGACCCTCCGGCCTGCGGGATCCTTGACAGAGAAGAGTAACGACGCACAGGCGGTGGGGAAGTCTCGGAAGCTTTAAATCGTTATGTCCTGCGTGTCCAGTCGCGTGGTGCAAGCGACTCTCTTATGCTTTCCACTAGTCTTCTTCTTCCGGCATCTTCTTTGGCCTTCATAATACGTTGAATAGGCTTTGCAGCCGCGTCCCAGTTATTGACCGACGTGAGCATGTGTGCGACTAGCTCTCCCAGAGTGTGCTTCCTGGGCATGCCTTGACTGGCTTCAATCCATGCGGCGCATCTTAAAACCGTATGTTCCGGAGAGTCCACCTCGTCGCAATACAAACATTGCGTTGAGTCAACCTTTCCTATCCGGTTTAGATACATCTGGAAATCGCCATGACCCGTGAAAACCTGGGTCAGATGGTAAGTAAGACGACCCCCGCGACGATTCATCCATCGGCGGATGTTCGGAATAAGGTTCCTCACAGGCGCTCCTGGTTGTCCGTCCGGGATACTGTCCCACTCCTCCTGCCACCAAGCCAAATTTGACTGCAATATACGTACTGCCCTTGAGCCGACTAAATTTGACGGCGATATACTTAAGTGTGAAAGTGGCTATCGAAACCTTCAAAGTTTCTGGTCTTGTTGCTAACGCCAGCAGTCTGGTGGTATTTCGTATGTCTAAAAATATCGTGAGTGTACAGCAGGTCACACTTGATGGAACTTAATTAGTCTTTTAACTCAGACGGCCAAATGTTTGAGCCTAACCCTGCATGAGACCTTGAAATGGCAGTGTCGTCTGGTTGCTCTAGCACCTAAGTGTTATTCTATTATTGCCGCGTTGAGAAGACCTAGACAGACTGGTGTTACAGGTAAATGTTCGCCTTTTCGTCTATAAGACGCTATTGCCGCTATTATGTTGGTCTCTTCGCGGGCAAAATAAGAATATCTCGTCGGACTCAAACCATTCAGAACGATGCACTCAGGAAATTGTTCGGCAGAAGCGATAGGGATTCTGTAGCTGGTATGTTTGTCGCGGACGAACTGCTTTCGTTTAGTGACATGTATTATGTGCGTGCTACTCTGCTTGCGTTTAAAATGTAAGGTAAAATTCCATTTGAAATCTCCTTCCGACTCACCTTGGTGGCCAGCCGGTCTAACCGTTGCATTACCACGATTGTAAAACCTTTCGTATTTTACGAAACAGAGTAAAGAGTCTCTGCCGTTTATTTGGGGCTCCCTTCCTCGAGAAATTCGATCAGTTATGTCTGTGAGGGAATTATCGTTTTTTTGTAAGTGTGAAAAGTTCATTTTACCTATTTTTTTACGAGACTCATAACTTGTATTAAAAAATAGTGTATATATATATGCATTTTTCTCTAACCACAAAATTAAATAATAAAAATATTCACTCCTAAAAATAAATATATATATATATATGCAATATTAAAGTTGTTCCGACTGCCTTAGGGCAACACTAGACATACATTGTTAGGCCGTGTCAAATATTTCGTCTTTGGGCGCCGCATTGCCGTACTGCCTAGCAGAAAGGCAGATCAAACTGTTTACGATAATTAGCTTTGCTTTCCAGTCGGGTAATACCACGCCGTGAAGGTTTGCATGGTGTGCTCTCTATTCTATGTTCGATGTCAAACTTACATAACAACGGCTTTTCGACAAGCCTTTGCCATTAAAAGAGTATGCGTCAATAATATGGTCCCACGTACATAGTGTTGCATCATGCGGTAAGGCTTGTTGCCACAAGCTAACCCTTAGCACTTAGCCCTAGCGCGTGTGCTTATCTCTGTACTCCCGTGGGTCCCGTTTCCCGCCGATCCATCCTCTAGCTCCCGACACTAATCTTGCCCGGTAAAGTAACGAGCTGACGCGTATTGGAGTGACGCGCATTGGGGTGACACTAAGTGGAACAGCATCCAGGACGCAGCTCACCTTTCAGCTACTCACCCCCCCTGCTCCCCGCGCCCGCAACACACCGGGCGAATCAAATAAATCTCAGCCGCAGCGCAGCGTAACAAGAAACTTGAGTATGCATATTACATTTCAGACTATAGCCTTTCTGCAGTTGAATGCCTGAAAAATAAGCGACAAACATATTTCACATACCCGAAAACTACGTACTTTAATAGCTCACACTAGGTAAGGGTCTTCTCTTCTCCGACCGCAGATAGACTATACTGCGGCGCACACGGTGGTATGGTGAAGTTTAGCAGATAAATTTCAACCTTAACGATCATTAATGCGTTTACACAGTGTGGCTAATGACAACGAAACGGCGTACCAGTTGCGAGTCCATCCTTGAGCTGTCGGAAACGTGGAAAGCGAAGCAGACGAGAATTAAATAGGGCCGCCGACTGTAGATTGATTCTGCTGCAGTGCTCTGGTACGGAATAGTTATGCATTCAAATGAAGAAAAGTAGTAAAATCCGTGCTATAAAATTAACGCGGATTATCTTCTCAAAGAGGAGTGACCTGGTGGAGAGTCGAAGAGACCGATGAACTTGCCCCTCTTCCTCCATTCACCCTCATTATGACATACGATTATATATGTATATTTGTATCGTTTTGCCATAACATAACAGCACATTTGTCGTTTGAATGGCGTTAGTAACAGTCATATACGAATCCTAGGACGTAAGTCGAGCCGCAGCGGTACGTACTTGGGTCGTGCAAAATGTTACAGCGATTTGTTTTGCAGTAACTCTCGATCGATAGTTTTTCTCGATCAACCTTTTTAGCTGCCAACGACAGGGAAAGATGCAGCATCTGTCTCATCCAATTTTGAGTAAATAAACACACAGAACGTAAGCCGAACGTTAATTTACTCTACAGAGCACTGCAATATGTGACGAGGTGAGAACTCGAACATAACATAGATACGCTTCCAATAGTCAATCGCCTCATGTTGTATTTAGAATCGTTGGCTTCTTAACAGTGTGCTGCTGTTCTAAATTTAA
This sequence comes from Dermanyssus gallinae, assembly GCA_003439945.1. Classification (NCBI taxonomy): domain Eukaryota; kingdom Metazoa; phylum Arthropoda; class Arachnida; order Mesostigmata; family Dermanyssidae; genus Dermanyssus; species Dermanyssus gallinae. The sequence continues at coordinate 439,608 of QVRM01003627.1, forward strand.
ACATACTATATTCGTACACTGATACGGGTTAGAGGAGTTCTAAGGGACTAGTGAAGAACGTCTATATGAACGTACTTATAATCAAAGTAAACGGGAAGAAAAATAAATTGCAAAGGACCACTAGATTTATTTTTCTAGAAGTCTTGGTAAGCAACTAGGGAACAACTTTTTAAATTTCTATTTTTAACTTATAAAATGCCTATTATATTTGAGTAATTAAACTGAATAGTTACTCAAAAGTCCGTCACGCAAAGCAACTGAGGCGCAATTCCTTTGACTTCTCCATAGACTAAGCCGTTAACGTTAAAGCGAAACCGTTAATTTTCAGGTTCAATGGTTCAGTAGGTATCCTTATACTGGGCATAGGCCTACTGAAGACTTGCGTAAGCTCCCCTCCAAAAAAGCAACAAATGGCTATATAATACTAACGGTAACACTAAAAAATAACAGCTACTCTGGGACATCGCAGCAAAAGCACTGTATGGACGGCTAACAATATGCATTGCATATACGAGGAAAAGGATATATTCCGGGCAAATACAAGAGACAGAAAGTATGCTCCGAGAGGAATGTTCAGGACTTGTGCCATCTACGGGTGGCAGAAATCACTTAGTTGTGTGGGCTGTTTTTTGCAATGCAGTAGATACTTTAGAAAACTTTAGAGACTCAAACATTCACGAGATGTAAAGGACTCTTCTAGTCGGAATATATGCGCCAGACGTTTTCAAAACTGCTTCTTGGTGGAGAAGGAAGAATTTATAACTGCTTAAATATGACCAAACCCTGGAACGTTTCCGACAGTTGGGTGCGCCTAGACAGATGAGTTAATTTTATGTTAGGCTAGGTCGACTCCGACTTTACTGTCAATTTGTTGCCTCAATAACTCAACTTGAGAACAAGCCACTTCGGTCCTTTTAGTCGTTGCGTAACAAGGGAATGGAAAATATAGCGTAAGAAATCGAGGTTGGCGCCAAGAAGCGATGTCCTTTGCTTGCGCTATGCGAGAAGCAAAGAATAGCGTTTTTGTGGGGTCTTGCAATAATTGCGTATCGGGGCAGCATAATGTGTGTAAACAAATTTGCACTAAACAAGCGCAAGCCCGTCCATGTTATAGTGCTTCTGTCTCATATGGCCGAACAACTGCCCAAAGCATTCGCCGCAATGTAAGCTGACGATTTTTTAACGACCTTTACATAAGCATTGATAATGTAGTGCGTCAAAAGAGGGAGCATGACTCTGCTTGAATGCTCGACGCTTAGATGAGCCTGGCACTTTCTCGGAGACGGGTTAGAACTCCAAGATAGCATTTTAAAGACTGTTAGGTAACGTCTTGATGAAGAAATAGACCTGATAAACAAAGTACGTTTTAACTCTCCTTGGTTGTAAGGCGGGCGTGGCCTGCAAAGACAGGTCACGTCGATATCGGATACATCGTTTGGAGGTCTACTAGCCTCGTATTGTTATCCGTAGCGAGTTTCACTAACACTGTAGTACTCAGTATATTTGTCGGTTCTAGTCGCAGTTATGCCCTAAATACCACAAAACAGTTGGCTGTTTGACTCCACAGCGAATATCTCTACACTTCCCTTACCGGAGGAACGACTAGACAACAATTTATGATGTTGAATATTAACTTGGACTATATTGTAGATACTCTATTTGAGAGAAATAAATATAATTGATGAATATATAAAGACAAAACAAGTTTAGTGGGTAGCATGTCATTTTCAGAATCGGTTAAGTTAAACCAAAGGAAAAATGCCCATTGTGCACTACGACAGCTCTTACATTTTCAAAAGAGTATCGGTAAATATATGTCTGTCTCGTAGTTAACACCAGATAAGCTTTTACCACTAAATACTATCTACAGGGTGAAAATTATTGCCTTGCTTGCATTTAAAATGTCTCAGTACGACACATTTGGAAGGTGAGAGAATTATGTTATGCTCAGAATACCATTGAGCAATGCCGTCGACAACCGACTGCACAACAGCATGAGACTCACGTAAGCAAACAAGATGATGCTTTAATTCATCTGTATATTCAATATATTAATTCAAGTTAGGTGGCAGGTACTTATTTGTGTCCAAAACAAAAAACAAAGGGGATAAAGATCCCTCTTGAGACATACAAGATAATGCGGAAGAAGGCCGACTACGTTTATCACCAACCTTTACTTGAAATGCACTCACCCATTACACTGTGCGAATATGAATACCTAGACGTTCTAGTTTGCTGAGCAAAAGAGCAATCTACGCTGTCAATTGCGCTCTTATGATCAAAATAGGCGCACTAAAACGTTCTTTGAGCGTTAATGCACGGCCAATCCAGGGTCATCTCCAAAAGCTGTGTGCATGTGAGCCGCAGATAATGCTTTAGTTGAACAGGGTCAAGTAAGCGATTTAAAATGAAGAAATGATCTAAATTATTGACCAAAAATTTCAGTATGACATGTATCACTGCGAAACAAACCTGTAGTTATCATCATTTGGCTTATTTATGAATATGGTTCATAGAAGTAAATAAAATGAGGTTGAACTATGTTTAACGAGGAGACAATGAGGGGCAACGAATCTGCATCAAGTGTTGTGTTAAAACCCGTATCGTATGTTCTAAGTTGTGGAAATATCACGAACTTCTTATGGTTATCAAGCAGTTTCCAAAAGCCCTCTGTATGCATGGCACCGTCAATTTCGCAACGGAGTAACGGACCGAAGATGACCCCGTTCGGGAAAGCCTTTTGACGTCAATACCAGAAAAAACGTTAAACAATTATTTGAAAACTGAAGGCCCGTCGGAAAATAACAGGGTCATCGGTATATGGTTACGACATCGATACTAAAGCCCAGTACTCGCAGTGACGTTTCCAAAGATATATTTAATCGATTGAAGAAATTATGACAAAGCAGATCCTGTTTTTTTTCGAATACAATTAAATAATTTTCCACTAGTGTTTGCCACCTGGTTTTGTGGTCAATGAGGAGTAGTACGGCTAAATTTAAAGCAGACTGCTCGAGAGCGTTCAACCCAAGAGGCCTAAACTCTGGGGCAAACAAGTTTAGATCCTCCATTATGACCAATGCACCGGCCCACACATCGTGATTGATTTCGGATTATTTGATGAACAATTCCGAATATTAAAAAAATATTTTGTTTGTAAAAATGTATCATAGCTTTTAAATCCGTCCCCCATATATATATATATATATATATATATATATATATATACGCTGCTCGTATAATATATAATACAGTCAAGTAAAGCTTTTAACGAGGCTACATCTAAATGTCGTTATTCTAATGCCAATTTGTCAACTTGCTTAGTTTTAGTGATTAGACAGTAAACTGCTTTGTATGGCACTTTATGACGCACAATCGATTAATAAAGACATTGTTTGTTTGCTATATTGACATACTTTTTTTTTGAGGGACTAACTGGAAAATGCGGTTCGCACACACAGACCCCACGGCAGGAAAGCTCAGCTGCAAATGTGAGCCGGTAGTGTGGGGCTCCAACCCATTAAAGAGCAGTCATGTCCCCATACCCACACTCAACTGGGAACTGCGCAAGCAATACTTCAAAGTATTATATAAAAAAAATGTCAAAATATATTGACATGCTGTTAGTTGTCGTGTGCTTCACTATAACGCAAAGCTTGGCTCAAATATCGATCGAAAAATAAACAGAAATTCGTTCTGGCTTAGAGTTTGATTTAGACGCAGGAAACACGCTTATTGATTTACATCTAATACAACTAACAGCTGCAAGATCGATTTTTAACAATATCTATATTTGTAAAAAATTCACTATACCATACTACTAGTAAGTACGCAATAGACTGCTCTAAGGTGTAAACCAGCATTCGAAGTGTCATTACTGGTAGCGCTCGGCCAAAGCAAGCGAGCCGGATGTCCGCATTATGGTACAATCAGCAGTGCACTTCTTGCAGACACTACGTGATTTAAGCAAACATCTTATCGAAAATTCGCCTCCGGATGTTTTCTCTCTCTGCAGTAGATTGAACCTTGACTATGCATGTTGTAAAAATGCTATAAAGGAACATGAAGAACGAGGATAGCGCACGCTGGTGCTTGGAGTGCAACAAAGATCTCATAAACGGCTGCATGCAGGCAGGCGCGTTACATGGTATTCTGTTCCTGGTATTAAATGCTCGTTTCTGTCAGAATGTTTTCCAGTGCCATAACCGTTCCAAGTTAAGCTCCTGTGTTAGCGTCAGTGTGGGACGAGCGCGTCACTGAAGCCCGCCCAGTCCCTGTCGCCGCCTTTTAGCGATTCCAAAATTGTCGGCGCGATAATGAAAGCGTCGCCCGGATGGCCTCGGGGCCGGATTTGGTCACAAATGAACATCTCAGACAAGCGATTCTTCTTGCACTCTGATTTACTTGGCTCTCTAACGACGTAATGAAAACGCCCCTAAATTACCCACGGAATGGAAAACCAGTCTCTCCTCACCATTAACTCTAACAGAAAAGAAAATCCATTCGTTCATCTTATCCCTAAAAGAAAACGAGATCAATTCGTTCATCTTATCCCTAAAGGAAACAAGATCTGTTATTTCATACCGAGGTGTCGCAAAGATGAGCACGCAATCTACAAACTTCTCTCTAGCTTCTTAATTAGAACATTTCTTTGAAGTTAACAAAAAGTTTTTTGAGCAACGACATGGCTTCAGAAAGACCCGGTTAAAGATGGCCACATCCGCTGTACTTCTTGTTTGTTGTTTACAACAGGCACTTTGAACTGAAGGGACTTACCAGTTTGCCTTATTTGTAGCATTAAGAGCGGCCTCTGACACAGCCGCGCGAACAATTATGCTTGACAAGCTAGCATTTTGCGGGGTCTCACTAAATATACTGGTACGCATGACAGATTTTTTTGTGGAGAAACAAGTCATACCCAGAGCGATAATCTTAGCCCCTGATGTGAGCGCTGGTGAGCGATTTGCCGCAATTCGTTATTAAGATTATATGTAAAGCTCTTTATGCTTTGATGCAGTCAAATTGTCTGAAATCATATTTGCAGAAGTTCATAAATGAAGAAGTCGACTGAGAGCCGCGATCGATCTAATAGGCGGCAAATAGCTTGAGGCCGTTCCCTCACCGCAGCTGAGGACGATGCTGGATAATACCACACTCTGCATCGTGTCTGGCCTGCGTTTGGGGCATGAGTATGCATCGCACATAACTGTGCAATACTAATGCAAGGACCTACCGGTGACTTCTCCAGGTGAGCATGCTTTCGCCGGCAAGAGAAGCGCCACTAGGTTCTCAAAGCATTCGGCTTTAATACAATGGGCAATGCAGTCAGCCTATATTCCTACAGTCAAGGAACCGGTCGGTCTGACTAGTTCCATAGAGTGAAGGTTGCTGCCTCGTATACGACGTTACCGTGACTTGCACGTTGGCACCGATTCGTAAGCTCGCCATACCAGCAGGGAGATTGGAGCAGCCGCTCGCCTTGCTGAACTAAAGACCGCAAGCTGGCCAAATATCGTGAACTGGAGCAAAACTTTATCCTTCAACTAATCGCCTGCCTCCGAGACATTAGGCCGGATTGGAAAAACCACAATAAGCTTTCCGGCAGAGCTGGGATACAGAGTCGCTGCGCCAACCGCCGAATGGAGGGCATGGCAGTTTTTGCTACAAATATATAAATATATATATATATATATATATATATATATATATATATATATATATATATATATATATATTTATATATATTTATGCACTCTATTCTTAGCACTTTGGTTGCCAGTTTACGTTGGTACCATTCAGTCATAGGACCGAAACCTACCATTTCTTTGCTGAAGACCTTTTGCTAGATTATGAAGAAAAAAGAATTAGACCTGGCGATTTTGTCTTTTTCATTACTCCAAAAAATCTTTATTTAGTTAGGTCCTTTAGTCGCACATACATTTTTGACGCCGGCTCGGTTCAATTACGGCAGAAAGGGAATCCCTTGCTCGTAAGCAATAAGCAAATTTTTGGCGCAGCCTTGCCTTTCAACCGATATATTTTATACCGATTTTAACCGATATATATATACGATGAAAAAAAGCCCTGCTAAAATACCAACTGACATTATGTGGGACGTACTCTACTATCGCTACTGGTAGGTGTTGTTCTAATGGTGCATATTTTGCGCTATATGATGTGTCATTACATGTTAATAGAGGCAATTTACACTTTAAAGAGACACATTTTAATTATTTGTTTTCCGTCGCATGACTGAGTGCATGACAATGTGCAGAAGTATCTAATTTATTTAGAACATTATAGAACCTCCAGATCTACTAACATCACAATGCATGAAAAAACCTAAGCTTAGTTGCGCAGACACGTTGCGTCAGTGCCCCACGTGTCATCTCCGACAGCATCGCCGCAGTCACTGGAGGAAGTGCGCCGTGCGACTATTTTGAGCCTACACAGATACAAACCAGAGAAGCGTCATCTCAAGGAGTCCTTTGCCTGCGCATGTAGTGTAGTCTTCTCCAGAAGAAGTTGCGTCCGATACCTGCATATCAATAGTTAAAGTGTATTGTCGTATCTGTGGCGTTACGAGCAACTGATTCATCATGAAAAATAACTACGTTACCGTAAATGCCACTGCCTAACAAAATCTAGTACTATAGGCTCTTAGGTTGAATTTTCGACAATCCACGGTATAATGGATGCCAAGTTCCTGCTCTATGTATCCAACACTTATTAAAAATGTTTACAAGAAATGTAGTCATTCCATTCTGTTCTCGACAATCTGTCGTCTCGTCATCTGTTATATATATAAATATATATATAGAGAGAGAGAGAAAGCATACATCGAGAAAAAACTCAGCATCTACTGTGTCGTGTACTGTCGAGAGTTTTACTTAAGAGCTTGCAATGGCGGAACTGCAAAGCAAGGGCGTAATATATATATATATATATATATATATATATATATAAACACGAAAGTTGAAAAAACAATGACAAATGGTGAGGTAGGCGCGCGTGTACCGAACCTGTTAATGATGTTGACGAATAGCTGGACATCTTTGCCAGTCATGAACCGCAATCCGACGAATGTCCACTCACTTTGGTCGTCGGTGCTTGAGTGCGGCGCGCCCAGAGATTGCATCGGCGCCGGAAAGAACAGGTCGGGATGGTCCGAACTGCTCATTCACGGTGCAGATCATCCGCGAGTGAACCCACGTCGAGTAGACGTAATGTCCCAGCTGGCGATGGTCCAAACCAAACATTCAGCAGATCAGTGAGGAGTGGGGAGAACACCCCGAGGAAGGAGAACCAATAGAGAGAGAGAGGAGAAGAGGGATATGTGGGAGAGAGATATATAGGGAAGCAGAAAGGAAAGAATAGAGGGAAACAGTAAGATCAATACAGCACCAGCCACCGACTTCGTTAGGTGTCCGCATGCCTAACCTAGAAAGTGATCTTATCTGAAAACTAAATGCATTGTTGCAATGATGTTTGTCGTTGCTATTGTCCTTGTGGATGATGTTGTTATGATTGTTCTAGCTGCCTTTCTTGCACCGCTATTTCTGTTGTTGTTGTTGTTTTTGTTTTTAGGATTGTTGTTGTTGCTTTTATTTTTGGGATCGTTGTTGTTGTCGTTGTTTTGTTGTTGTTTGTTGTCGTTGCTGTTGTTGTAAGTGTTGCTGTTGTCTGCAGCAGCGGCTACGTTGCGCTGCAGATTGCTGTTGATGTTGTCCGTGTTGTCGTTGCAACAACTATTATTGTTGCTCTATTGTTCTTGTTCTCTCGACTGTTGTTGTTACCGTTGTTATGTTTTTACACCTGCTTTTGGCGTTGTGTTGTTGTGCTTGTGTTAAATTAGCAAACTAGTTTTTATGCGTTTCTCAGCATTGTAACTGTGCCATGTTTGTCATTGTTTACTGCACATTGTTATGATTCCGTCATATCATGTTCGCTTATTGTTCTGCCTTTTACTGCTTGTTTATGTCTGTCGTCGGCGCTTGTTTTACGTGTGGATCTCGTGCATGGCACTGGTCCTTTCCTGGAAGATGTAGTCTTATGCCTTACTCATTTATTTTGCTCTCTTCACCGTAGCTCTGCCACTACATATTACGCACTACTGACTTCTGGATGCCATTTGAACGTCTTGATGAATGATCTTAGCGTACGTACTAAAATAAAACCAGGTGGGTGACCTAATCAATTTTGCTACGGTCGATACAACTGCCAGCTATGCGTTTAATAAAACGTGTTATATATATATATATATATATATATATATATATATATATATACATCTGAAGCGCCGCAGCCTAAGAGACTAGTGCGTTAGTCATAATTGTGATCTACTTAATTAAAATGGATGATAAACCATTAAGCTGAGAGTTGGTGATCACGGTACTGCCACGAGGACTCTTAGGGAATCCTAGACATCTCAACAAATCCATCTATGCTGTCGCTCTAAACGCACCTGACATAAAAGGGTGGCAGGCGTATTTAAATATATAGGTCAAGCGAATAATAAATCCATATATATATATTTATATACACATATATATATATATATATATATATATATATATATATATATATATTGTGTACAAGAGCCGTTCTTCCCTCCTTTTAAAATGCGACGCAGAGCCGCCAAAGACACAAGCCACTCACCGTTTTGTCTGCTATGTTTCCTGTCCGACCAGCGACCACTTCGACCGCTTACTTAAACCTATTTTATCGGCTATCTGCGTGCTAGTACTGGTCGGCAAGTATCTCTAGTACTACGCTATATATCGATAAAAGAAAATGAAATAATCTCTGTGCGTGTCGGTCTCGATTCCGTCAAGGAGAGAGATTGGCCGGCATGTGTTTGATACGTCGACCAATGTGTTTCGACATTGGCACGTCCTACTCACGCTTTCGTTCACGATTGTTAGCATCGCTTTGCCGGCGAACGGAAACACTCGTAGCGTCACGTTAGACGCGATCTTTTTCCAGTGCGACGTGAGTACGACGGCCCGTATTGCCGAGACGGGCGACAATGGAGGCCGTTCCGGCGACGCCGGGTGTTTTGGAGACTCCACGGACGGCAATTGAGCATCTGGTCCCGTCCGATTGGTATCTTTCGTAGCGTCCTTCTCAGGACTAGCATTCTTATCGGCGTTATTTTTGTTGCTGTTGTTGTTGACGTCGTCATTTCTATTATTGTTCTTGACGTCGTCCTTGGTGTTGTTTTTGGCGTCAATATTATTGTTGTTGTTCTTGGCGTCGATATTGTTGTTGTTGTTGTTGTTGTTGTTTGCATTCGCCTTGTCAATATTACATTTGTCGCGGTCTCTGTCAGGGCTAATGCCGTCATCACAGGGCTGCTTTGTCTTCGTATTGCCGTTTTCAACATTTTTGCCGTCGTTGTCGATGTTGTTTGTTGTTGTCGTTAGCGTTGTCTTTGTCTTTCTTATTGTCGTTGTTGGCGTTGTCTTTGTCTTTCTTATTGTCGTTTTTGTCGTCTTTTCTGCGTTGCGTGTTTTCGTCGTTGTTCCGAAGCTGTTTGTCTTTGGAATCGTCGTTGTTGCAGCTCGTTTTGCCGCTCTTGCCGGCATCGGCGGTCTTCTTCGGCAACAAGGGTGGCGGCGGCGGCGGCGGCCGGCCGTAGGTGGGGGTGCGCACCTCACTCGCGACCTCTTGGTCGGGCGACGAGGGAGCCGCCGGCCTCACTTTGTGCTCGGGGGTGGGCGCCGACGCGAACATGTCGGCGCTGCCGCGCGTCGGACAGCGCGCCTTCAGATTGGGCCCGTCCGTCGTGAACTCGGCGATGGCGGCCGTCGCCGCGACGGCAGCATTAATGTGGTCCACCTCTTTGTAGAATCGGAACAGCGTGACCGTGGTCAGCAGACGCTCGTCTGCGCCCGGCTGTGTCCCGGCCCAGCCGCTGCTGGAGTCGTTGGAGTCGCGCCTCGGCCGGTTGAGGCCGACGTTGGCGTGGCTCCCCCTCGCCTCTTTGCCCTCGGCTGCTCCCGCATCCGCTGCGCCACTGAAGGGCGGCGGCAACATGAGACGCTCGCCCAACGCGATGGCGCCGTGTCTCGGCGGCTGTCCCCGGGGCTGCCAAACCTGATAGCCCCAAATCGTATCGTAAAGCACACAGCACGCAAGGATTAGTTAGTGGGGTGGGCTACTTCCGACTTCTGTACGTTCTGCAACTTCTCTTGCCTTCTTGGTTTGGGAACCACAACTACTACTAGTACTATTGATACGACAATACTAATGCGTATTGACCAAAACTACGTCTAAGACTACTGGTACGGTAGTAGAATATCGGAGGTTGATAGAAGTCAACATGCCTAGACCCCTAACCACTCCAGCCCACCCCACCCCTCACACTAAGAAGACTCGACGCTGATGGGCGCCGTTGATGTGGACTAATCGAACGCCACAAAGACCGTGGTTCGTGGCTGCATGCGTTTCCGTTGTTTGCAAGGGGACAGCTTATAATACAGTGAGATTTGGATAAAGGTTTGATATAGCTTCTTTGAGTGTACGAGAAAAAAGTTTAAGAATAATCACACCGATATGGCGATTACCTATGTTTTTTCGTTCAAAAATACGTATATTGAAAACAATGGATAAATGGACAACAACGGACCACGCCGAAACAGAGAAACGACACAAATACGCCGAACTCTCAACGCGGCACTATCTTGTGTCTGTGGCTATAGAAAGACTAAGACCAATCAGCGAGGGTCCAGATCTTCAATTATTTGTCAAGGCGTATTTAAGATATAACAGATTATCAACGGGAGAGTTAGTTTATTTCTCAGGCAATTAATACCAAGTGCTGTTTAAAGGGGTAACGCTGCAGCCATAGTGCGCGCCTCGAAGAAAAGTCCTTTCATGTTAGAACATGCTCTGCACACATTTGTACTTTACAAATAGGTGAAATACAGGTAACACTAATAATAATCATATTCGTCAGAGAGGTAACTTTAATATAAAAGGGTAGTTAGTTTGAGCTAGGTTTTACAACGTTTCACACCAGAAGCTGACGGTTGCCAGCTCTGTTTGTGCATAGTGCATTTCCCGAACCCTACAAAAAAGAAAACTCGTTTCACAATGAGAATAGTCACAAAATGATTCCACAAATTAAAGTAGTGCCGTAACGTAACTAAGCAACACAGGTCGCTGAAACAGAACTGCTATTTGCAGCAACTGTAGATATATCGTCGTAGTGAGTTCTTAGAACCGGCACGTCAAGGCGCTGACAATATAAACCATGAAACAGCTGCGGTCGTTCCGAGGGAATGCTATGAGTTGCTTGCTACTCGGCAGCGTGTCTCAAAGCAAGGATTACTGCATTCTAACGTAGCACACATTTAGCTATTTCGTTAAACCTTTTCAAGTGAAGCAAACGGTTTCCTTCAAACGGCTATTAACGGCTGGTCTCGTGCGGCGAGTGTTGAAGTAGTAAGTAAAAAAATCCTTTCGAAGCTGACTCTCAGCCAAGATCTAACGTCTATGGGACTGCTTTTCGCATTGCTTCATAAGCGGACCCCCATAAATACAAATGTGCAACAGTGAGGCTCGAACCCGCGCACCTATGTGTTTGCTCCGGTCGCGAGGCGCAGATGCATGCCACCACGCCACCGGGCTCGACGAAGTAGTAAGTAAAGTAAAAGTAACGTACTGACGTCGATAACATTGTACTTTCTCTACCCGTACGAGTAGTCTGCAAGCAAAGCAGATGCCCTCCCACTTAACAACAACGTCAACAAAGCAACGGGATCGTAACTGGCGATAGAGAAATGCAGCATGCGGTGGGAGCCTCAGTGAAGCTTAATTGCGGTATCTTTAGTATAATGCTTATTCATTTAACGCTCACACGAACGAAGCAGCTACCGTTACTGTTACTTCCTCCTACAGCTGAAGACTAGCCAACTGCGTATAGGGCAGACGTCTCGATGGCTAAGACCTGTTAGACGTTAAACTCACAGGGTTTACCTTTTCTGTCAGATTACGTGATTCCTTCTGTGTCCGGAAAATAAGCGCTCGCAACCCAGGATCTAGATGGTCTTCGGGACAGTCTCGCAGGCGCGCCAACTCCTCGATACTGCTTTTGAGGTCCTCTAAGTCGTTCTCGCAAGAAAACCTGTGCGGTTTGATAAGAGAAGAACACAACAGTGAAAACCTATTTTATAAGGTAAGTATAAACGACTTACAATCTACGTTGATCGTTCACGTTAGCGTGTGCGTTATGGCATTCCACTGTTCTGGACACCCGTGGAGGTTTTACATTTTTTAGCATAATGAGATTTAAGGGAAAATGAAAAAAAAATGTTATACGGCAGGCGAAACATCGATTCCGATTAGGCGTTATCATTGCGTAGTGCGAATAATATATCGCATTTTCATTGCGACAAACCTGGCTGCCTAACACGATATTTTCAATATCGAAGTACATCTTTATCTTGCATTCGGCTATTTTTAGACGAACCATGAATGGTGCCGATTGCACTTCGCTTGGCGTCTCAAACTCTATATGCACGTCCATCGTGAAGCTCGTGGAAGTTAACGATTTGATTGATCGCAATATGTGGCATCAAAATAGGCTACACATTGCAGACTATTGATTGCACTGAACTTTATCACGTCTTACAAGCATCGACCCGCAACGAGTTTCTTCTAACGGACACGGAGTCGGTGGCACTATTTGCCCTTCAGATATCGATCAAGTTGGTCAACCATAAACCACGTACTCTCTTATTTATAGCTTGAACAAAGTGAGTGCTCGTCACCGACACCAGAAAGCATTGGACATCACTAGTATGCCGAATAATATGAGTGGTGGGCAACAAAAACAACACACACATTCTGCTCACGAGTTTGTCTCTATGATGACGGTGTAAAACTTCGCGGATGTTTCAAGCGTCAACACGACCTCTGCTGATCAACTAGAAGATGACATAGAGTCCAACCACGGGCAGCCGCCCTGCGTGAGCTGTGAATGTCAAATCACCCAGGGGAGTAACCCGTCGTTCATCTGTGAAAGATGCAGTGACTCAATGCATTCACATTGCTTGTTTCAAATGTCCGTCACTAGCTTAAAATCATGTTTCTATAGAAGTGAGTATCACTGGCTGTCACCAAGAATATAAACTTTCAGACATGTAGCTGCAGCGCTGAAATAGTCCCTGAGACGAAGACATGAAGTTCGCACCGTAAAAAGCGACGAGCTAATGACGATGTTTGCCTTGATAGCACTCGATCAAAAGCAAAACTCACTGAGAGACAATTAACGCGGTAGTTAAAAGCAAGCAACAATACTTGACGAAGTCGGCAAAGCCAATAAAAAAACAAGATGCCGCACAAAATGTGTTAGCTACGCGCAGCTCTCACGCTCAGCGAATATCCTTACAGGGTATGTGACGCGAACTGGCAGGACATAGGCAGATGTAAAGGACACAAACCTTCCGCTTGGAAGGGACCAGCTTAGCTGCTAACTATGTAGTGGCCTAAGCTTAAACTGCTAGATTCCACAGTGTGACCAATATACACCCGATTTTACTTCGACCACTGACAAGCCTTAAATTGAGCTAAAATTGTGCGGGGAAAAAAACATGCTAATGACCATTCGATGCAAAACACGCATAATTAACACCACTATGCTCAGAGGTCGACACACATTGTGAATTGTTTTGTATCCAACTAGACCTGCGTCATACGAGGTAATCAAAACTCTTTATATGGAACTTACGAAGCGTAATTGAAATTTATTCAATGTTACATTAATTTAATCGTTGTTGGTTCTCAAAACACATTGGGAAGAAGAAGCTCCAAATGGAGTAACGTGGCTGAGAGACACATAGCAAAGGGACATCACCACGGTAATATCCTACAATGATGAGTGTCGATGGAATTGTACAATTACCAACAATAGAGCGTAATCATTATTATACATTTGACGTGCATATTCCCGAAAAAATCTTTGCAAAACCGCCGTTCTTGTATATAAAAAAAAATATATTATATCTATCTATCTATCTATATATAATATATATATATATATATATATATATATATATATATATATATATAGTATAGTATAAGGTACCCTTGTAAAGCGCAGTTTGACTTCCAAGGAACGCATCAACGCCAGTGGCGCTTGAACTTGGCAGAACACAAATGTTCATTGAGATTTTTACGTTAAAAAATATTCTTCGAACATGTGAGGCCTGCCCAATTTTTGTTAAGCGCAACTAACTGAAACGTCATTCAGAATCCCAGGATACGAATACTATCCGTCTAGTTTGCACGATGTTACCGTTATAAGTAAATATTTTGTGTAAATATTTTGTGGAGAATAATTCATTAAATTAGATATGGTTTGGTCTTGACGTGCAGCTAAACTGTAGAGCTCATATGCTAGCCTGAACAAAAAAGCAGGAGATCGCTACACTTCTGTGGCACCTCAATCCGTTGCATAACAAACTATTCAATACCTAACTGAAGAAGAACGACTCCAAAGGCCGGGATACGTCTCTTGAAGTGGCCGAAGCCGGCCATTTCGACGGACGCAACCCCGACAACGCTAGCCACATGGATGATGAATCACCGGCCCCGATTTCAAACAGATTCTTCTCTATCATCAAGTTCAGCAGCTGAGCACAGAGTCATGTCAGAGACTCGTTCGACTTTCGCCGTATCTCGTTACTCAACAACCGATTGGTTGGTGGGCCTGTTATCCTATAGCAGGCTAAAAAAATATATCGATAAAGAATCGATCGTTGTCTGGAACGATATCTATTGCCTTACAGAGATAGACACTTGGTTCTGCAGCGGGTGGTTTATTTATTAGTCCTAATATCAATTGTATACTATTGATATTAGTGACAACAGTGACCGCCAATCACGTGAGAATAAAAGTACACCGAGCAAATGTTTGGTATGTATTTCTATACAAGATTAAAGTGTTTTATTTCGCCGAGCAGCGAAACGACATTGTGAAAAAACAGCGCCGCAACAACACATACTGTTGTAAGGCGTTTGCACGCGCCCTTTGGCCGCATAGGGGCAACCAAACAGCAGCTCAACAGAGCCGCATTAAGCGAACAACAGAGCGTTGAAAGCCTTTTTATAAAGCCTAACGTGCTCTAGAGGATGTATGGATGTACATACAGGGAAGGTTTATATTCTGCGGCATATATTCGGGAAGGTTTATATTCCGCGGGCATATTCGCTTTCAAAAAAGCGTGCGCGGAGAAGTGGAGAATAGGTGGAATCTCTCCGGAACGAGATAAAGAATATGTAGAACGAGACAAACGCGTGAAAAAGATGAAGGAAAACCGATGCGAGGTTCCTATTTAATTTGGCAACTAAGACTGAGCTTGCAGCCTTGTTGTTGCTGTTATTGTTGTTGGTGTTGTTGTTGTTTCTTGTTGTTGGTATTGTTGGTTTTCTTGTTGTTGTTGTTGTTGTTGGTGGTGGTGGTGGTGATGGTGTTGTCCCTATTTCTGCGGTTGCGGTTGTGGTTGCTATTGTTGTTATTGCTGTTAATGCCGTCGTCGCCTGTCAAGAACATACTACTCCATCGAAACGGAGCACTTCCATTGCCGCTCTTCGGGCGATACGCTTGTATCTGACTGTGACTATACGTAAGACTGGACCGTCAGTCACACGATATGTGTAAGTATCTATATATCTATCTATCCATTCGCATGCATGAGCTGAACCAGCGCGCGCTTCTCCGTCTTTGCTCGTTTTCAACGTTTGACGGATATCCCGCTGTCATGGCCACATGGGGTCCGGTGTCCATATGAGGGCCACGACCTCACTCGCACCTCACTCACTGGGCTAGCTCAATCACTCATTCATCACACCCAAGGCGGCGGCGCCGGCAGTTCTCCATAGCACTTAGTAGCCGCCGCGAGTGGCTGGCCGTTGACGAAGACGACGACGACGACGACGTCGCCGTTTCGACGTTCGAAGTACAGTACCAGCGTTGGAGCGGCGGGGGAGCGAAGCTGGTGTGCCCGGGGGTTGTCAATCCTACAAGCCAAGCCATTCCCCCGACGGCTCAAGCTTCCACCCTTCGTCACCGTACGCCGACTCTACGCGCGCTGCCTAAATTAATGCCGGCGGGCCTCCACCGGTGGAGCATCCATTACTCCCCAGCGGATACCGTTCGTCGTCCCCCCCACATCCCGGCCATACGTTGTACCCCCTTACCCTTATTGTTAAGCCCGATCTTGTTGTTTCACCACCAGCGCTCCTTCACTCTGCACGGGATCCTAGTCAGATTGGACATACATGAACATATATATATATATATATATAGTGAATAATAGTAATAATACACTCTCAACCAACAGTCTCTCTCTTCTCTCTCTCTCTCTCTCTCTATATATATATATATATATATATATATATAATATATAGAGGGTGACCAAAACATTTTGAGAAGCAATATAGGAAATTGTTGAGCTCGTCAAAGCAACTATTTTCTAATTCATCATGGTGTCTCTGAGAGGTCTCGTTTCGGAGTGAGGGTAAACTACTAAAATCTGTGATACTGGTGTTGTTGCCCGACATAGGAGCACAAACTGTGCAGTTGCGAGAGAACCAGCTCCAGAGTTCCCCTATACAGACACTAAGCACGCTGTCGTATTCGTAAAAATATTCTGTTTACTCTGAAAGACATGCGCGGTCGTCCAGAAAATGTGACATAGTCGTTTAAAAGAGAGTTCGCAAAAACTGAAGTTATACTATTAGCTTTCATGCCCAATAACTCGTACAATCATAACCCTACGACCTTCCCCAGCGTTCAAAACGAACACTTGCAATAGGCATTTCATGATGATCAATGCTCATTATGACGATACTTTTGGTACTAAACCTATGGCGATCGAATTGGCTTCTGGAGGGCTAGTCGAGATGAAGTGCATGCATAAATGACTTACTCCATCAGACGAATCACTCGTCACAGCTCTAAGCACAAACAGCTATATATAATCGTACAGTAGCTGCTCGAAAGTGCATTTGCGAACCACTTGATGCATTCGGTGGCGCCTGCGGAGCGTTGCACGTCTTTAAATGTGCCAGGCATGGCCTCTGCAGCGAAGGTTATCCTGGTGACCCGCTTTTCACTTGACTCGACTCGTAAACGAGGGCCCTTAGTGTGACTTCAGAAGAAAATATCGAGATTTGAGCGATCCTGGTAGTCAAGCAATCGGCCCGCCCCGGCCAATCTACCGACTCTGGAAGGTCACGTTGAAATAATCGCGTCCCGCAGGAGTGAAGTGCGGTGGCGCTCCGCTGCGCTGAAACCTCAACATGCTCTTGGGTAACACCTTCTGAAGCGCTTTCTTTATCTCTTGCGAACACCTTCTGAAGCGCTACAGTCCTGGTACTGTTTCACTCATGAAAGTCCTGGTGTATGCTTCTCCATCCAACCTGTTAGGAAATTTGTGTGAGCCGATAAATATTGGCGTTCACCATGACAACACAAACATTCACGGAGAAACGCCTCTTGTGTGTATCATATGCAGGGTTCTCACTTTCGAGCCACTTCCATCGTGCTTGCTGAAGGACGATCGGCAACTGCGCTACTTAATAGCTGGTGTCCGTGCTACCCAATCTGCTGAATTGTTTGCGGAGGCGCCTTCGAACAGCTAATGTAAGATAATATATATCTAGTTATGTGTGCATCGAGAGCCCTGACGATTGGCTTATCTAATGGAATGGGTCATTTATACATGAACTCAATTTCGACATGCCCTCCGAAAAAGCTTAGTTGCTAGACAACCACGAATTAAATCGCTATAGCTTTGGCATCAACATGACAAGCAGATTTGCATGGATATGCTAGTTTGAGCCCTGTAGGTGGTTCGAATCGACCATGTTGCATCTTCTAGCCAACGTTGTATGTTTTTTTTTTCAGAAGAAGCGGAATTTGCTCACAAACACGACGATGTACTTAATTTCTGTATCGAAAGACTAGAATGTATTGCACTTTGTGTGAACCTACGTCGGGCATCAACACCACTGTCACAGATTTTAGTAATTTTCCTCTCATTCCGAAGCATGACTTTTCAGAGACCATTTTTTATTGGAAAAATATTTACTTTAAGGAGCTCTACAATGCCTTGTGTATAAGTATATATATAATTTTTTTACAGAAGGCCAAGAACAAAAATGCATAATGCACACCCTTTGGTCTGGATAGTGTGCGACGCTCAAATCCACCAAAAATCCGGTGGTCCCCCAAACAACATGGCCAGGATATTCAGTCGTCTTCGCTCTCATAACGACCTTGACAAACTCAGAGCCAGCTCCTTTTCGAGCTCAACATCCCTGAACGAAAATCTTACTTCGTACTGTTCTGCACGTCTAGGGAAATCTCTGCACTATCTCAACCGTGAGCGGACCTCGTCTGCCTCGTGCCATCGAGAGCCCTGCGTGCGAAAAACATGTGATCCACGGCATCATTGGTTTGGCCGGCAAAGCACAAGACACTCATGTCAACCTCAGTCATTCCGATCTTTACCGTATACGTATCGAAGCTGCGCCATGGCCGGTGCGAACTTCTCACCAAAGTGGTAGTGCGTAGGTTCTGCATACTCGCATCGGTATCATTTCATGAGGAATTTCATCTGGAATTAGCGACCACGTCCACGACCCTCACGCCTCTCGTTACTGACCAGTCCACTCAAGAGTACCAGTGATTCTCCAGAGTCGGTATACATATACAAATATATTTGTATAGTTATGAATGCATACTTGCTTATATATATATATATATATGCATACATATACACATACATAAAGAATCTAAAGAATCGAACTGCAGAGAGACGACACGTACCTAACGTAGATAAACTTGACCCGGTAGTCGTCGTTGAAGCAGTGCGAGTGCGCTATTCGTAGCGTATGTAGCGGGCTCACCTGGCTAAGACTCACCAGCCGGCCGAACGGAACGGAGAGCACCGTGGCGGCAACGGGCGCTCGAGCCATCGGAGACGAGCCGAACCTCGACGTCAGCGGGTGGCTGGCGTAGTTGATGTTGCCCGCGTTGTTGTGCTCGGTGATGTGTTGGCTGTCCCGTCGATAGAGCGTGTGGTAGCCCTCGACGGGTTTCGTCTCGACCTCGAAACGTATCCGCCGACCGGCGCCGTCATGTACCGTCGGCTGGAGGCTCTCGGCTGTCCGCAGCGGCTGATAGACAAGCAGCACACTCACGTCGCCATATACCCCCTGACAAATAGCAACACACATTAGACTTGTATTTATATATGTATATATATATATATATTTATATTTATATATAAATATATATACATATATATATATATATATATATATATATTTATATATAAATATATATACATATATATATATATATATATATATATATATATATATATATATATATATATATATATATATATATTTATATATATATATATATATATATATTTATTTATATATATATTTTTTTCTTTCGTTTTATGGGACCGTCTTCTACGGACGGCAAGC
Organism: Dermanyssus gallinae; assembly: GCA_003439945.1. Taxonomy (NCBI): domain Eukaryota; kingdom Metazoa; phylum Arthropoda; class Arachnida; order Mesostigmata; family Dermanyssidae; genus Dermanyssus; species Dermanyssus gallinae. Next base: position 459,120 of record QVRM01003627.1, read on the forward strand.
TTATTTAAGTTCAATAACTCTTCATTGAGCTTGAAATTTCCATTTTACATAAATTCAAACAATTATAACTATTCAGGGAATTTTGCAGAAAAGGCTATCGCCCGTGTCTGAGATATATATATAGAGAGATATATATATATACATATATATATAAATATATATTATATATATATATATATATATATATATATATACTGACAGGGTGCACCTAAAAATCAAAACCCTACGGCCATTCACAGCACTCAAAACTAGCACACATTGGCAGCATTTCATCACGAGTTTTTGGGTACCATACCAATAGCAATGCGAGCCGTAGTTGCAGAGTAATTAAGACACTTTTCGGCGGGCGGGTCGAGATTGAGAGCATGCATAAATGACTCTGTGGTGACGATACGTCTGCGTGTGACGCGACAGGTCGGCGGTAGTGAACGTCGTTAATGCATGCACTCAACCTCGCCATGCCTGCCGAAAAACCTTAATTACTCCGCAACCACCACGGCTCGCATCGCCATAGATTTGGTACCAAATGATCGTCATGACATACATTTGCATTTGGGTGTGTTAGTTTTGAGCGCTGTGAATGGTCGTATAGTTTTGGTCTTGAGGTATTGGGCGTGAAGGCAAATGACAGAACTTCAATTTTGAGAATTTATTTCTAAACGACCATGTCGCGACCCCTGACCTATACGTTTTTTAGAAGAAGCAGAATTTTCTCACAGACACGGCGGTATGCTTAGTATAGAAGCACTGAGTGCTCTGTATAGAAGAACTGAGTGACTTGCAATGGTACATTCTTTGAGTCCTTATTATGATGGAATGAGGACATTTTTATACATGAAATATAACCAGTGCGCCGACATGCGAATGGCGAGTAATGCGATGTTTGGTGTATAGTTATGTTTGAAGTTAGTCATGCTATCTTTCATTTTCAAATGGCTAGAAGCGAAAATACCTGTTTGTGTCTTCGTAACTATCTTAGGTAGGACATGCGTAAACGCCATTCAATGTCCGAAACAACAGTGTGACGGCTATCGGTCAGCACGAGCTTGAAAACAATTAATAAGTGATGACGACTGACTAGAAGACTTGGACGAGAAGCGTGGAAAGTAGTTTCTGAAAGCCTACAAAGTGAGCTTCAGAATCATGAACTCCAAAAGTTTCGATGAAGTAAACGATGTACAAGAAGATTGTCTCCTTTCTACCGTTGAAGGCCTACAAGATCGGTCAAAGGTCGATATTACATAAACTAGCCGCATAGCATTTACCCAGGCTAAAATATACAAAAACAGGAATTACTATGCATATGTTCCGTTATACAGAAACGTTTCTAACAAACCAAAACAACGTTCGCTTTACACGCCGAAAAGTGCATGCAACTGACTTGCAGAGAGACCCTGGAGCACAGAGATCAGCGAAAGTGGGGTGTGCGCACTACAGAAGTGCGCACACGTAAATGAACAAAACAGCTCAGGTGCATGGTAGTTAGTAGTGAAAATCAAATGTTTACTATATGATATGCACCGACTCTCCATTATATGAACCGGTAAGGATCATTGAGGACCACCCTAAATCACCAATGACATAAGGAGCCGCATAAACGTATGGTCAGATCACAACAAGCGTGTGCCAATATAGCAGGATATTTTAACTGTAGCATAAAAATAAATTCCAGTCGTTTGTGCTCCTTTAGAGCAGGTACATTCGTCGACATTGATTTCATTCTTAAACACAATACCGCAGGGAGTAGCTGCACCGGCCGTTGAGTTCGCGCCACTGTGTGAGGAGATCAGTGAGTACCACGTCATTCATTTATCGAAGGCACCGTAGCAGCATTGCGGCATGCAAGCTTCGCAACCTTGTACACCAGGTCCAACCGAAAGCAAGCGCCGAAACTGCCACCACGTAGACGACTATCGGGATAATGATGTTTTCGAATGGTGTCGCGGCTGGCCCGCGGTGCAACATGAGCCGGAAATAGACATACATCCCGGCCAAAAATGGAACAGAAGCATATATCTTACACGGGTATGTATATATAGATGCCGTGGTGCTCTAACGCGTACGTCGTTCAGGAAATTACAAAAAAAAGGCGGAGAAGCGGTTTGAACGCGACTAAAAATGACGTACCCAACGGGTCAATAGGAGCTTCCCTAAGCCGTAGTTCTGACCAAAAGCAGCAGTCCCACCAAACCCTTCATATGAACGAGTGCGAATATTCTGCGCACTTTTGGATTTCTGTTCGAACAAAGTAGAGAAGTCGACAAAGTAATGAAGACGTATTAGAAGTATAAATATGGCCGCATTGCTCGGTGGATAAAGTAACTTAGACAATTAACGGTTAAAAGCAAACGGGAAATCTGCTCGTTCGGAACGATTAAAGTGCGAACATTTAAAATGAAATTTTAAAATAAATTCATTAAGCATAGCCAGATTGCACTGGCACTATAAATATAAGCTACCAGTAAAACATAAGCAAATGACGTACGCGTGTTTTATCGATTTTGTAGACGTTTCAAAGACCGCCTTCTAAATGTGTTTCTAAATTATTTGAAGACACAATAGGGTGTTATTCTTTAATTAAAAAGTATTTTAGAATGCAATATTATGGAATAGGGAATGTGTACTACTGCGTTAGTGATTATACGGCAGACTGTTGGAATTGTCCAAGATGACACTGCAACTGCCCATTGTTATTCGTACTGTAGGTGGCGGGTTTGATAAATGCTCTGCGCAGCGTAAGAGCAGAACATACAAGAGAAAAACAACAAGAGAACACCTACAGTCAACATTACCAAGACCAAGATCATGACGTTTAATGAATGAAGGTTCATAAACGGATCTTGACAGGTCAGCTCAGAATAAGCGAAAAAAAACACCTGAAGTTCTGAATCACCACAAAGATCTAGGTGTGGCGCTAACATTGCCGGTTTTCTGCTCGACGCATCTGCATGAAACACAGATGAAGACTGCTGCGGCGCTAAATCTTCTAAATCTTCGTTAGCCTAGCAGATATAATGCACTATCAGACAGCACTACTCATATTGCCAAGGAACACTCTCAAAGTGCCTTTCTTAGAAAACTTAAAATATTTCAAGGACACAACAAAAATAACTAAAAACAGTGGGTCTTTCACGCTGGATATCAGCCACCGCCGTACTCTATTTGTGCAATAAAAAATACATTGACAGACGGCTGACGTTATGTCAGATAGGCGTTTGACTGGGATGATGGCGTACTTAAACACCTGTGATAGATTGCGATAGATTAACGCAATACGCACTTTGTGGCGGGAAATTCTACGGCCGGATCTGCCTTTTGTTCAGGTCGTTGGAACAACGCCTTGCTGAAAAATCGACCTTTTTCTCTGTCGTTCCCCCTATAGTAGCACCCCATGGTTATTATCACCGTGTGTGTAAAAATGTCAAAAAAAAGATGAATGTTCATTATATTTAAACAACGTGTATGCGAAAACTGAGCTACAAGTGGCATCGACCGATTCGACCACATTCGACAATATCCCGATGCGCATTGGTCGCACAGAACTAAAAACACAACAACCGTTCCGTTGTATGTAAGCGCCATATTAAGCGAATCAACAACGCTTTGACAACAAAACAGGCGCAAAAAGAGATTCATGAAATTTTACGCTTTTTTTGTGAAATACTGCTAGCTGTTCTAAGGCGTTTTCTAGCCTCAACAGGTTATTAAAGACCTCGTGTGCTTTTTCAAACAGTCAGCGGGCGATGTGCTACGGGACACAAGTGGCTTGACCGGAAACTCGGCAAACACGTTCATAGTGACATCACGTATGTTGCAATATTTAGTCCACACTACGATGTATCATTACCAGGATATGTTTGAGAGACCAAGCCCGTCGTCTTAAATATTGATCGCCGGCACCCCTTCTGTGTGTTGATTCTCTCTCCCTAACAAAACATTTGAAACTTTCTTCGTTGTGTACTCGGGCGCCGGAGTAGGTATCACCTTGGTACACAAATGTATGCTATGAGGCAGAATTAAAGCGAATAACTACATGCAGTTACGCATACTGTATATGTATTCTGCATTTGAACACAGTATTGTACCTGGTCCTGAACTATGCGAAGAGGAAAATGCCAGATCCCAAGCAACTTACACGAGTTCCGCGATTGGAAAATGTGCAAAGTTATCACATTCCGAATATGCCTAGGCGTCCGTGTTGATCGCACCACCCTCGAAACTCGCGCCTAGCGTAACAGTGTGGCGTTCGCCCAAAAGCTCTACGTCTTGTAGCCTAGGAGCTGCAGCAGCAGCAGTAAATCGTGTCCGCAAGCAGCTTATATAGAAGAGACAGCTCTTTTTTTTGTCGATGTAACTTTATCCGCACAGCCAGCAGTTCGTCAGTCACTCAGTCAGCCGATCTGCTTGTCACATGAAGACCCCACCGAGACCGCACTCGACACCGAGTGGATGCATTATTATTATCGGAATATTGGAGCGGCTCCACAAGGAGAGAGAAACGACGACGACAACAATAGTTCCCACTGGGAACGCAGCAGCAGCAGCACGACATTGTGTGTGTATTGAAGTGCGAAAGCAAATTCCGCGAATATAGTCTGAACGCCGTCTGATCTCATTTTAAGCTTTCATGCCCCTTCACCTGAAAATACAGCGCTTTGAGAGCCTCCCTCTCCTCCCCGCACCCCCCAAAAAACACTTAGTTTTTTCAGGAGAGATCGAAAAGAGGTATGTACACATGGAATGGAGTTGACGCATTCTGAAATGTACGGTTGAAGTTGACGCATAGTCGAGTTGACGTAGTCTTGAGTTGCGGTTACAACAAACTTACCGACAAACGAACGCATCCAGCGAAGCGATTAATAAACAGAGAGTTACACACAAGAGTAACACGATGTGTGATCTAGAGCCGGGATACATAGCTTGATTCAGCGTATCTCGTTAAATCGGTGGATGCGGTGAACAATCGGTGGACGTTTTTTGGGACTTTCTTGGACAAACACAAAGTCTTTCTGCAAAAGGCCCATTAGTAGAGCAAAATCTTCTATAGCGTTGGAAACTTATAGGCGCCAAATGTGCGTATCTATTGTGTGCCGAGTAGAGTTCAGGCCAAACTATTGTGGTTGTTGACTAGAGGTTCTGCGGTCTACCTTCTGCCAGGCTTGCTCCGGGGGAGAGAAAGCAGCACGATGCACCGGAAAACGTGCACTTCTTCAGCACGATTGCATGCGAAGATGCGGGCAAATTGGCTTGTGGCCATTGGCGGCGACTGGCTCAGCGCTGCTCGGGTCGTCGGATCGGCGAAATGTCGACATTCGAATTTGCCGCCACCAAAGCGAACCAGCACGAAGATACGCAGGCGGCCATCCAATGGCGCTGGGACGCACATCCGCAAGTCACGAACCCGGTTCAGGTGGACGCGTTCCGTGTAGTGAATCCTGCACCTGCACGGCTACGTCTCATATTAAGCACTTTCTTCTCTGGGAACCAGTAAGCAACAACATAAGTAAACACTCACACACACACACACAACACAGAATCACACAGAAGGCACAGGGAGGGCCTTCGGTCACACGGGTGGAAATGTATGGGCTTCTTCTGAGAGGCAACACGAATCGCAACAAGAACAACAACACATACACATACACTTCGTTTTTCTGCGGCCTAACTGCCGTCTGATAAACGTCTGACGAAAAAAAGCTGTATGACTTAACGAGAGCTGCACCACAGAACGACGGGGGCAGCGTTGACTAAGCTAGAAAAGCATTAAATAAGACTGGTCTGGGCGTGTGACAATTGAAAGGTGCAAGTAACGGTCGAGCCCGGTGGCGTGGTGGCATGCGTCTGCGCCTCGCGACCGGAGGAGACATAAAGGTGCGCGGGTTCGAGCCCCACCGTTGCACATTTGTATGTATGGGGATCCGTCTATGAAGCAATGCGAAAAGCAGTCCCATGGACGTTAAATCTTGGCTGAGAGTCAGCCCCGAATGGAGGTGCAAGTAACGCGCATGCACGTGAATGTACTTGGACAAGACACCATGAGGGCTCGGGTCGTGCCCACTTAGCTATAAATGCGCCGTTGATGCACGGCGGCACCTCAAGTGGGAACTTAAAGGCCATTTTCTACAGTGTTTAGATTATTATATTACAATTACCATATATGCATGGTGTAGAGGTTTCTGAGCCGTAGCAAGAATCGCTAGGGAACTTTAGTTTAGCTTGTTGGCTCACGTGCTCATTGAGAATAGATGATACAGAATACTGTTGAGCGTTATCTGGCCATGCTGCTGTCACAAAGACTATTGGGGAAACCCAACATATCTCAAAATGTCCAATCCTCGGTGCATTGAAATTATGCCTGACGGCGATTGCGAGCTCGTATGGGACGGAGGATAGTCTGGATGAAAAAAACCTAATAAGTTAAACATAAAACGATGTATCCAATTTTACAGTAGTGGTTGTAGTATCAGTCCCCTATGTAGTTTGTTTCGTAATGATTTTTATTCAACCAATTAGTGCGATTTTAGGCAGACGGTCTGATACAAAAAGCTATGAGCGTTAGAAACATCGTTCCGAGGCACTTGGACTCAACATATAAAAATTATATATGCACTGAGATACACAAACATGATAAATGTCTCAAGCTCTATATAGTGATTAAGGTGTCGAGAGCTACCCGCCCACTCCTAAAACTGCAACATCAATAGGAATGTCTCTACACAATTATCGAACCAATGAGGGTCTAACCTAAGCAAAACGAAGCTGGCGTTTAAGGCAAATGTTAAGAAAATTCTAAGCGGTGCATTTTTTGTGTGTTGTACTCTACTCGTCAAACCGGACAGGTCTATAAATAATAAATATGATATACAAAATAAAAAGGCCAACTAAATCCGCGGGCACCTTATTGCTACACAAACGACTTTATATCTGTCAATGGACTATTTTTGTACCTATTTTTTGAGGTTTCCGAATCACCGGCATTTACCTTAAGTGCCACTTATCTAATAATCAACGAGCACCGACCTGAGGAACATTTATAAGAACTCGGATATCCAGGCTGAGTAGCTTCTTCGCGGGGTTGTAAACCATTGGGCCCAGGCTCTTAGGGGCTTGCTAACTTTCTAATGCCTAATGTACAAGACCTTGCTTGAAAATAATTGACGTTCTGCACTCAGTGCCCGATTATTTCCATGCAAGAAAAACAATGTCATACAGCTCGACGCGTGTTTATTTGCAGGATGTCGTACAGCGATCAATGTGAGCACAAGTGAGAGACTCACAAGACCTTGGATAGCTCCGTACAAACCATTTTAGCACATGTTTATATACGGAGTCGTCTTAGATATCTACAGTACCTCTGCTGTAGGTAGATAGCATTCTATCTACTTACAGTAGAGGTAGAGAGCGACTTATGCGAAATGTCTTTAATATGCTAAACAGGAGCCACACGTTTCGCATCATCAAGAACTTGTCCCATAACTGTTTCACATTGCGGACCATAGCTACTCTTTTATTAAAGCTTCTCCTGGGTAACTAGCTGGTTGCTTCGTCGACTTGCGCACAACAGCCGACATATGACTAAACTGCTATCAGTCACAGAAACAGAGACAGTGCTTTGCAATAACGCGGCTTAAACAAGCGAAAACACCGACATTTTGGAACCAAGTATATCGCTCCGCACACACGGTTCAGAATGCGACTCCGAAATGCACATAACAAACAGACACGATCTCTCATGTCGTCGCACCTCAGACAAAATTCAAAAATACGTTCAGATCAGCCAGACAGTCGCAAGGACACTATGCACAAGTCCTGCTAAACGGTGTAAGAAAACAACAAGAGCTATAAAGCCCGGGGGCTCATAGGTCTGACGCTGTATTCCATACTGTGCGGCACAAGTCCTGGTATGATGTGGAACGGTGGTCGATGTTGCCATAGATTTGATACCAGAATGATCTTCATGAAATGCGCCTGATTTTGTTAGTTTTGAGCGCTGTGAACGGTCGTGTCGTTATGGTTGTGAGGCATTAGGCGTAAAGGCTAATAAAGAACTTAACTATTTGCTTTCTTTTCTAAACGACCATGTCGCATCTTCTGGCCGGCGTTAAATTTTCTTCAGAGGAAGCTGAATTGTCTCACGGAACAACACCAGTGTCACGGATTTTAGTAATATTACTCTCACTCCGAAACAAGACTTCTCAGGGACCATGCTCGATCAGAACAAATATTTACTACAACGAGCTCTATAAATCTCTATATCGCAGTTCAAATCTTTCCTGGAGACGCTGTATATATATATATATATATATATATATATATATATATATATATATATATATATATATATATATATATTGTTCTTCATTAGATAGCCAAAAAAAGTAATAAAATCACTCTAATATCGATTTTTTTAATTATACTTTTCGACGTTGTCTCCTTGAAGCTCTGCACGCTTAGTTCAGTCGCACCTCTAGCGGTCGTTCAGTGCGGCGTAGCTGGGCGGACACTAATAGGATTAACAGGTACATCGACTTAGGCTGTCCTCGAAAAACAGGCGTCGTCTTATGGTGCTTTTGAAAAACAGGCATTGGTTTATTGCGTCTCCAGTATAGCACTGTATATACAATTCTCTCAGACAGATTATATCGTTAAATGACTGCTTATTTCAAACCTCGGAGGTGCATCCCCAGAGAAGTAACATGGTTTCCGAGCAGGCATTAGAATAATGTCTGCGTGAGGAGGCCACGTAAATATCTGCCGTATCTGCGAAAGCTAGCAATAAAAATTTTGGATAGCTGGGTCAGAAAGAGAGACACCCACCTATATTAAAACTAATTCTGTACGTACTGTAGATTAAAAATATATCTGTTTGTCATGGTTATTCCCCCCTCTTTGTAAGGGCTATGTTGTTGTATCTCTATAACCCTCGGACAGACGACGGCACCAGTGAAGTTTACTTATTTATTCAATTAGTTTCACGTTGTTGAAGTCATTCAGTTGTACTCTGCAAAATTCTCTTCGATGTAGGTAGAGTATAACATCATAGCTGGGTCGGACATAGAGACACTCGCCTATAATATAACTAATTCTGTACGCACTGTAGTGCTGAATATTTGTTTACAACATCTATTTGTCGATGGGCCGCAGTTGAGACAAAGGCGCAATGCTGTTTCTGGAACTCACAAAACACAGTATATGTATATATATATATATATATATATATATATATATATATATATAACGTGTTGCTGAACATAAATTTCCATTTCGCAGCGCCCGTACGCGAAATCGTTTCTGTCTGTAGAGTTGGCCTTCGTTTGCATCACGAACCTTCAAATTCTCGTGTGTTCTGCATTTAGCCGCCAATCGTCATACTGACACTCGTTCCAGCGAAGCATAGACCGCGACAACACAATTACAGTATTGTCGCTGCTGTAACTATATGCATATATAGACAATGTGTGTGGGTGACTGCTGCAAGTGAATTCCAATTACTTCAGGCTATCTTTTGTAGCTAAAAACGTTCTAACAAGCACAACGGTGCCGGCTTGCTCGAATTCGCTTGTTCTCGCAGGCCAGACACTTGTGAAGGCCACCGAGCTGTAACGAAGCCGCGAGTGAGTAAATCGGCCACAGCTGGAAGGGTCAATTGGGCGCAATAGAGGCCTGGCCAGCGGTCTTTTTCGTCGTCTCTCCCCGGGCTCGCTGCAGCTCGTCTTTGCCGGGGGTCTCCTGGGGGTGATCACTACCCGAAATAACAACGACAACAACGACAACATCGGCGTGTCCTTCGGACATCTACGTTGTCTGTGTCATTGCCCTAGCCGGCTATGCCAGTTCCAACATCTGAAGCAATTTACACAAGGATGTATGCATAAAGAGTATAATAGCAAGCATCTTTATTCATCAATAAAGGCAATGGCTACCCGTAGGTACAGGTCCCAAGCAAGTTAACTAATTATATATATATATATATATATATATATATATATATATATATATATATATACAGGTAGTTCCACAAGTTTTTAAAATGAAACCAAGAATTTTCCAAATCTTGTTTTTAATTTTTTCTTATTTGATATACTCCTCGAGAAGCTCAATACACTTTTTCCCACCGAGATTTCAGAGCATTTATACCTCTTGAGTAAAATTCTGCGTCTTTAGACTGAAAATAGGCATTGACAGCAGTTGTAACCTCTTCATTGCTGGAAAAACGCTTTCCACCGAGACGTATCTTCAAATGTCTGAAGAGGAAATAATCAGAGAGGGGCCAGGTCTGGAGAATAGGAATAGGTTGTTCAATAAGTTCGAACCTCAGTTGGGCCAGTTTTGCCGTTGCTTGCCGCGACTTGTGTGCGGGAGCATTGTCCTGGTGAAACAGGACAACCTTCTTCTGCAAAGCGGGCCGTTTCACGATGAGTTCTTGCTTCAGGCAGTCCAACAGTCTTGCATAATATTCTCCCGTGATCGTTTTACCGCTCTCAAGGTAGTCGACCAGAATTATTCCACGTTGGTCCCAAAAAACCGTAGCCATCATCTTTCCGGCCGATGCCGTTGTCCGCACCCTCTTCGGAGGTCCTTCACCAGGTGCACACGATTGGCGAGATGCTTCTTGCGTCTCGGAAGTGTAGTGATGGACCCAGCTTTCATCGACGGTCACGAATCTGCGCCAAAAATCCGACGGATTTTTCGACATCATTGGCCAAATTTCGCTGTGAAGCGGAAACACGCGCGTCTGTTTGGCCTTGGTTGAGCAAATGCGGCACTCATTTTGCTCTGAGTTTTTTCATCTTCAAGTTCTCGTGCAGGATGAAATGCACGCTACCCAAACTGATATACAAGGCCTCCGATATCTCCTTAATGTTCACTCGCTTATCTGCGGCAACGATTTTCCGCACTTTTTCCACGTTTTCCTCATCAGTTGCCGTTTTTGGGCGTCCTGAACGTAGTTCATCATCGGTGCTCCTGCGACCTCTTTTTAGCTCATTAATCCAGTTGGAAACAGTGGCAAAATATGGCGCTGAGTCACCGTACACCTCGTCTAACTCAGTTTTCACTTGGGTCGCATTCCAACTTTTGAAATAAAAACGCTTGATAACCACTCGAAACTCTTTTTTCTCAATTTTTCAAAATCACGCCGATACGTTGCACGGGAAAAGCGATCAAACGAAATCGCAACGGCCAATCACCATAATATTTGACTGCTAGCATTCGAAAAGTTGCCGTTTCCAATAGCGGTGAAAAGCGCGAAAAAATTCGAATTCTGAAAAGCTCATTTTAAGAACTTGTAGAACTACCTGTATATATATATATATATATATATAAGCGCCTCTATCTCATAGAATTTATGTTTTTTTCTGTTATTAGGCCCAGGGGAAACGTACCAGCAAGGACATGTGCAGTCAAAGTGCTGACTGTTCTATACTCCTAACTTATTCGTAAGACCGCGGTATTTTGTGTTCCTCTTAAAGTATTATTTAGTCCTTGTGGTTCTATAGCCGCTTTGAACCACACCGGTGTTCCAAACTACGCTATAGATTTGACGGCAAACATAATGAGCTTCGCACGTCCTGCTCTGGTTGGTCCGTGAATATTACGAATGATCTTGGCTATTGTGTTTGCTACCTTCTCCGCTTTTCCTGGGGCGTTTCTAACATGGCAAAAACACCTCATTCCTCTGTTCAGATGTACGAGTGTATGTACGAGTGTGTCTCGTATGCTCAAATACTTGGCTACACTGACCATGCTTATCTAGGTCTCGCTCAGGACTAGGTTGAAGGGTCGCAATTGTTTTTTTCTTACCAGTAGGATACCCTCGCTCTTTTCCAATGTCAGAGACAACCCAACCTTCTTCCACCATTTAGCTATGACTTTCAATTCTTTAGTAGCGTATAATTCGATCTCCATAGCCCACAGAAGTGGCCTTCGGACGGATTCCTGAGGGACACCCGCCGTCGCAGGCATCGCCCTGTCCTCACAGGTAATGACACGACCTTTCAAGTGGAATTTCCTCTTAACTAGTGTACCCTGTATAACCTTCCACGGTAAGCTGCTAAAGGCGTTTCTCACGTCTAGCAGCAGGGCAATGTATGACTGGCGGGTCTTGGGCATGAAGCTGTGCAACGCCTTTGCCTTGATCACTACTATGTTATTAGCCGTTAAAACAGATCTGTTTTTGTGGAATCCGTATTGAGCATAAAGCCGTTTTCTTTGCCGAAGTCTCCGAGCCTCTCTGCTACAATGGCTTACACATCCTCTTCTAACGGGCTAATCAGGCATATAAACCTACAATTGCTATTAAGTACGAGGACTGTCTCCGCTGTTTTCCATGATGTGTGTATTCTTGCTTCTGCTATGCTTACTCGCCACATTTGCTACAACCCCAGGAAACTCTTTAAATAGAGCTTTCACGTTCATTGAAAGAATGCCGTCAGGTCTTAGCGTTTTACTTTGTTTGGTTTTCACAGCTGTTTGGAGTGCCTCTACAACATAGACCCCAAGTATTTGATTATCTGATTTTTTGCCTGGCTGGTTGCTCTCGTAAAATGTTCTAGGGAAATCCGCGTGCTAGTGAAACAACCTTATAAGTAACCTTGTTTTCTCTGGATCCTTGAGAAGGGTTTTTGGAGCGCTCATTTGCAGTCTGTCTCAAACCATCCTGTCTCATTTGCAGTCTGCCTCAAACCATCGTTCTTCCAGGGTTTGTCGTCGAGAGTCGCGATGAATACTTTTCACCAATTCCTTTTGCTGTCGACAATTATTCTGTAAGCTAAGACTCTACGTTTTCGGTGCTCCGTTGTCAGTTCAGGGAGCTTTGAGCTTCCTCAATGTCCCTGTTCCAGCAGTGTTTTTCCTGCACCGACTCCCGTCTTTTAGGGTGTGCTATGGGTCTGTAGGCCTTAGAACATGCCTATCTTAGAGCAATGTCTAACTCTGTTACGTCGTTGGTCATTATATATACTCAATACAGTGATGACAATTAAATTCTCCTCCGCATTGAGTACTTTCCAGTCGGTGACCAATACAGCCATCATCTCGCTGCAGATCGTCAGGTCTACGTTTGACTCCTGTTCTGCTCTGTGAAACGTTGCATCTACCCCATCATTTATAAAAATATAAATATTTACATTTTTTTTTGTTTAGGAGAGTGGATATAATTTATAAAAGTTGTTATTCAGCCTTCTTTCTCCTACGTAGTTGTGCAAAATCTACGTTTACGAGAAAATCAGTCAACGCATGATACCGGCGCGTTCGGCGGAAAATTCTGCACACTGAAAGACACTTCGCTAGCTTGCGTAGCGAAAGGCGAATAGCCATTTTAAGGAACGTCATAAAATTCGATATGTTGTTGTGCCTTACGTTAGCCCTTTTACGTGCAAAATCGTAAAATTTTGCGTACTAAAGTAATGATGCTGCGTTACGTAGTTGCCAAGTAACTAACGCCTTTTCGACAACCATAGTTGTTATGTTTTACGTTAAAGCTTTCACGCTCAAAACCGTAAACGTTCACCAAGACGTTTCTGCCCCCTCCTTCCATTTGGAAAAATTATTTTATTTTCGAGTTCTGCCAAACATTAAAATATGTACTTAACTTTCTCATACACCCTGTGCAAGCATGCATGTCTTTGCTTCCCATGGCTATCGAAAGAGCTTAGTTACTTAAACCGTACACGGGCATTAGTCTTACGGAAAATCTAAACAAAAAAAATGGGCAACTACGTAACACAGCACCATCACTTTGGTACGAAAATGGTGGGCATTAAATTTGCTATTGCCTAGGAGTAGTCTTTTAGATGTACATTTTTGGTCGTAATGGCAAAGTGTTACGATTTTGCACGTAAAAGCGTTAACGTATAACTTAACAACATATCTACTTTTTAGGACTTTCCTTAGTCTGACTATTCGCGTTCCGCTACGCAAGCTATCGAAGCGCCTTCGATTGTACAAATTGTTATTTTGTACTTTGTTACCGCCGAACACGCCGGTATGATCGGTTTCTTTATGCGCTAACTGGTTCTCCCGCAAACGTAGATTTTGCAGAACTATGTAAGAGAAAAAAAGACAGAACAACTACGTTTTATAAATTTCATCCTCTCCCCTAAACAAGACGTCTACATTGGAAAAAAAAATATTTTATGCCAAACCTTAATTTATGTACATATTGTTTTGAATGGCTTTGTATATTAGTAAACCACAAATACATTGCGAATGGATATATTTTTTCGAAGACTCAACCATATGCATTAGCCTTCTTTTAAAGAAATCTGACAGAGACTGACGTACGTATCTGAAGCAGGGGCGTAGCATGCGGAAACAAACAACAAAAATAAGATACAAAATAAAAATAGAAAAACATCTGACACAAATAGGAACATAATTAAAAATATAACAAACAGAACAAATAAAAGAAAAACAAAAAATAAGCAAACAACACAAACAAAAAGAAAAATAAGAAAATAAACAACTCAAATAAGAATACGAGTCAATATAAAAACAATGTGAATAAGAACAGAGAATATACACGCAAATAAAAACAAAAAACATAAGAAACAAAAATACAATTCAATTCATCTTATTGTTAACTTAATAGAAGATGTGTTCGTGATTCATTGCCAGCGCGAACGTTCATATATATAAACGTCTTAGACGATTTGGTCAATGAATTCGAATTGAATTAATGAATAAACTCCACAAATACGAACAAAACTAGTGACTACTCGGGCTGGCCAATTTGCCAATGATTTGATGCTGAAACGAACCGACTTTTCGATGGTACCTTTGGTCCTTTGCAAACCTTCATCTTATCTGATGACCTATAAAGGGAAGCTCCCGTTGTTGCACGTTTCTTTTGGCTGTTATCAGTTGCTGCGCCGATGTGCGCCGGCAATCTCCGAAACGAAGCCCATTCATTTCGTGGCCCAGGAATGTGGCCTCGGGCCTCCTCGTTCAGCTTGCTAGCTCAACTTGCCAGCTCAACTTGCCCTAAGAGCAAACGCTGATAAATAATTCCCTCTGACAGGGATGGCGCGGCCGAAGCGATTTGATACGAACCCTCTGTTCCCTTTGAGGATGCGTTCGATGGTTTTTGGTGGGATGAACGTTCTGGTTTTCGTATCATTCCATTAGGCAGCTCAAACTCGACACAATCTCGAAACACCCAAAAATAAAAAAAAGGGATATCGACTACTAAATGCTGCATAGCAGTTCAAACGTATCTGGTCAAACACGCAACTGCTAAACTAACAACAACTACGGAAGTAATTACGATACCTTTTCTAGGTCGTATGTGTACGATACAGGGTAGTCTTCTGCTAATAATACCAACGTTCATACATCACAATAAAAAAACGATAATAATAATAATAATAATAATAATAATAATAATAATAATAATAATAATAATAATAATAATAATAATAATAATAATAATAATAATAATTGCAACAGCACTAAGATGGAAATTATCGATAATCACCAGTAATTTTGACGTTTTTTGTGAACGTGGCTTTAACGTAACGAAGCACAGATCCCATGCTTGTAGGAAAACAGATTTTGCGATATTTTGTGTTCTAAAGAAACTGCTCTACAAAAATTCTAAAGAACGCTGTTACACAGTGTGCTTGGAGTAAAGACTTCACAGACCACCAGCGGGCTTTTCCAAAGAATTCTGCAAGGCCTTTATAAAATATTTGTGTGACCATCAATAAATTGTGCTTAGCTTTTCTGCTAGTTTTAGCCTACGCGGTGAGTGCACGAAAGGGTGCATAATAGTTTAATTTTACCAGGTGTAGCAAAAGCATTTCATATGTGCAAGAACATAAAAACGAGAAGGTTCAGTCAGTGTTTGAGGCAAAAGACTGTTATAATGCCTATTGCCACGGCACCGGGCATCCCGACCGGTAACCCTGACTTACTAGTTTCGTGGTGTTAACCAGCCGGTACGAAACCCGTAGAAGTCATTTATTCATACAATGATTAGCCTTGACAGTTCTCCCATGATCAGCGGACCAGAGAAATGTTACTATAGGGAGCTTTCACATTTGACCAACTTGCTATTTGCGTGAAAATTGAGCGCAGCACGCATAATTTGCGCACATCACGAAGAGACACTCTAGAAAGCGAAGTAAAAAATTGCACTTTTTAATTTCGGGGGGGGGAAATCTGGAATTTCACACCGGCCGGCAAGCGATATATTGATGGCAGCAAACTATAGGCACGTGACAAATCTTCGCGTTTGGCTGTCTTGACATTGTGTGCTAAAGCGTCAAGGGCTAGGCTAGGTTACTTAGTACTTATAGTTAAACTGCAATGAAATACCAAAATATACCAGCGACACTCTGTAATCCTAGTCATATATATATATATATATATATATATTTTTTTTTTTTTTTGGGAGCAAAACAGTTTTATTTTATTTTGTGATATATATATATATATATATATATATATATATATATATATATATATATATATATATATAAAACCGATTACTCTATATAAACGCAGTACAATTCATCGCAAGGTTTTCTTGAAATGAATCACCAAGGTATATCCAAATTAGCTGTCAAAATCAGCAGAGTAAGAAAGCTTTTTGATCGACGATGTTACAGACGGATTCACAAATGTTTACTTCTGTTGCAAATTCTTTATGAATGCGAAGCCCGATTAAATCTGTTAGACAGTCTCAAATTCGAATAATCGCGGAACCCAAATGACGGTGTTCATGCTTTGTGGAAAAACATAATTTAAACGAGTTTGAGGTCATGTATCTGCTTAAAGTAAATTTCTTGGTCGTCTGTTACAATATATGCAACAAAACAACAAAGGTGTGCTAATAGCATTGTACGCTAGTAACTTATGTATCCTTCCTCTTTCCACTCCTATTCAATGTTTGTATTGGGTTGTTGCCATTTTTTAGCAATAATTGTCTAAAATAAATCTGAATATGTTTTTATACAGTTCTAATAGACGTCCCATGCAAACGCTTTCTTTAAGTTTTTATATCTAGAATAACACGTTTGGGTTATAATAACTTGACCGTTTCATATAGCACCTTTAACAAGCAGGTGGGAGTTGTCGCTTGTCCAGAAGCGTTTTGCTTACTCACACTTCCATTCAGATAGATGTGGGATACATCTGAAAATATGATTTTCTTCACGAAATCGGCATTACACTGTGTTTCCGGACGTTGCTTTACAGTATCGGCAGTGCTTTCAGCCGAAGCACTCGATGGTCTTTCACGGCCTGGCACATCGCGTGTACAACCTTTCCTGCGAAACGTTTGCACAAGCTCACGAATGATGTTTCTCAACGCTGGTTATGTCAACCGTTAATTGTACGAAGAGCTTGTCCGCACAATATTTTCCTCTTTATGATACATGTTCGTAATCTCTACACGTTCTTCTTTGGAGTTTAAGCTCCAAGTTTGATTTGGTCCTACCCTGTTCCCGGTTACAAAGAGAGCAGATCCGGAGAGGGCAGAAGGAACTTTTTAAACATGTTAGTTGAATATGCATACACCCTATATATTATCTAATACACAGCGTGGACAATCTAAATTGGCACATACGTTTGTAATTCTACTTTAGAATTCTAATTAGATGCTTTTTTGCTATTTGCTAGCTAGAGTATCTGTTCTCAGTGTGGTTACTTTTGTTGGCTGGCTGTTGCAAGGCTCATATTGTTGTTTTTATTGTTAGTAACCGTTCATACAACTGTGGTTATTGTCTATCGTTGTGGATGGATATCGTTATTCGCATCCCTCCTATCATCCTGTATTCTTACGAGGCCGTGCTCACGCAAGCGTGACGCTCTCAGCGGTAAAGGCCAGAGTGTCTATTACCAACCATAATACCATCAAGGGCTAAGTAATCCAAGTGTCACTCGGTTGACTGGGTGGCCATGCAATGTGCAAATGTGGATTGGCATTGAGAGATATCGATACGACTTGACAACCGAATAAGGCATATATATATACTAATATTCAATGCATAATATATATATATATATATATATATATATATATATATATATATATGTGTGTGTGTGCTCGTAAACGGCGTATGAGACTTAACTGCTAGGATAGGTACTATCTCACGCGAGAAACATATTTTCCCTTGCCAACGTAGGGCAGCTCATGCCGCTGTACTCGGTCGGCTCGGTTCCTCGTGGTCGGGGGCAGCATACAACTCTACTCGGATGAGAGCTGGCTTTATTACTACTACTACTACTACCGGTTGTTAGGTTGGGCGCTTGTTTGCCGGGGGTAGTCCGACTTGTAGTACCAGTAGTAGTAGTAGTAGTTAGTAGTCGTATTAAATGACGCCTGTTGTGTTCTGTTATTGTTGTTCTTATCTCATGCTTGTCCCTATTTCCTTCGTGTTCTTTCTCTTCTTCATCATCGTTGCCGCCGCCGCCGCTGCCTCCGCCGTCGGTTGTGTTCGTTGCAGAACTGAACAGCGAGAGAAAGACATGCAGCTGATGTAACGATGGTTCCGTAATACAGACCGAGCTGTCGACCGCATATCATCACGAGTTAGGAAGGCATGATGGCCTAGATCATTGCGTTCGTCCGTTCGTACACTTCCCACACATCGTTGTGCTGCCCGTACAGGATATTCCCTTGGGTTCGCGTCTCTCGATGTTGATGTCTGTGTCGTTGTGGTGGCCGTCCTGTATGCAGCCGACATCAGTTCCAGCTGCAGCACTATTTACAACATATATATATATATATATATATATATATATATATATTTATGTATTTATATATATATATATATGTATGTATTTATATATATATATATATATATATATATATATATATATATATATATATATATATATAAATTGTAACCCAGTTATCATGTTCCCGGCGTTAATTATATATTGCATTGAACAAATCGTTATATAAATTATGTAGGTAAAAAACAAATTATTATTATACATCATATTTATTCACCATAGTTGTTGGTAGTAGGATTGGATTGACACACATGGTTTGCTACGAAAAAAAAACAAACTAAACACTAAATTTCATTATGAACCTAATATGCCAAAGTAAACAATAATTTGTTCCAAAAAAGTAAGGTAGGTTATAATAATGATAATACTAATGAAATCAACTTGCGGTTTGGCCTCAAAAGCTGAATTTAGCTCATTGATGCTCTCGTTGTGATTTGCACTACCTTCGTTGTTGACCATATAGTTTCTAAAGCGGTACCTAACAGGGAGATCTTCTGGGGCCCGCGTTCTCTCGGCAGTTCTGATCCGGTGTCAAGTCGACAGAGTCTCTAACGTCTTGTACTTGCATAGCACAGTATTTTCTATAGATGCACAGTTCTGCCTTCGATGTAATGCCAAAGTAATAACGAGCCTGGGGGGGGGTGGGGAGGAATCCGGGTTTAGTGGGTTTGCGAGTCTCGCACTAGTCACGCAGGCTGCTAGTGGCGCATGTGCATCATGCATTCCCGAAACCTCCCAGAACAAACAAAAAAAAAAACAGTTTTGGCTCACTAAGATTGAACTTTTTTTTTTTTTTTTGTTCTGGGAGGTTTCGGTAATGCATGATGCACATGCGCCACTAGCAGCCTGCGTGACTAGTGTGAGACTCGCAAACCCACTAAACCCGGATTCCTCCCCACCCCCCCAGGCTCGGTATTACTTTGGCATTACATCGAAACCGTGGGAGAGGCGTCCCTGCCGTTCTCCTTCAATCAGCTCTATCCCTGACTATCATCCCGCATGTCTACCTGCGGTTGGATAGGGGGATGCCATTTTGTAATCCGTCCTGTGAGGGTGCGTCGAGACCATGAGGGCCTGGCTGCTCCCCACCCCCTCCCCCCTCCCTCGGCTCCTCGTCTCCTCGTCTCGACCACTCTCCCGAGAGACCCGCTCAAACCTCTCCCGCCTGGCCGTTTCCTTGGCTGTCTTGAGTGTCAAAACAGCGTCGAACAAGTTCGTCGCCTCCCTCCATGCCTCCGCCGAAGTCATCATATGGGAGACCACCTCCTTGATGGGTCGGCCCCTCACAGCGGTTGGTGCTGCGTCCCGTGCTTCCCTGAGAGCATCACACCGCAGAACAGTATGCTCTACGTTGTCCGTTTCTCCAGAGTCGCACAGTACGCAGATATCGCTGATGGCCTTCTTGATCCTTGACAGGTAGCTCTGGAACTGGCCGTGTCCGGTCAGAACCTGAGTCGTCCAGTAGGAAAGCTCCCCGTGTCGGCGGTCATACCATACCCTGAGGTCCGGTATCAGACTCTTGGTCCAGCTCCCTGTGGTCACACCGGGTCTTACCTGCGCCCATTCCTCATGCCAGGCCGATATGGTGGCACTCCTGGCCCTGGTGAGATCCAGACCTTCGTCTAGATACATTTTACTTCGTTCAGCCACTAGGAGGTCCCATGGCAGCATTTTGGCTAGGACCAGGAGAGCTTCGGTCGAGACTGTTCGATACGCCCGGCTTACCCTGATTGCCAGCGTTCGTTGGGTCGACCTTAGTGCCCCCCTATTTTTCGCCGTCCGCATTGCCATGTCCCCCCAGACTGGGGCTGCGTATAGCGCCGTTGATTCGGCCACCGAGGCCAGGAGCCTTCTTTTCACCTCAGCCACCCCACCGACCCTAGGCATGATCCGCGCCAGGTTCAGGGAGACCCTTTGGGCCTTTTCGGCCACGTACTTAACGTGTGCCGATCCGGTCAGTCCGGTGTCTAGCATGACCCCAAGGTACTTTACCTTCTTTCTGATTTCTATCGGGTGGCCCGCCATCACGAGGTTAATGCCGGTCGTCCTCTTTCTGCCTGTTAGGTACATCGCCTCCGTCTTGTCGGGTGCCAGTTTCAAGTGATGGGACTCCATCCACTCGGACACCATCACTAAGATTGAACTACATGTTGCGAGCATTCCCGACTAGCAAATGTCCCTTTCAGCTTACACCTTACGGCGAGAACGCCTTGCAGCTTACGACAAAACTACCGGGCTCATCCTAAACGAGTCATTAAATATTAGTTCAGAAGGGACGTATGGATTTGCGCAAGCCTTCCAGAAATCTACGTGAAATTTGGTATTAGAGGGCTACGGACCTTGCGGCAACCTGATACGTTGCATCATTGGATTAATTTGGATTTTTGACAAAATCACTTGTTAATGAGAATTCAAACATTTAGTTAACAAACGCAACCATGTTGGCAGATGCGACGATCCGGAGCCAACTTGAATCTGGCTCTGCTGAAGAGTACGTAAGTAAGTCAAAACACGCTCGACATTTGTAAAAGTGGGAGTCGATACGGGATACCATAATGAGCTTACATCAATAAGATAATGTGCCGTTTTTTGCGGCTTGGCATTGATTAGCGGAGGATTGCTTTAAGCCCTACATTTTGTCAACTTGGAACAATGCTAAATTCTACGGACTTCCGCACATTGTCGGCAATTAGGATAGGCGCTTCCATCTATGCGCCGTTCTCATGTATGTCGTGTCGTGCTGAACTGGTCCAATCTGACAGGCTACACCCGTTAAGCTACCTACAAAGTCCAGGCTCACAAAAGACGCAGAGCGTAATTAAGTAGTGAGACAAACAATTCGCACAGCAGAAATACCATCCGCACTCGAGTCAAAATGTCTTAGTGGGAGAAATGAGATACGCCGTGACAGGTTTACCATACCTCTATGGTCACACGGAAAAGCCTTGGCTCGGATGTGACTGTTTCATGTTGTGTAACCTTTGTCGCAGCTTATTCGAGTGTAAAGAAACTATCATTTCGTGCTTATTACTTTAAAGACACTTAGTCCAATAAGTGTCGACACTGCGAAGGTAGTTGAAGGGTATCGCAAAACGTACGAAGGACTTACTCCGCAACCGATGCGAAGCAACGTTTCTGAAGCAAATAGTGGGACGCGGCTTCTATTATTGCGCCATGGGCTGGCACTCACTTAAATAATAATAATAATAATATTACAACGTCCCCCTACGATGGCTGGATAAATGGCGAGACGAATACGTGTCACCTACAAGCAACAACGAGCTCTGAAGCAACCGAGCAAGATGGCTTAGTGGCAAAGCCTTTGCCTTGCATTCGGGAGGACTGGGTTCGAGACCCAGACCGGCCACTCTTAAATTGGTTTGCATGGCTTCCAATTCAGACAAGGTAAATGCCGGAGTGGATTAAAATTAGCCATGACATGAAAAAACCGTACACGGGCAATTGCCTTACGAAAAATCAAAAATATATATATATAACTGGACGACGTGACTTGACGTGACTGCCTAGGAAAGTGCAGCGCTATATGCAAAATTAACCTTGTACTCTCATTCAAAGCCACAGACACACACATCACATGGCTAAACACAGCTGCAAAGTAGACAAAAAAATTCTAAATCATATGCACTGGTGCGACGCATACTTACATATTTCTTTTCGGTCGGCCCATCAATCGCAGCTGTAGAGGGTTTAAGCTGTATTGATGCTGTCTTCGTCAGACAGGGTGACGTTCTCTGTACATCTTCGCCCCTTTCGACTCGTGGCGCTGCCACAAACATCCGAATGCGCAAAAGGTTGTTTCGTTTTCGTCTTAATCTGTGAATAAAAACTCCCTTGGTGCAATAACATGCGACTAGACCAAACGCAAACATAGACATAGGAGCCCCAACACTTACGTCTATATATATATATACATACATAAATATGATATATATATATATAAATATATATATATATATATATATATATATATATATATATATATATATATATATATATATATATATATATATACATACATATATGCGCGGGTATACATACGAAGATAGCCACTTACCTATATATATGAACGTATTAGATCTATGCATGCATTTGTATGCATCCATGCATAGATCAGGCGCACATATACAGTCAGCCAACTAGCTCGAAACTTCGTTCAAAACCATTCAGGACTGAATGTCTCTTCAGCAACAGCAACAACAATAACAACTTCCAAGACTCGTAGTTTTGTAGCTTGTCGTGGGTATTTTGGCTATTGTCGCCGGCGCTGCTATTACTAAGATGCATTTTGTGGCTGTAGTAGGAATCGCTGTTGTAGCCGTCGTTGTCGTCGTCGTTATAAGTGAGAATTGTAATGCCGGTGCAATGGCCGGCCTGTAACCAGACCTCAGCCATTAATTGCTTAATTAGAGAGAGAGCACTTGCGGTCTGCCGTGTCGTGGCTTCACTCCATCTCGCCTTACTTTACTTTGTATCCGGCTCCGCTGGCGTGTGATCGCCAGCAACTGCATAAAACTCGCAGACCTGACTGATACGAAGCGCCACCATTACTATCGTTATTGTATGCAAAACAGCACACGTATAGTCGCTTCCCTCCGCCTTCTAAGGGAAAATGCGTAGACAAGCGAGATAATGACAGTGCAAACAATGTAATACAAATACAACTACATATATCCAAAACACTCTCACGCAAAGGACCTCACGCTAGCTACAGCCTATTTTTGGTTAGGGTATTCCGCTCACACCATCTCATTCCTTAAGACTAGATTAGACGTTATACATATATATATATATATATATATATATATATTGTTGGCGTGATCGCCAGCAACTGACCTGACTGATACGAAGTGCCACCATAACCATCGTCATTGTGAAAAAACAGCATGGTCGCTTTCGCCCTGACTTTTAAGAGAAAATATCAATACAAAGGATATAACAAAAACAAATAACTACATATACCAAAGAAATTCTGACGCAAATTACGCTAACTACAGCCGATCTTTGCTCAGGGTATTCCCCTAACGCTCATATCCTCTAATTTTTTACTACTAGACTAGACGTTTAGCAATGCTTATATATATATAAAGCGCTTTCAGATCTCCAGAGCTTAACCGAGCTCCATAATTCCCTACGTCGCTTTATAAATATTTCTGGGAAAACCCGTATATATATATATATATATATATATATATATATGCATATATATGTATATACGGCAAGTACAATATGCATTAATAAAAAGTTTATTTTCCGTATAATACATTAGGTATATGTTACACACATCAACTAGCTAAGCCAATGCGCATTGTGACTGTCACGTGTCCGTTTCGATGAGGCCAGGGCGAGATCACTTCAGGAGTGTGCCCCGAACGGAGGCAGCGTTTCCACGTTGTATGTCAAGATCCAGGCGTTGTTTAAAAAGGACGATGACCTGTTATCACCGGATGACAGGTTTAACAAGGTCCCAACTTTGCGGATCAGCTGCTTGGTCCGAACGCCAGGGGCACCCAGGGTTTCAAACGTGAGAGGGCAAAATTCATGGGGATAGCCGATTGATGAGTATTTTCTCAACTTGTTAGTCTCCGCAAGGTGGGCTGCATAACCCGCTTCGGATGCGCCGCCACCGACCATAGAAGGAGCTAAGGAGTCGGTAACGGTTGCATCCCAAACTAGCATTTTGCCTCGCTCGAATGGTGTAAGTGTCATACCATCTGGACGTTTGCCGTCCTCCGCGAAGAGGCCTGGGGGTTCAAGAATGCACGGACGACCGCACGACCTAAGGGCTCTGCTAAAGGTCTCATTAATAGCGGCGTGTCTCGAGCGTCGTCCTGCACTAATAATGCACGATAGTCCGTGATGTCCTAGTTTATCGACGGGGTGACCACATTGGCACCGATGAGGGCTAACTATGTCTGCCCCTAGTCGTAAGCCTACTGCTATGCGAATCGACTCGTCATCAAGAAGGGTACCTATGGGGGCACTGGGAAGCGCGTGTAACCAGGCCCCTGAATCCTTGGCGTTTAAACGAGCTCTGGCTGTGTCGTCGGCAGCTTCGTTAAAGAGACGTCGTTGTACTTCGTCGTGCAGAGGGGAACTCCAGTCACGCTGGGACAATACATTTTCAGGCCTACCCCACAGCGCGCCTCAAGGTTCGTTTGAAGGTGGGCTAAGCGGTTTCTAAACTGGTCGACTCCCGCTGAATCTAAAAGAGGGGTTGCCCTGTTTTCCGCGCTTAGCATCGACGAGACTATAGCAGGCCCGGCCAGGGTCAGTAAATTTGGTACCCCGAGGCCCCTTTTTGAAACGGGTAGCAATGCCTGTTCTCGCGCGCTAGGCGGTAGAGATGTATTCAGCAAGGACTCGAGGGTGGACAGTGTCAAGTCGTTGAGCCTTTGCAACTCGTCGGTTCGATTAGATAAATCGGCCCCTCGAAGGAGGTGGATTAGTCTTGAGGACGAAAAGGAGGATTTGAGTAAGAAAAGTCCCCGATGAGCTCCTAGAAGAGGAAGGCGAGCGGCGGCGTTTTCTAGTTTCAATCTCCAACGCTCGATTGCTGCTGGGATATATGGGATATATGTATATGTATGTATATATATATATATATATATATATATATATATATATATATATATATATATATATATATATATGCATATATATATATATATATATATATATGTATTACAATTATGTTTACTTCACTCAAATTTAGTATAATATACATTTCAAAATGTATCTTCATGAAGCTCTATCTTCTTCACGCTTCCGACGAGAGAAGTAGTGCAACGATTTTCGGCCCAGCGCTGTGCACTCCACTGCATGGTACTTAGCACACCTCTGTAGGCAGAACCGGCAGGTGCACAACTCGTACTCCTCATGAAACGTTGCGTTTGAACATACCAGGTAGTGATAACCATGCACTATGTACCTGGTGTATACGTGGCGATTGTCACATGCAGGACAAGACCAAAGGTGCAAGGTATTGAAAACGTCCAAACCACCGACCTCCCGTCTGGCCTGTTCGGCTTTAGCTTCCCACTCCGAAATAAAACATTCGTACTGTACGCGGCATCTTCAGCCTTAGTCGGATTGTTTCAGAAGCCGGTGGACATATATATATTTATATATATAAATTCTTGAGGACTCATGATCAAACCCAAAATGTTGGTTGTACGTCGGATTCATAAACCTCCGGGTAAGGTGGGAAGGGTTTTGTGGTCCCAATGCACTTCAGTCAAATTTAACACCTGATTTACGCATTGTCTCAGTTTCTCGTCAAATGCTTGTAGAATGCCCTTCTGGGCAAACGCGTCCATGCAGCAATAGATATAGGTTGGCCTTGACCTTGAGAGGCTACTTACTATCAAGTATAGTGCGAGATGCGCATTCAGGGATCTCAACCTGGAACACTAGAGATCCATTTGCTCGTACCTCCTGCTTCGCGCAAGTTTTGCGGAGATCATTGTAAGAGGAGCTACAAGAAGCTCGACGTTTCGCCGGTTCAAAACTTGACGTCAGAAAGCAGATCCTGTGCCCAGACCAAGTGCTCGTCATGAAAAGCAGAGTCGGATAACAAAACATACAGCTCACACGTTGAAGCATTAAGTTGCAGTCCTGACGGGACACCGAAACCGAGCACGTTTTGTCATCACCATCACAATCATTTTGCTCATATTGAGTATGCATATTAATCGATTACGTTTTGCACATAACCAAGGGCAGAATCAAACGTACCGCCAATAGTCCCATTATCTAAAAACCGCGGCTTAAATTTTGACTCCAGAACAGAAAGGGACCAGGTCGTAAGGTCTACTTGCTGTACCCCGCATTTGGAGCGTAAGGGTTCTTGCCTCCAAAAGAGATTAAACGGGCTTTTGTACATCTGGTAGACTGTGGGATACATTTCTCCCAAGATCCATCTGCAGCGCCACGAATCACATCCCTTTTCAGGATATTAAATTACTGTTGATTCGCCTATGACTCCCATTGTTTCTATGGCAACTGGCTGCACTACAAAAGATGCCTCAACTTCCGTTGCTTCGCTAAATTGGCAACAGCGCCTGCTGATCTTGAAGCTCGGCTCCTATAAGACGGCACCAGCGTGTCCCACACAGTTGCGTCCCACACAAGGGCCTTTCCGGAGGAACACACTGGCTCCTTTCTGCAGGGTACGTTAGCGCTCGTGAAATCACTTCATTGAGGGCGGCGTGGCGCGAATGTCTTCCGCAGCTCCTAGCACAGCTGAGGCCATGCTCTCCCGTTGGCAACACCGGTGTGTTGCAAAGGAAACAACTATGAGGCGCACATACAGCCTCCCCAAATCGCAGGCGAAGTTAACATTTGTTCCTGCCAAATTATCGTATCAGGTCGCTCATTTATTTTACCCTTTGATGCTGCCTTCATTCTCATCACCTTGCCATTTGCATCAACTACATTCTAGCCCTCTGTGCCTTCTAGTTCTTGGCTACTACCTTCGTTTATACAAATCGATTGTTTTATCCAAACTTTAAATCGCAGACGAAGTTAACATTTGTCGTCTCAGGTCGCTCATTTATTTTAACCTTTGATGCTGCAATGTAAATACATAAGTATGATCGAAGGTGTGCAAAAGGATTTTTAAAAAGACTCCACAGAAGATATGACCTTAAAAGGAACGACATAGTATTACCGTCCTTAATGGACACACTCAGGATAAATGACAATTGGGGTTAGTTCAACATATCGGCGCTAGACTTATTGATAATTTCTTTGAAGTGCGGCCGAACAATCGCAGAAGCTAAATAATGTGTGTGTGTGTGTGCCCATATGCGTTGCAAGAACGGAGCACATCATTAATATGTTCGCCTGGCACGTGGCTAGGGATGTTCGCAACAGGGCGACTGCACAAGCCCCGCCTGCGACCAGTCATTCCTTACCCTTTACGACATGAATAAAAGAGCTTTCTTTTCTATTCTAAAGAAGCTGCCGCGGGGAAGCACTTTCATTTGCTAATGAAAAACGGCTTAAATGATTTTTTGGCGAGGTGGAAATGCACTCGCATTCTCGGGTAGAATTATAATTTCTATCAAGGCAAAAGAACGCACAGTTCGCCTGCTACATGGGCAGTGTGGTTAGTGTAGAAGAAACACCGTCGTAAACATAACAGCAACATCGTGTCTAAGACGTGTATAAATACGGATTTACGATGGTCCTCGGCAAACCTATGTTCGGTCATAGTATGACAGCGTGATTTTGCGTTGTTATTTCAATCCTAAGAAGTGTTGGCTTTTAGCTGGGACTCAACAGAACCTAATCTAGATAAGCAATTTTTGTTATTTGTGGTCCTGTGGAGTTAACGTAAAACTTGTAAGAGGAGTTAACTTGACTCTATACTCTATAAACATATGTACGTGTTTACAGATGGGACAAGGAATAACGAGATACAGATTATTTTATTTGTTTTTCAAACACGGGAGTTTATTTAAGGTAGGCCCGTTTACATACCTTTTAGATGTGACGCTTAAGAATATCGGAGCGCTAACACCGGCTCGTTTTAACCTGCAGTGCTTCGTAACACACGTATGTATATTCCAGTGATTGGGGTTTATTATATTGCAGAAAAGTATTCGTATGACATCAATCCGGTTGCACTAAGCACTACAAAAACGTAACAATAATACTTCGGATTTTATTTACTTAATTAGACTGTTACAGTAAATGAGTGGCAAATATTCACAAGACCCTGCCCTTAGTATAAAAAACTGAACGACTTCCGAGCTTACAGAACGTACTCAAAGGATACGCAGCGCATCGCTTTTTAAGACTGCGCCGTTGTTCTTAAACGTGATCGGCTGCTTAGCGATCTCAGGTTAGTAGACCATTGCTTAGTCAGACGTTTCAGTCTCCATCACAAGTAAACAAAAAAAAAGGCCAGCTCCGTTGATAGGCCTTCGCGGCTTGCTGAACTAACTGTGTTTCTTGAAATGACCAAAAACAAATTTATATATATATATACACACATATATATGTATATATATATATATATATATATATATATATATATATATATATATATATATATATATATATATATATATATATGCGTGTGTTTGTATACATCGAGCTGTCAAAATCGGCACCGCACCTGTTTAGCTCGGTTGCATTTCGCAAGTGCCTGGTGGATGCAGTGAAGTCAATACTGGTATCGCACAGCCTACTCTTCGGAAAGCTCGGGCCTTCGGACGGCTCCATCTCTCTAGAGACATATAGTTTCAGCCAATGCTTGTCAGCAACCTCGGCAGCAAATGATCGGGGGACAGGCGTGGTCCCACCGGCTCTTCGTCGGCGGAAAGGGGAGGCGTACGCTGTGTGTAGGTTAGAGCTAGGATAAGTAGGTGCATTTGTCCGGTTCCTCGAACGAGTTCAGCATACCAATGACAATCATAGGCAGAACAGCGCAGCGCAGCGCAGCCCAGTCCAGCCTCTCTGGCGGCCGTTAGTCCGTTAGTGATAATAGACCATAGATAGATAGACAAAACAGATCGTGCAGACAAAGTACCCTGACAACAGAGTCTTTCGTTTGTCGTCCAGACCGGCCCCGTAGAGAAAAATCTACTACCCCAATTTGACGCCCAAAACGCGATCTATAGCAGAACAGAGGAATGGAGGAGGGCAGTTACAGCTTGAGTAGGAGCCGCACTGAGTGGACAATAGTGTTGCTCTCAGTACCTGCAGATGGAGTAGGCGAGCTGTTGTATATAGATTTGACCAGCGACTGTACGTATGATTGATACAGCAGCGATAATATATTATGGTGTAGTAGAAAACGAACAGCATTGAACAAATCGTGTTTTACATTTCATTACTAGTTAACGCTACTATTGCATATGGGAGTAACTATGACTCTCTTACCGGCCTTGGTCCGCTGGTGCGTAACTGCCACGCGCTGCGGGGACCTTCACTGGCCCACATGTAAGTTAGTCAGACGGTGTAAACTCCCTAAAGTAACTTTCCCGAGGTCACTTTTGTTGGCGCGGGAGGCAAGGCATACGATATCGGTTGGGTGGCAACGAATTTATATTGTCATCCTGTCGTGGCCCATTCGAGGGCTGTTAAGGCTATTTCGTTAATACGGGGAAAGTGTTCTGCGCACGGTCCCCGGGCTACACGGTTAATGCCCCGGGCTTTAGCAACCTGGGAGTACCGTGTGGGACGCCTGCTGCCTTGGCTTAATAGGCACAAAGAAAGCGAGACCATATATATATGAGAGTACATATATATATATATATATATATATATATATATATATATATATATATATATATATATATATATATATATATATATATATATATATATATATATATATATATATATATATATATATATAATGTTTTTTTAGAGGGATTAACTAGTAAATTCATGATCTACATCGGACGTCGTTGTTAAAGCTACGGTAGTGTGGAATTCACAAACCTACTAACATGCAGTGGTCCTCTTTGCCCCTTATGGCGGGGTGGCCGCAAAACTGTCCTCTTCACCTGGCCATTTTATCTTAAGGAAGTAGTGTTCTTGAAGTATATATATATATTTTTTTTATAGAGGCAATTGGTAAAATGCGTTATGCACACGTCCTTGTTAAAGCCATGGTAGTGTGGGACTCGCACCCACTAAAATCCAGTCGTCCTCTTTGCCCCTTGTCGGGGGGTGGCCGCAGTACGGCCTTCTCGAGATTCATTCACCTGGCCAGTCTTCTTGCCATTTAGGCTGCTCGGCTTTGTGCGGCGGTTATGTTCGCCTAAGATATACTTTCTGCGAGTCTTCTTACTATAATCCAGGATTTGTGATGCTTGAGGAGCGCCTCTACAAGGGCTTAGCATGTAAGGGGGTTCTTCAGTCGTAAGTTCCGGAACAGTAGCTCTCGTTCTGTGTCGAAAGAGACGCACCGTTTATAGCAGTGCCTTACATCGTCCGCCTCCCCCGAATTGCACATACGGCATACAGGGGAGTCAGTTTTACCAATGCGGTGTAGGTATTGCTGAAAACAGCCACCATGGCCTGTTATTAGTTGCGTTAGTGGGTAGGTAAGCGAGCCGTGTTTGAGGCTGTACAATTTTTTGAGATCAGGAAGTATTGATTTTCTCCAATATCCAGAATGGCCCGTCTGGATTGTTTCTCATTGCTAGATTCATTGGCTTAGGGTACCGGTCCTGCTGATTAGTGTTTCCTCCTAACGGCCGTTAATTAAAGGGTTTCTTGATGCCAGTTCTTTAACACTTAGGTCCCAGGGAATTTGTCTGTAAGGGATCTGTACAGCTGCTGTGGAAGCCGTGCGACCTGCTCGTGCGCTCCCATAAGGGTGCAACGTATAATATGATGCTGCCTATTACTGATGCTAAGAGGCGGCGCCGAGAATTGGTTGCTTCTCTGGTCCGTGGGAGGATTTTCGTAGCTCTGCTGAGGCTTTGGCTGCTTTTCTTGTTGCACAGAGCACATGAGGTGTTCCTGTGTGAGCCCTGTCCAGGATCACGCCCACGGCTAAGGTAGCAGCGGCGATCAGGAGACTGTATTACAATACATATGCAGCCATGCATAAACAGGCTCGTGACGCGCTTTGACTTTCCCGATCAGGTATATAGGCTTAATTAGCGTCTGATCCTGTATATACGAGGTCTTTACATGTTCAAGTATATATATATATATATAGAGAGAGAGAGAGAAAGAGAGAAGAACCGCGAAGCAATATGTGGCATAGCACCTATTGTACTTTGCTGGGCTTCAAGTATATATATATATATATATATATATATATATAAATACATATATATATATTTTTATTGCTTCGTGGTTCTTTCGCTAGCGAAGTTGGTAGTCCAAACGTGTAAGTCATTGTCGTAAGTATTTTGTTATCCAGCTAGGATGTTAATATATACATATATATATATATATATATATATATATATATATATATATATATATATATATATATATATATATATATATACAAGGGCGAATCGAATTTAATAAAATACTACTTAACTGTTCTTTCAAGCTGTTTATGTTTCCTTTAAAATAGCTTTCGCCTTCAACTATGCACTTGTGCCGCCTTCTTTCCCACTTTTCGAAACATTTTTTAAAGGCGTTTTTGGAATTGAGTTGAGTTGTTTCTGCGACCTATCCTTATGTCCCTTATAGTCTCATAACGTTGTCTTTTCAATTTTTTTGTACGTGGTAATAGGAAGAAGTCGCACAGAGCCAGGTCCGACGAACAGGGAGGTTGCAGAAATATATAAATCGAATGTTTGATCAAATAAGCCGAAATCTATAACAATGTGTGCGCCAATGCGTTGTCGTGGTGGCGGATCCAAGATTGTTTGCCCAGACTTCAGGCCTCTTGGGTCGGATGTGTTCGACCAAAATTCTTTACATTTCGCACTAGTATTATATAATAACCGTATTACCAGATGGCAGAAATTCGTGGAAGATGGTTCCCTCGAAGTCGAAAAAACAGTCCCAAGAACCTTGGTTTCATTTTAGGAAGTATTTTAATGTGTTTTTTCTGTTATTGACATCGACGATCTTCCCGAACAGGGTATATCTTCGGTCTCATTATGACCGGTACCGGTATGCACAGCGTTTCGAGACACAGCTTTTCCATAAGCAGTTTGTAACATTCCCACCACGTTAGTGATTTGGTTTGGCAATAGAACTTATGATTTGTTTTTTTAAGACAGAGTTTCTTTGAACCAGATTCAAACATTATACACCGCCACTGATTCCTGGCGAAATTTAGCCTGTGTGGTTATTAGTTTACTTAATCTTATAATTAGGTGATCTAATAGCACTTGCAAGCCAAACAGACCGGAAGACCTTGGTAGTTTCGGTTTAA
Organism: Dermanyssus gallinae; assembly: GCA_003439945.1. Lineage (NCBI taxonomy): Eukaryota > Metazoa > Arthropoda > Arachnida > Mesostigmata > Dermanyssidae > Dermanyssus > Dermanyssus gallinae. The sequence goes on from QVRM01003627.1 coordinate 491,749, forward strand.
TTTTTAGAATTCAATAACGAAAAAAAAATCTGCCTACATATATTTCATTATCTTATGTTTTATTTTTTCTTAAATTATTATTCAATTATTATAAATATATCATTCTTTATTAACACCTAAGCCGGGTAAAAAGATATTTACAGTGAAAAATTACACCGTTGTACTGCCAACCCGCTAATGAAGGAAACGCGGGACATTCTGCTACGTGGAACCTAGTGCACTTTGTTTGACATGTCAAACACACACATTAATCGTGAGGCCTGTGAAATCTATCGATTTGACACAGAGTGTAGTGAATATCGGCATCCATCTCTTTCAGTTTTACCTTTCATTGCCTATTATCTGTTTTAAACACCTCTGTTCTGGTTGGGCCCACCGCGCTTGAAGTGTCTCTGTAAACACGGGATTTTCCACCAAAGCCCTCATAAATCTGTTTCTGCAAGTATTTGACAGTCCCAGTCTCATAGCAACACCTTTGTGTATATATATGCAAAAAGAGTTGTAGGATTTGACTTTGAATGCCGCTCTGCACTTTGCGAATATGCATACTTTACACATTAATTGCAATAGGTTTAAATATGGGCTGTAAGGGAAGCACGATTAACCACACCTGCACCAAATGGTTTGTATGAGCAGAACTTACTAACTTACTGGAAAGCGTATGACCTATTATGTGACAGTGACATTTTTGACCGTTTCACCTTTCTTTGTTTCGACATGCTGGCGTGGGTGGTCCTTTACTACGAGTGCTCTCCAGCTTCTTCGCTGAAGACCGCCTTCCAGTAAGGGTAAGGGGCGAAGACACCTTGCAGCTGGGTCAAAACGTAGGGACTCCTCAAGGGGACCCTCTGAGATGCCTTGCATTATCTTTGTTCATCGCAGCCCAAGCCGCCATGTTCGGGACGAGTTTAGAGACGCCTTCGTCGTCATGTATGCGGATGACATGGTAGTGGCTCACTGGGACCGCGGTGTAACTTCGTCGAAGTGTCGACGACGTAGAAAGTTACCTTCACCGTAAGGGCCTGCAAATAAATTCGCGGAAAACGAAAGCCATAAAGTTTCGCCGTGTAAGTAAATTGGCTGCAGCAGACATAATACCCTGTTGTTTCCAACCGCTGGAGCTTGTCAATTCATTCCCGTATTTGGCTCTGACACTACACTATACGGGCACGACTTTTACCCAGCACGTCAAAGACAAATGTCGAGCGGCTCTCACCTCTATTCACACAGAGGTGAGAGACCCTCGACGACTGTCTTCGAGTGCGGCCGCGCATCTTTTTGAGCTTAAGATTGTGCCAATGTTAATCTACAGCCTTGGCAGGATGTGGGGCCGTCTTTCAGCGGTAATTTTGCGCAGCAAGAAAGATGCTTCACAATATATATGAAGCGGGTTATTTGCCTACCGCAGACGACAAGAAGCCGTTTCGTGTACCTGCTCGTGGGTTGCGGGCCGGCAGTGGAAACAATCAGGGTTAGGCTTGGGTCACCTATTGCAGGACCATTTCAGCATTTTTGGTTGGATGGGCAGGGAAAAGTGACCGAGGCCTCGGCAGAGGTAGCGCAAGTACCGTGTACCTCGCCAAGGAGCTTTGGGATGGAATGGCATGCACTAGCCGACAGTGTACACAAGGTACATTGTACATGGCTATCATCTAAGTATGTTCGACTCAGGAGTTTCACCAAGTTAACAATAAATGTCGTTGCCGATTCTGCTCGCAGATATGCGTTAAATACCACGCAGCGACCGCCTTCCAGTAAGCGTAAGGGGCGAAGACACCTTGCAGCTGGGTCAAAACGTAGGGACTCCTCAAGGGGACCCTCTGAGATGCCTTGCATTCTCCTTGTTCATCGCAGCCCAAGCCGCCATGTTCGGGACGAGTTTAGAGGACGCCTTCGTCGTCATGTATGCGGATGACATGGTAGTGGCTCACTGGGACCGCGGTGTAATTCGTCGAAGTGTCGACGACGTAGAAAGTTACCTTCACCGTAAGGGCCTGCAAATAAATTCGCGGAAAACGAAAGCCATAAAGTTTCGCCGTGTAAGTCAATTGGCTGCAACAGACGTAATACCCTGTTGTTTCCAACCGCTGGAGTTTGTCAATTCATTCCCGTATTTGGCTCTGACACTACACTATACGGGCACGACTTTTACCCAGCACGTCAAAGACAAATGTCGGGCGGCTCTCACCTCTATTCACACAGAGGTGAGAGACCCTCGACGACTGTCTTCGAGTGCGGCCGCGCATCTTTTTGAGCTTAAGATTGTGCCAATGTTAATCTACAGCCTTGGCAGGATGTGGGGCCGTCTTTCAGCGGTAAATTTTGCGCAGCAAGAAAGATGCTTCACAATATATATGAAGCGGGTTATTTGCCTACCGCAGACGACAAGAAGCCGTTTCGTGTACCTGCTCGTGGGTTGCGGGCCGGCAGTGGAAACAATCAGGGTTAGGCTTGGGACACCTATTGCAGGACCATTTCAGCATTTTTTGTTGGATGGGCAGGGAAAAGTGACCGAGGCCTCGGCAGAGGTAGCGCAGTTACCGTGTACCTCGCCAAGGAGCTTTAGGATGGAATGGCATGCACTAGCCGACAGTGTACACAAGGTACATTGTACATGGCTATCATCTAAGTATGTTCGACTCAGGAGTTTCACAAAGTTAACAATAAATGTCGTTGCCGATTCTGCTCGCAGATATGCGTTAAATACCACGCAGCGAGCTGTCAAACGCATCGGCGGTCTTTGCACTTTTCACCTGGTGGGACGGTCGCTGAAGTGTTTAAATTGTATATAATAAACTGTATTGTAATTATGTACCATCTTGAAATGCATGCAAAAACTAGCAAATCGACAAATTGCTTTGACTCACCGAGACCACCTGTGGCGCAAGGGTCAAGATGACCCAGATTATCAGGGAGCCTACAGGTCAGGACACCGACTGCAGAACGTCGGACGCTTTACACGAGGTACCACTATGAGCAATTACCCCTCTTTTCAGTAAAAGCAAAATTTAGTTGTCGCTTCGTCAGCAGATTGCAGTTCCTACGCACTATCCTATGAAGGTTAGCGAACCCCGCCAGAGCCGGACGTCTAACCGCTAATAAAGGCAACTCTTCTGGTTGCCAGCCAACTACGTCTTGCAGACTATTACTGCCTGCGGGACCTCCCAACCTGCATTAGGTACCAACGCCACTGTCACACAGCCGGCACTTGCAAGGCAGAAGAACCCATCAGGCGCACGTGCAATCATTGTTCTACGGAGCATACAGTACGGGAATGCGATGCCTTGACGCCCCAATGCTTCGCTTGCGTACGCACCAATGGGCGAGGATTCGCGTGGGCCAGCATCCCAAATCTCTCTTTTGTAGTATACCTATGCTACGTCTTGCCTAACAAACTATTAGCGGACTTCAATAATTTCTTGAAGAGCTCACAGCGTCATTATAAGGACACTCCGGTTGCCCTGTCTCAGTTACGAGGGACTTCAACTTTCATTGCACAGTCTAGGGATTATGCCGTACAACCAATAAGGGTCATTCATGAACCAAATAGCGGAGTGGAATACACCACTTGGCAGATGAGGAGGTCAGGAAAACGTACGCTGATAGAAAGTCTCGGCAACAGATACACATGGCTCCAGGAAACAGAAGTTAAAAACAAGACGTTGCTAACATTCTGGCGGTGGTTTGCAGGGCGGCGGGCGGTTTCCCGGGGGAAGTGTACCCCACTGCCAACCCAAGGCGTGGTGAAGTCATGGCGTAGAGGAGGCACGCTCCAACTGTCATCATGTCTGGCCCGACACCGATAGGACCCGGAGGAGTCTCTGCAGGCGGCCCGTCCAGAAAGCCATATTTTTATAAGACACATAGATCAAAGCAACGGGTCTTAAAGATGTCTATAGCAAGAACTGAAGTTGCAGCATGAAATTACCTGACCAAGAGCGTCCCTGATATTTCTCGTTGTTGCCGTCCGTTGTTTTTAATTCTAGACCATCCTCCGTCCCTAAGGGCTTGGTATCACCGTAAGATATAACATCAACGCACTGAAAGCCGGATACGTTGAGAAATTCAGGGTTTCAACGGCAGTCATTGCGGCATGAACCAAAGATCCCAAAAGAAGAAGAAATTTAGCAGCTGGAGCCCTATGTCTATATATACAGGGGATTTGACTGTCTACTTAACACAAAACATTGCTAAGTCCAGTAATTGGTTGTGAAACAATGTGATTTCTGTCTCTAGCGTGCTATAAATGTCAAATTGAAAAGATTCTTTGAAGCGCAGGTAAACAGTGGGAAGTAACTATGTTTTTCTGGTGACTGTCCCAAGGCTAGACAACCAGGAGTATTAGCCTGTTGTTTTGCCTCAATAGGCAGAATGAGATGAGAGTACCACCACATAAAACAGGCCTCCTGGCACGAAATTCGTCTGTGTCTATTGCTGTCCTTCGCAGCAATAGATGTCCACCTGTCTTGGTGTGGGTCGAAGTCGTCCCGAAAGGGAGAGCAAGTAATACGCTAGGATGTAACGCAAAATCGTTAGGTGACTGAATTCGATTATTTAGGCCAGAGTAATGTGCGCTTCGCTGCTCTGTCTATTCAGAGCTGGTGGCACTCCTCCCTATGCCAGTGCGATAATCACTTGGCGGAGGGAGTGTATGTATAGCTCTCCTTTGTTAGCCAAATGTCTCGTCATCTAATTAGTGACGCGCACGATGGGATTAACGAGGTTCCACTGTCCCTGTCTACTGTCTGGCAAAACCACAGCCAAGAAAACGGGACTCTAGTCTAACTTTGTGAAGAGACAGCGATGTGTGCGGCATACGTCGGTTACTTGTCGTCAATGAGAGACCACTACTCCTATTGTTTTTGTTTACTTACTCAATAAGGTAAATATGGTATTTTCATGTTTCAGACAAACAACATAGTTATTTGTGTGATTTATGTTGAGAACATACTCAGGTGAGGAGTTTCACTGGGGCGGTACATCTGTCAAAGTCTAACGCAGGCGCTCTAAAACCAGCAATCTCGCATCTAGTAAAAAGGGTCAATGTAAGCTTGATTTTAGCTTACAGTAAACATGTAGACCGTGAGAGCGGGGGCCCCTCGCTTCCTTTGATTTTGGGAATTTATTAGGAAAGAGGTGTTGAAAAAATGTTACCGCTGGGATAGCCGGCGTGTGGCGGCTAAGCCTTCAAATAATGGCAAAAGATCATCCTGAATTGATACCTTAATGCAACTCTAAGTTGAGTATATAAGATATTTTTAAACACGCTAAACTGATTTAGAAGACACGAACGCTAAACAGACTTTTCTTGAAACGCAACAATGGCTATACAAGTGGCTGACCGTGACGGACGCTCGGCGGCATTACCCGTCGCACCTGGAAAGCTAAATGCGTAAACTGTGTTCCATCCGACTAACATAGATGTAACACAGTTCCAAAGTGTGTTTCCCATGCAGAATTGCCGAACAAATTCTCCTCGGACGAGCGAGTTATGCACGCTCAATTAGCACTGTCCCAAACAGGGACAGGAGGCTCGAGGAGTGGCAACAGAAATGGAGTCATGGAACGTCATCTGAGGTACAGAGAACACAGAAGCGTCACCTCACACAGCTGATGACGGGGCACAGTTGCTTTCAGAAGTACCTGCTCATGTACAATGACAATTTAGTCGTCTGTTCACGCACTCGATTTCCCTTGCAGGCGACAAGTTGAAAATTGACATGTTTATGAGGTAACAACTGGTAATAACTGCAATTGTCACCTTGTAAACATTTGTTGGGATCGTAACTGCTTTAAGAAAACTTCTAGTAAGCTAAAGTAGGAAATTTCCCAGATTCGGGGTTAGCTGGTGGAAAAGCACGAATTGTCGTTAATATAGAAATAATTAAATATGTTGAACACGTTCAGTACTTGGGTGTACGAGCTTTGCAAGACATTTAAAGGGACATGCTCGTAAAGGCCTTCAATGTTTTTTAGGATTCCGGAGCCTTATAAGCTGTCCATAAGCGCGGCCTTCAGTTCTTTTGATCTAAAAATAGCTCAAGTCGCAGCGTACGGTATATAGCCTATATAGTTTTTCCTCACAGGAACCAAACTTTTCATTTTAGATCAAGTGATGGCTAGCACTCTAAAGGTTGCCTAAAAGTTTGCCGCAGTAACCGCTGCCGCCGATCCCTTCAACCCCGCAAGACATACCTCGGAAGCGAGTATGTCTTACCCCAAACGACCGCATTTAAAGAGCATTTTGCCTACTGGAAGTTAAAGATGGCAGACATTCACTTATCATTGTATCTGATCAATAATATTTTATCTAATCAACGCAATGATATCGAACAGCTGGGCATGACTGAAGTACGAAAGACTGCAACAATCTACCACTATTTTTGCGGTTTTCATGTAATATTTGCTTGTGAGAAGAATGTCACCAAGTATTACCTAAATGTTCCACAAAAAAAATCTACTAGACAAATATCAGCGCACACACCTCTTATGTGATAATAAAAGTGATTTCTTGTTATGTTGTGTTAAATGTGCAAATGTAAGTCCTGCGAGCAGGAATGTGATGTTTACGACAAGACCTCAAAGCGCCATCGTTGACGACACATTTCGCAACGACTATACGTTGGAAATGTAAACCAGACGTTGGTTAATAAAAGAACAAGTACTCATATATATTGTCGGCAGCATTTTGCGCTATGCTGGAGTTTCTCCAACCATAGTCTGTATCAACAACCACGTTTGGATGTCTTATCAAAGCAACGAAGTTCAAATTCAGTTTTAGTAATACGGTGGTGTGAATCAAATGCTCGAATATACGCTGACACACTTTACTTTATTCTAGACGCATTACCAAAAGGGCCAATTAGATAGCAGCCTAGCCTTATGCTTCGTGACTAAACTATGACAGGCTTTCCCTCTCCTATTCAATTCACTATAGGCAGAGATCACCCACGTCAAACAAAGAATGTCAATGTAACTCACAATCATATATGAATGCCTTTACTATGCCGGCAGTAACTGTTCTCTGTCTGCATCATATTGTTTGTAGAATTATCCTCGCTATACCGCTGCACGTACGCCGGTCTAGGCTTCTGACGGTTGATCCCAATGCTCTTGGGCATCTTGGCAACGTGTAGGCCAGCCTGGGCAGCGCTGGCGTCTCGTTGTCCGGCGCACTCTACTGGAGGAACTGTAATTGCCGGCACAACCGGTTATCAACAACTGCTTAGCCACTCTATAGGCAGAGGGTGGAGGGAAAAATAGAAAAGTGTATAAAAATCTAACGCCAAGCCATAAGCTCTTACATGCATGCACACACATACACATACACAGTCACCCCCAGACAGCCCCCAGACAGACACCCCCAGACTCACTTAAACGAGAGCCAAACAGGAGAACGGAGCGGCCTTCAACTGCTGAATCCTAGCTAGTAATCAACATCGGATGGACGGCGGCTGCTTCTACATATCGCTTCAGGCTGGCAGACGCTGGTTCGCAGGGACGTTTTTTTTTTATCGCAGGCTCAGAGCCCCCGCCTAATTTTGTCCGCTTCGTCCGTCCGTCCTTCTGTCAAGTCCACTCACCGCGATTAGCGTCCTAGCTCCAGCGACGTTGGCAGCGACCAGAGCTCACTGAACACAGAGCGTCATGTCGTCCCATGTCTCCTGCGGAGACGGACCAAGGAGAACAGCGGGTATGTATGTACATCAGCGTATGTAGTGTCGACTCTACCGAATCGCGTGCGTTGTATGCGGGAACTTCACTCGCGCTCGCGCAGTGTATCACTTAGCTCGTCTCGCCGACACAGTGACACAGCGCGGTCGTAAATGAGTAGTTTCTCGCATGTTTCTCACGCTGACATCACATCGCCTGCATCCCTGGTTCTTGAGCGAATGCTCGCGAGAACAACGCAACGAGCGTAGGTCCTATGCCCAGAGTTTGGACGGCGCGCTGTTTTATGAGCGTGTGTTTTTGCACTGCGCGACTTCGGCTCGAAGCCACAGTGCCACAGGCCAGCACGTATCGTGTGGTTAAATGTTCACGGGCGGGGGTTTTCTCGGCTTGCTGTCAGCGAGAAGTGTTGATTGTTTGTCGTCGACTGATACCTACGTCGTTGAGGCTGGCGATTGTTTTCTCTTTCTGTTGATTTGATTGACCAGAATGCCGTGGTCATTTAGAGTATATGAGTAATATTAGTGTATAACAAATTCGTATTAGTTACACTACGTATGAACACTATTGTAAATGCATACACTCTCTTGAATGTGCAGAAGGCGAACCTCTGAGGTGTAATATAGAACATACCTAGGAAAAAAACCTTAAAATATATATATATATATATATATATATAACGATACTGAGTCACGGTACGAGTATGTGTTTCGGAAGGAAGTTGTATTTCAGAAAAAAAGTTTGTGAAAGTTTTTTATGATTCGTGGAAATTCAATCTAAGAAGTACTCGTCTGAAATACTAGTCTGATCGAAATAATTGCATTATTCCGTTACTAAAAACTATAATGTGACCGATTGGACTGGCCACTCTTGGTCTTGTTGGTTTCTAAATTAGGCAAGGTGAACGCATGAGTAGACTATAATCGGCCATGGCTTAACAAAAATAAAACGGTCAGCACATACGTCTCAATAAAAGAAATGGTGCATTACCATCCACCTCCATCATCATTATTATTATTATTATGATTATTATATAGAGGTTGCCTGTAAAAAAAGCATGTCAATAAAACGTCTGATTGATTGTTAAGTTTTGCAAATGTATACGTAAGAAACGAATGTGATGAAATATTATTCTTACTTAGTTTTCAAATATATACACAACATGATTACATTGCATACCGTGTGAGAAACCTTCTACTTATAGTCTTTAGAAATGTTAACGAGAACCTAGAACTTGTCGTATACAGCCGTTCGCACACATGCAGACAGACAGAGAGGCAGACGAGTGTAGGGAGGGCCCTTTTGTGCTTGTTTCGCGTCTTTAACGTGTCCCTCATGAGCATTGTGTTATACGTTGTGCGTACGTATGTTATCTAGACCACCATCCACGAACAGACACCTCACCACATGGGGGGGCTTATATAGCTTACGGCATAGACGACTTCTTTTATCGCGAGCTGTATAAGCGAAAGGCCTTATAGTTACTTATTATATATGCATAAAGACATAGTAAGGGGAGAGCGCGATTGTCTCTCGGCCGTTGTTCCGACCTGTAATCTACCCTTTACAGAGATGATACAAGGACCGAAAGAGTAAGAAGAGAGATAAGAGAAATTGCAAAGAGGAGAGAGAGAGAGAGGTAGACAGAGCGCGCCAGATTGTGAAAAGAATCACCATCAGCTACGAGACAACGCTATCGGAAAGGCCCGCACATGATGGTTTCTGAATACGCCCGAGGAACCAGCCGGTGTAGGTCCGCCACAGAGCCGACAGGAGCTCATTGGAGTATGCAACAACGTAGCGTAGGAAGAATCTTCTCGAGATTCTCAGACACGTCTTTTCAAGATGAGCCGCGTGCCTTCTACTTTTACGCGGAAGAAATGCAGAGTACCAGTATCAACCGCTACCGGCGACTACGAGCCGGAATGAGTGAGTGAGTGAGTGAGCGGATGGTTAGGGTGGGTATATGAGTTTAGGCGCCAACTGCAGACGAGCGGCCCAACTGGACCTGTCCGCCGATATCTACGAGATACCGGCTGCGGCTATCAGCTGGCACAGCGCAAGCACATACACCCCCCACATACAACGCCAAAACTCTACGGCGTCATGCGGCGTGTTTGTTACAACGACAATAACAGCAAAGCATTAACATCAACAACAAGGACAACAACAAAGCATTAGCAACAACAACAACAACAACAACAACAACAACAACAACAACAACAACAACAACACACAACAACAACAACAACAACAACACAACAACAACAACAACAACAACAACAACAACAACACAACAACAACAACAACAACAACAACAACAACAAATCATTAGCAGCAACAACACCAACAACAACAACAAAGCATTAACAGCAACAGCAACAACAAAGCATTAACAGCAACAACACAACAAAGCATTAACAACAACAAAAACAAAACATTAGCAGCAACGACAACAACATCGAAGCATTAGCAACAACAAAAACAAAAACAAAGCACTAGCAGCAGCAACAACAACAACAACAACAACAAAAACAACAACAAAGTATTAGCAACAACAGCAACAACAACAACAACAACAACAACAACAACAACAACAACAACTACGCTCACCGTCACCACTATCACCCCCGCTACTGCCGCTGCTGCTGCCGCCGCCAGCTCCTTCCGAAGAAGACAATTGCCAGCAACAACGCGTGGAACGTCAGCGGCGGCGGTTCGTAAGGCGGATTGAGATTACGAGCCACGTGGATGAAGATACCGACCGCCAAGGAACGAAGTTGCACTCGGAACAGAGCCAGCCCAGACGCGCGGAGGCCGCGAGGAGGGGCCTCGCGTCAAGCATGCAAGCGCCCGTCGTCGAATCGTTGTGAAAAGTGCAAGACATCTCCATCTCT
>QVRM01003628.1:0-47565 GCA_003439945.1 Dermanyssus gallinae
GCACATTCCAGTTGCAATAGACCATCAATACAATCTCTGGTGTCGTTTAACAAGAGGGAAAAGCCGTTGCCACGAAGCCAAGTAGGGATGCGCTCTACCGGCGCGTTTATGAAGTTCTAATCGTACCAGTATCTCTTGATGTTGAGACTTACGCTCAACAGCTCGTAGATATTATAAAGTCTTCAGTCACCCCGGTGTACTGCCGAAACGAACTCACGTCCGTGGTACGATAGACTCTGTGTTTTGGCAAAAGAAGCTCAAAATGCAGCAATGCACCTGGCGAGTGCTTACCCCACTATGACACCCGCGGTGTCAATCTCAAGACCATATGTAGAAAAACTTACGCATCTACCTTATAAATGCTTACTCGTAGTGGCCTCACTCCCTGCCCGCTTAGCTCCTCACAATAAATCAATCACTTTGCAGGAATGTTTAGGGCCAGCGACTCTATACCAAGAGAACCCTGGTTGATCGACGCAGCCTGGGATGAGGGTCGCTCTCAGCGAAAAACACGTCTAGAGACCGCCTTCACGGTGAGAGACGTGATTCTCGCTCCTCCCGGATTTAAAGAGCAACAAAGCAGGCGGGCCCTGATCAAGCGAGGAACGAGCATCTAAAGAACGCATCTATTTTGGCTTTATGCTGGACGGCACTAAATGCCTCCGTGCTGGCATTATCCCGTCCCAATGGCTCCATGCTACACTGCTCGTCATCCCTAGAGGTAAAGGTGACCCAACCCAGCTGACCTCCTGGCGCGGTATAGCGAAAAAATAGCACATGTTACAAGTTGCTCTCGTCGCTGCTCACCAGAAGACTAAATCTGTTTTCTAGAGATGACTGACGCTATTTCTACTGAACAGCACGGTTTCCGACAGAATCTTTTTACGAGTACGGCATGCGCCAATCTGTTGTGGGCTATCAAGGAGGCTCAAGCAAGATTCCAACTCCTATAGGCCTTATTCGTCGATTTTAAAGCCGCCTTCGACTCGGCGCCCAAAGACATTGTTCTGCTGCCCTCCTGTTACTCAACCTGTTGATGGCCATCCTGCAAGGCAACAAAATCAAAATAGATGACGGTGTGTCCAAATTGCCCCCTTTTCTCCAGATTACGGGCGTGGCGCAGGGCGACAACTTGAGTCCGTTACTTTTCTCAGTCTTTATTAGGGACCTACCCGCGAAATCTCTTGGGGTCTGAGAAATCTGGTAGAGGTGATCTTGTACGCAGATGATCTCGTCATCTATGGAGAGAGTCGTTTTCAGGTTCAACAGGCCCTAGACAGACTTCACGCGGCCACGTCTGAGGTTAGACTAACTGTAACTCTGAGGAAGACAGTGGCCATAAAGCGCTTAGCTGCTAACGATGGACTTTATTTGGTCGGTTTTGACCTTCCTTACGTTAATAAGTTCCCTCCGTTGGTAATAATGACCACAATTAGAAAGCCGCATCTGTTGTCCATCCCTAAGACTGTTCGATCTAAAAATTGCTCCAATGGCCGTCTACGGTATCAAAATAATCTGGATTGATCTCACTCCAGCCAGGCTTGAGCATCTAAATAATCTGAAGGCAGCGTATTTCAAGCAAGTGCTGGGCCTCGATCGTTCAGCCCGCAACAGACTTTTCTATCCCCTCACGGACACCCCCCTATTCGTCGAGGAGCTAAGACGACGTTTCGACTTGCTCTCATCTTCCAACTACGTCAACGTCCCTAGAACGTGGAAGTGCAAGTTTGCTGAAATTGATGCGGATTTCTTATGCACAAGAGCAATGCAAAACCAGGCATGGAAAGGGTGAAATCCTTGGTGAAATCCTTAGGTCGAACATACCAAGTGATAATAGCCATGCACAATGTTCCTTGTGTACACTGCTGGCTAGTGCATGCCATTCCAAAGCTCCCTGGCGAGGTACACATCCAACTGCGCTACCTCTGGCAAGGTCTCGGTCACCTTTCCCTGCCACTCCAACAAAAAATGCTGAAGTGATCCGGTAATAGGTGACCTAAGCCTGACTCTGATTGTTTCCACTGCCGGCCCGCAACCCGCCAGCAGGTACACGAAGCGGCTTCTTGCCGTTCGCGGCAAGCAAAGAACCCGCTTCATATATATTATGAAACATCTCTCTAGCTGCGCAAAATTTGCCGCTGAGAGATGGTTTCACACCCTTCCAAGGCTGTAGCTCAACACTGGCACAATCTTAAGCTAAAAAAGACGCACGGCCGCACTTAAAGACAGTCGTCGAGGGTCTCTCACCTCTGTGTGAATAGAGGCAATAGCTGCCCGAGGCAACACCTACCTTGCCCGACACCTACCTGCCTGACCATGCCTATGAAATGAAAAATACGGCCTTCTCCGCAAGCCTTCGTATGTGTCTTTGTTAGATCTTAACAAGTTTGTCCTAGGCCAATGCGCTGCACGCGAGATAAATCTGTTAATTAAATGTGTACGATGGCCCATTAGGAGGAAACGTTCATACGGTAGCCGAGGACATCCGACGGGTCCTTGACTTCGGTGTGTAACATCTGGGTTGGAGTTAAATCCTGCCGAATGCCAAGTGTGCATCCTTGCCTCTACCCATGAGGCTTCACCTGATATACAGTTACTCCAAAACCTCCTTCCCGGCTGCAAGGTGACCGCCAAGGACGATGTGGAGCTACTAGGTGTGCCACTTCGTCCCGAAGGGCTTACAGCAGCAATTGAGCGTTAGAGATTAAAGCTGGAAAATGCCGCCGCTCGCCTTCCTTTTCGAGGAGCTCATCGGGGACTCTTCTAACTCAAGTCTTCTTTCTCTTCCTTAAGACTTATCCATCTTCTTCGAGGAGCTGACCTATCTAATCGGGCCGAAGACTTGCAAGCGCTCAACGAATCGACACTGTCTACCCTCGAGGGCCCTGCTAAACACATCTCTACCATCTAGCGCACGACAACAGGCATTACTGCCCGTCTCTAAAAGGGGCCTCGCGGTTCCGAATTTAGTGACCCTGGCCGGTCCTGTCATAGTCTCATCAATGCTAAGCGCAGAAAACAGGGCAATCCCCCTTTTAGATACACCAGGAATCGGCCAGTTTAAAAGCCGCTTAGCCCAGCTTCAGGAGAATCTTGAGGATCGCTGCGGAGGCAAGCCTGACAACTTACTATCCCAACGTGACTGGAGCGCTCCTTTGCACGCTGAGGTACGACGTCTCTTTAATGAAGCCGCCGACGACACGATCAGAGCTCGCCTAAACGCAGTGTCCGCCAAGGGTTCAGGCGCCTGGTTACACGCACTTTCCAGTGCACCCATAGGTACCCTTCTCGATGACGAGACGATTCGCATAACAGTAGGCCTACGGCTAAGGACAGACCTAATTAGCCCGCATCGGTGTCAATGTGGTCACCCCGTCGACAAACTGGAACATCACGGCCTGTCGTGTATCATCAGCGCAGGCCGTCGCTTTAGACATGCCGCTATCAATGAGACCTTCAGCAGAGCCCTTAGGTCATGCGGTCGTCCGTGCATCCTTAAACTCACGGGCCTCTGTGCGGAGGACGGCAGGCGTCCACATGGGATGACACTTACACCATTCGAACGAGGCAAAATGCTGGTTTGGGATGCAACCGTTACCGACTTTCTAGCACCTTCTATGGTCAGTGGCGGCGCATCCGAAGCTGGTTATGCAGCACATCTTGAGGACACCAACAAGCTAAGAAAATACTCACCAATTGGGTATCCCCACGAAATCTGGCCGCTCGCGTTTGAGACCTTGGGTGCTCCTGGTGTTCGGACCAGACAGCTAATTCACAAAGTCGGCACTTTATTAAATATGTCAACCAATATTAGCAGATCGTCGTCCTTCTTTAAACGTCTGGATCTTGACGTACAACGTGGAAACGCAGCATCCGTTTGTGGCACTTTTCTGAAGTGGTCTCGACCTAGCCTAGACGAAGCGGACACGTGATTGTCACAATGCACACCCGCTAGGCCCATTGCCATAGCTAACCTTCCATAATACGTGCCCCATATGCATATTGTAATATACGAAAAATCAACATTTAAACTGTATCTTCGTTGAAGTTCAACGTGTTTGTGCAGTGGTAATAATAGGGTCGCGAGTGGGTTCTGAGTGCAAATCTCTTGAAAAAATACTAAGTGTTGTTAAGTGACAAAGTTCTTACAAAGTAAGATTAAGTTCAATGTGCGACTACAGCAATCTTGAGAGACGAAGAAAGATTGAGGTTAATGTCGGGGTCGTCACTGATGCGCGCCAAACACCGAACAACGTAACGCTTCGTGGATAGGTGCGCGGCCAAAAAAAAACTTATTAAATAGAAAGCATTAACGCCATTAGTCGTGCATATTTCTGTGGCTAAAGCTTAGTCGGCACTTAGAGCAGTTAAATACAGTAGTAAGTGACCGCTCCCGTACTAACCCAACAGGGATGCTGCGGATGTACATTTTAGCGATCGATACGATAGGATGGGCGAATCATCCATGCCATATGGTTTTCTCCTGAGAAATATTTACAGCCGTTTTGACCTGCCGGACTAATGCTGCTTCTACCCATAATATTTGTCTCCGCATACAGAGTTTTTGTTTTACTTTTATATGACCCGTATTGTGAAGAGCAAGCCGCAACTGTTGCGGCTTGCCTATCTGGCAGCTGGAACATCTCTCCTTATAGAGACTTTGCAGTAAAGCTGCAACCTGACTAGTACTGAGGCATTTACAGCACACTTAGAATTGGAAGGCAAAAATGGCCAATGTCAATCCAGTCTAGTTTATGAAGTCGACCGTTACTTCAGACACGTGAACAAATCCTAATTTGGAAACTCGTCAGCTTAGCCTTCGATTTGCTTTGCAGGGGATCTGTGTGTGCACGACTAAGCTTGTCAGCGTTGCGGTGTCAGCACTGCACGAGACATAGCATTCATCCGGTGTCTGTGAATTGTCTAGTTGAACGAATTAACGAAATGTAGTATCTGCTATTTGCTTTACACGGCACTTTTCAGTAGTCATATAGTTAGTAATAAAAACCTATGAAATTTTAACTAATTATAATGTTAGTCAATATTATCACTGCTCTATAGGTTAATGTAGAATATCTTATGATCGAAGAACGAGTCATTTTAAATAGTTCAACGATTGCGTTCCAGTACAGTGCTTTCATTTTTTGAATACATCCATTGAGTAGTACGTTACTTAGGGCATGGTAATGCCACACATACCAAAGTGATATGTATCTGCTGTTTACACATAGTTTAGGACCTAACTAAGTGAACTAAGTTTGTGAGTGACCTGTATGTGGAATCGTACTTTAGGCGATGTTCGTATCCGAAAGAGAAATCTGCGGCCTGCCTTTGTCCCGCAGCGAAGGCATCTTGGCACAAAACCTCGACGTAGGTCTTCTACATACGATCGGTCATATTCGTGTTCTAAGCCGACAATATATGCACACGCGGGCCCGGTTTGTACGGCACACTTCTAACCGCTTACGCACTATGATCGTATATACAATTGTTTTAATTTATTTTGTGAACCTTTAAAATGCTTATTGATTCTAAAACAAATACCCTTAAACTCTGTTTTAAAAAATCATTCATGGAAATTATGTTTGCGAATTGGATTCCACTCACACCAGCGTCTTCTATGGTGCTAGCCCAAACACGTTTTGCTGCAAGGCCAGACTGGTTTACATAAACTCGTGTCATTGGTGCTAACGTGGTCAGTAATTGATGGGGTAAATACAGTGTTCGCAAAATAGTTATTGATAAAATATTTAAATTAGAATTGAAACAAGACTACTTGTGATTTTTGAGAAACAAATAATAATAATAATAATAATAATAATAATAATAATAATAATAATAATAATAATATAATAATAATAATAATAATAATAATAATAACATTTAATTATTATTATTATTTTTATTATTATTATTAGTGTACACATTTGCACCAATCCGTAAATTTTCCCGCTCACATGTTTGTCTTAGCGCATATGGTTACATTTTGCACAACTACATTAACAGACAAGAATGATCGAATTTTTTGAAGAAGTGAACTCCAAACAGACGGCAGGCTTTTTTCTAGCCTGCTAAAACAGTGGCTTTGTGGTGACGTGGTAATGCGGCGGTTAGGGTGGCTGGTCACCGCGGTCAGTGGGACGGACATTTCTGATTGAATCTTACCTCTTTTAATTTTGAACGCAAGGAGGGTAACACACACATATTAAACTTCATTCGCCGTAAGCAATCTGTACGCGCAAACCGATCAGCTATTGAATATCTGTGGCTTCTGCCAAACACTGCCTTTAGAGCATCGTAGTGGATGATTTGGGCCCGACGAAATAGAAAGTTCTATATAGCAGCGCCCGGCATTGCTCTTACAAGAGTCACGTCTTTTCAAATTGTACCCGGTGAAGTAATCGGGTATCTCCTGAAGGGATTCCGACGACTATTTAGCAGTGTGTTTTTACTTTGTGCTAGCCAACCTTCATATCCTATATTCTAAATTCAATTATAAATTATTTTCCATCAATTTATTCATGGCGCAATTTTTTTTGTTAAAATACTTGGCTGACCCAGTTGGATCTGCTCCAATCAGTTATTGAGATTACATTATATTGGTTGCCTCACGTTTGTCATTCTTCTCAAGAATCTTGCTTCTTCATATTCATGTTCACTACTGAAATAAGGCGATTGTGCCAGCGCTGACTATTTAATCCACACCTTCTGCAAATTTTATTAGTGCTCTACTCAACGGTCAACGGCTCGTGATCAATTTCGCTCGTGCATGCTTAAATGTGGAGTTGTGGATCGCGCTGCGTGTTATATTCGCAATCGGTTGCCTGCTTCTGTTCTATTTCTGTTTAAACTGCAGATAAAAGCGCTCTTCCAGGTGTCCTATCGGACGTACTCTGTCGCATTGCTGATCTCATTAACATTGTTCCGACTCTAAGTAGGCCTCGGCCTCTCTGTCAAAATCTATGATCTAACAATTTCGCATCTGAAATGCGGTTTCCTTCATACCGCGCTGCCGGTGGTGTTTCTCGTCCAGTCCACGACGCGGAAAACCTCCAGACCGACACCATTGCCGTTACCGTCATTAAACGCACTGAACGACAACGCTACTGGCAATCATTAAGCCGACCCCCCATATATTCGCTTTCCCTGTTGAGTGAGCGCTGCTGATCCCTATTAATTCCTCTTCTGTATTGGAAAGTATTATTACTGTTACATCATCTCCTCGGCACACTTAAGTAAATCAAATTACTTTACACGCGTTTATTAGGTCGCGCAAAACGGCATTAGTGTCCATTAGCAGATAGAGAATATGCTCTAAAGAAATTATCTCGATTAACCGACGTGTCCTATGGTGAATATTTGGTGCAAATAAAGCGTAAAATGTACTGTCAAACTCATAGAAAGGGTTATGGAACCCCGTCCGGTGGCACAGTTCGTACTGACTCCCGTGGACGGAGAAAAAGCAGGGGAGAACGCGGCGTTGCTTGATGAGCGGTTCTATCTATGCATTGTCCCACATTATGGGCATCCTGTGAATACGTCACATCTTATACTTTTCGGCCTCGGATACTTCTCATCCTTTGTCTGTCCTCCTTTAAAGGCCGCACGAAACTCGCCGTGATGACTGCAGACTCAACCTGTCCCCTAGAACTCTACATTTTGTTTGATCATTAGCCATCACCATACTTATATCATACACGGTTTAGTGCGACCATTATTTAAACCATTTTTGGTACGCTACGTTACCCAAACCACTAGATTCTGTATTGTTCTTTCTATCACTTCTTTCAATCACTTGTTTATATCAACTTCAATAACTGCCCTTCGCTTTAGAACCCTAAGCTAGCCAATTATATGAAGAATTGTTGTTCGGGGTGCGTGTTCTACCTGCAGTTTGCACTTACTGTTTGAATAACAGCGCCGAGTCGCAATACAAACATTTACTAACGAGTCGCAATACAAACATTTACTAATTGACAGCTGCTTACATAAAAGTTTGTCGTGGCCAATCTTAGACACTTGCATATCTTAATAATAACTCCCTCTATCTATATATCTATATATGTTTTTGAACAAGCTCAATTATTTATTATATACACATATACAGCGGTATGTTGGTTCATACATTTACAAATATTTCCAAGGAGTCTATAGCAATTTAAACTTACTACTGTTACCATTGTGTTAGTAAAAAGTTGCAGCATATATATATATATATATATATATATATACAGTAGTGGTTTCAACTTCAAAAGACGACGGGCCCATTGCTTGGGTGCACGATAATTCATTTTTATGATTGACAAGATATATATATATATACTGTGCCTACGCTAATTAATAATAAATCAAGACTTAAGGATGTGATTGTTGTTTTATTTAGCGACAAAGAGGAAGCGGATTTTTCTCGTGTCTAAAGCCCCAAGATGATGAGCGCCGTATGTCACCCAGATCCTGCATGGCAAGTAACTTTGTACCTTAAAAACGCTACATTTACGTGGGCAATTTCCTATAATAAGTAACTAACGTTTGCCGGTATTTTCCGGCATATTAGTTGCCAGAAGCTCATTCCAATCACGAGTTGCCGTTATAAAAACCACGCATACAAAATTCGATGTTCAAACACTCATATTAGTATTCGCGATAACCACTCTGTCTAGGAGATCACTTGCAGCGCGGTAGTCTCTCGCTGAATCTCTCTTACAGTCCAGCGGAAGCCTGCCAACTTCCTTGTACTAAAGCTGCACTGGACTAACCAAAAGGAGAGAAAGAGACGTGCCATTTGTAATTAACGGAAGATTTCGGGGCAAACTGTAATATATTCTGACTAACCAAAAGGAGAGAAAGAGACCGTGCCATTTGTAATTAACGGAAGATTTCGGGGCAAACTGTAATATATTCTGTTAGTGATATTATTATTATTATTATTGTTGTTGTTGTTGTTGTTGTTGTTGTTATTATTTACTAATATAAATAGCAATCATTTGCGTAAGTAAGCCATCACCATTTGCAGTAAGTAAACAAAGCGATATGGAAGAAGCAATGGCATTACCCTTCTGGGCTTCATATAAATGTATCACGAATCTGGCGTGTAGTAAATGTTGAGCCAATATAAACATTAACAATATGCTAGGTTCGAGATTCAGTTATATGAACTGGAGGTATTATATACTCGCAAGATGCAGTTCCGATAACAAACAACGTTGTCAATAAAACATGATATATATATATATATTTTTTTTTTGTAAATTTCCTCTAATGACAACGCGGCGTATTATCGCAACTGCAATTAACAATGTTTAAGTTCTTACAAAACTAAGAATGTGATTTAAAGGTGACTTATAATAGAGTGATAAAACAAAGAGGATATACTTAACAATCGTAAGTAACATTAGACAAGTAACAGATTTTTATTCTTCAGTTATAACACACAACCACCACCTCAGCTTTAGTAGACATCCCTACTAGTCGCAATGCCATAAGCTGTAAATCCTCTGGTATGCACTAGCCTAACAATAGTAGTAATCACACATAAGCTTATGAGCTATAAACAAGATATTTTTAACGCTCTTAATTCAAATAATTTGAAGGAAGTACAAGATATCAGGCTGCCAGCGAACTCCCAAATCTCGGGCAACTGGCACTTTACGGTTTGCCAGCTGACCCTTTTGTGAGTATTGGGAACTTCGAATATTGTAGCTCTTTGGCCGCGCCCTAACTTTTTTTAGGGTAAAATAAATTTCTGTTAGCCGGGACAAGATCGTGAGCTTTTTGAATTAGTGTACCTACAAGCAGATTATAGACCTTTGCAACAGGCAGAAAGACGTCTATGGCTGATGAAAAGGTTCCCTACCGAATCACTCCGGCGTCTAGATAAAATTGCCCATAATGCGTCACTTTGTATGACCTTCGCTCTACGCGCTCTACGGAGAATGCCATGATATCACTTTCCAACAGGAAACTTTCGTAGCAAAGGATGGGCATAAACAGTGAATTGTGAGCAATCAACAGGTTTTTCAATGGGGACCCGAGCTGTTTCATTAGTCGTAAAGCTGAACTGTTTCATTAGTCGTAAAGCTGAAATGAGCGCATAGCATTTAGGAGTTATATAACCATAATGCGGCTGCCACGATAGTTTATCATGAACGAGTCACCCCCAGACACTTGACTAGATAAGACGTAAGTTTGACAAATTGTTTATTTATATAACTTTGCTATGTAAGCACTTTGGAGTAGACAATTTTCTCCACACGAACGTGTGATTACGGGTTCTCTAACCCAGGGTTAGCCCAGTTCAACAATGTGCCCCGAACAGACGCTGCATTTCCTCATTGAATGTCGAGCGACAGCCTCTGACGCAAGAATTCGGATGCTCTCGAGTCTCCTGTCGAAAGCTTAAGGCTTCTGCCTACGCGTTGAATCAGTTTGAGCGTAAGGGGGCCTGCAGTTCCCATAGTCTCAAAAGCCAACGGACAAAATTCGTGCGGATAATCCACACTGGAATATTTTCTGCATTTGTTAGCCTCAGCTAACCTGGAAGCATGACCTGCTCGGTCCGCACCTCCACCGACCATCGAAGGGGCTAATAATGAGTCGGTAACAGTTGCGTCCCAAACAAGCATGCGGCCACGCTCAAAGGGCGCCAGAGTCAGGCCGTCAGGTCTTTTCCGTCATCCCTCGATAGACCCGGGAGCTCTAGAACACATGGGAAGCCGGCAGATCGAAGTGCGCGACTAAAGGTATAATTTAGAGCGGAGTAACGTGCTCGTCGGCCTGCACTTAACGCGCACTAGATAAGACTGATTCATCACATGTAGACGGAGTTGGAAGGACGTTGTCACGCAAATTAGCCTTTTAGCCTGGCGAAACAATATGACATTCGTTTTGTTAGTGATAACAACTAATCCAAACTCATTGACTCGTTTTATAACGTAATCTATGAGGGTAATAGTTGCTTGGGTCGCCACTAATGTCATGTGGATCGATTCAAAAAATAATCGTCGTCAGCAGCCGTAAGTGTAATCAGCATAAGCTTTCGCTTCGCCTAACTGTTTAGTCTAATTTTCAAAAGTATACACAATTCAACAGAATTATAAACATAAAAGGACCAAAAACAGAGCCTTGTGGTGTTCCTATACTAACGCTATGCCAGCACGATTCCACCGTACCGATCCTGGCGGTCTGTGTTCCACCCGTAAGGTAGGAGTTAAACCATTGGGCCGTGGAGGGCACGCCACCAAGGTGTGCAAACATTCGAATGAAAACGTTATTATTAAGGCAAATAAAAGCAGCCGTCGCATCATGGAAAACACCCAAGCAGACCTTACTAGTCTCTACCGAGTTAACAACGTACTGCCACAATAGCACAAGCACCGTATCTGTTGACCGAGCATGACGAAAGCCAAACTGATCAGGTGAAGGAAAGTCGATATGTTCCAAGTGGCAATTCAGTCGACGCCGCACCACCTTTTCAAATATTTTTGAGACTTAGTTAGCTACAGAGATATCTGGAGGATCTGCCACCCTTTTTCTTAAATAGGGGAACGAGGCGTTTCAAACAGTCTGGAGATACACCTGCTTGAAACGAGAGGCAACATCAGTTAAGGGCCAGGCTATAAATGGAACCGCTGGCTTCAGCAGTTTTGCAGGCGCGTCAAGACTGCAAATCGCTAAACCGGCGTGCAAGGAGTTCACGGCCCTCAGCACCACAAGACAAGTAAGAACCGGAGAAACGAGAGCAAACTCATCCGCTATTTTACCCCAAAAAGTACTTCTAAAACAGGTCGAATACATTTCTCTGAACCAAGCGATTTTGCAGTGCGACGACCAACTATGCTAAGGTAACGATTCAGTTCACATAATGAGCCAAGCTCTCAAATGAGCCTAATATCAGCTAACATATCACCGGAGCTTGCAGACAGAAACGAACGAAGCGATATCTTGTACTGACACCTATCACAAGTCTTATTTAGGAACTCCCAGAGCCGCCTAAAATCATTTTTGAGAACGTCGAACCGAGTTCTATAAAATTACTCTCTTGCCGCATAGAAACCGGTTGCATATCTCTTTCTGGAAGATGAGTTCGCCGTTTTAGTTTTTGGTGTTTTTAGTCAACGATATCTATGGAACAGCTTGTTAGCATTGTGTTTTAACCTGCGAAGACCAGCAGGAAAAAACAAGTCCCCGTACCGTTTTCCTGATATATTGTTGAATATAGAAATAGGAAACGCTTTATATTGTATATGGATTTGAGCGTGGCCTGGAGCGTCTCAAAAGCAGAGTTGACGTCAGTGGCGTAAACAAAATTCAGCCATCAGGCCTTGTTGACCCTGTCCAAGAACTTAGCGATGCCTGTCAATACATGCTTTATATATTATATAAAGCCTAAATAGTATGGTTTATATATATATATATATATATATATATATATATATATATATAATGTCAATTGCCGACTCTAGCTGCCCACAAAGCACCATGTTAAGTGGACACATCCTCCGTTCACGTCAGCAGCTAGCAGTCAACTGGCATCAATGACGCCGGCGCTGTCTTTTTTAAATGATTAATCCGCTAGGCGGCAATCGAACTCAGAAATCTACGGTTGTAGTTCTCACACAAATGATCTTATATAGTGCATTATCATGGGGGCGGGTAGGAAGAGCTAGGCTGGGAGGCTTCTCCAGACTCATTGGTTCGTCGGCCGGTTACCGCCGTTAGATAACCGCTCCTCTCCTGAAAAACAGTGGAGCCTACACAGGCTACCACTAAGAGCATAAGTGGATCCTAATCGGGAACGACACAAGACGGGATTTTTATGGCTACTACGAAACGAGGTTGAATCCTTCCAGGTGGCGGGGCTTGAATTAAGTCGAAATTTTGTCCAGGGGGCGGGGCCTGAATTGAGTTTAATGTTCTGCCCAGTGATTATATATATATATATATATATATATATATATATATATATATATATATATATATATATATATATATATATATATATATATAATATTAATGTCAAAACTTTAATGTCATTTGAGTGACATCACTTGACATTATAGGTACGACGCACATTCAGACATTTTGACGCTTTTTGCTGTGTTGCTCTTATGACTTATCGTTTGTCCTACAAACTAGATATCGTTTGCCCTACAAACTAAATATCGTTTGTCCTACAAACTAGATATCGTTTGTCCTACAAACTAGATATCGTTTGTCCTACAAACTAGATATCTTTTTCTTTTTCAAACTAGATACAGGTGTCTGTCTCTTATCTATCTATCTATCTACATACTATGAAGGCATGTTGGCTTTAACGTGTTGTGTGCGTGCTTTAGATTTTGCATGAGGTACTTTTTGGAAAGTCGAACCCAGACCAAACTCTTGGTGCCGAGTGGCTCGACCAGCGGTTCAAGTTTCAAGCCCCGTCCGGCATGGCGTCGTTCGGACTCTTGCAGTACCATCGGGGGCCCTGCGGAATACTGGCAGCGGTTCAGACGGCCCTTCTAACTAATCTGCTTTGCACACGTCCGAGGTACGTGGCTAAATAGACAAGGCACCATTGTAATTGCTAATTCAGTCACACACAATCTGTTAGTGCTTTGCCGACGACCACAGACGTTTTTTTTCGATGTGTTTAGTCGATGATGGTCAATCAATTGTGCAACGACGTTTATACGCGCAAAGATTGGTGACTATATTTTAAAGATTGAGTTGTGTGTGACTGCAAGGGTGATTGAGTTTAAGACGTTTCATCTTGAGTTGTCGTGCTGGCTCACAGTTGTTTCACTTAAGCTAAAATGTTTGTTGTTTTTGCTTAGTTAGTTTTAGGCTTTTAAGGTTACAAGGAGAACGCCTAAATAAGGAATAGTAGTTTCGGATCATTTTTAAATTCGATGCAAAAACGTTTATACGCGCAAAGATTGGTGACTATTTTAAAGATTCGAGTTGTGTGTGACTGCAAGGGTGATTGAGTTTAAGACGTTTCATCTTGAGTTGTCGTGCTGGCTCACAGTTGTTTCACTTAAGCCAAAATGTTTGTTGTTTTTGCTTAGTTAGTTTTAGGCTTTTAAGGTTACAAGGAGAACGCCTAAATAAGGAATAGTAGTTTCGGATCATTTTTTAATTCGATGCAAAAGTGTACAAACAGCTCTGTTTTAATTAGCAGGCGTGAGGATTTGCAGTGCAAAAGTACGTTTATTGATTAAAGTAAGCGTTGTTTTCTTTAGATTACTTATCGGCTAGGTTTGACCTGTTGTTGTACTATACAGCCGAGTTCTATGCACAGGCGCGGCGTTACCTCGCTCTGGATATCAATAAGCGCGATAGTCTCCTTGATTTGTTTGCTTTGTGCTGAAGCCGTTCAAGCATGTTTAGAAAGACATCGGAGAAGCCTGAGCACATGGTAGTGGTAGTAGTAGTTCCAGGGTAGTGGTGCCGGCGTCAGCGGGGTGAGTCACGTTCGATCGCGTTCCCGGATAAGTGCCGCAGAACTTGGTTCAAGCGTAGAAAATCCGGGAAATCTGCGAACCAGCGACCGCCCTCGACCCATGATAAAATAGGCGCAGCTTACTGTAAGTGAAACAGTGGAAACACAGTAAAAAACGATAGCGCCCTACTTTCAGTCGCCAAATCGAACCGCTGGATTCAAATCCAATTAAACGTAAGCAAACGCAGGCTTACCAGCGAACTAAAGCCTGCATGCAGCCTTACATGCACTGTCTTTTTTTCTGGGAGGTTTTGGGAATGCATGATGCACATGCGCCACTTACAGCCTGCGTGACTAGTGTGAAACTCGCAAACCCACTAAACCCGGATTCCTCCCCACCCCCCCCAGGCTCGGTATTACTTTGGCATTATTTCGAAGCCGTGGGAGGGGCGTCTCTGCCGTTCTCCTTCAATCAGCTCTATCCCTGACGATCAACGCGCATGTCTACCTGCGGTGGGATAGGGGGATGCCATTTTGTAATCCGTTTTGTGAGGGTGCGTCGAGACCATGAGGCCTGGCTCCTCCCCACCCCCTCCCCTTC
This sequence comes from Dermanyssus gallinae, assembly GCA_003439945.1. Classification (NCBI taxonomy): domain Eukaryota; kingdom Metazoa; phylum Arthropoda; class Arachnida; order Mesostigmata; family Dermanyssidae; genus Dermanyssus; species Dermanyssus gallinae. The sequence continues at coordinate 15,027 of QVRM01003628.1, forward strand.
CCTCCCTCGGCTCCTCGTCTCGACCACTCTCCCGAAGGACCCGCTCAAACCTCTCCCGCCTGGCCGTTTACTTGGCTGTCTTGAGTGTCAAAACGGCGTCGAATAAGTTTGTCGCCTCCCTCCATGCTTCCGCCGAAGTCATCATATGGGCGACCGCCTCCTTGATGCGTCGGCCTCTTACAGCGGTTGGTGCTGCGTCCCGTGCTTCCCTGAGAGCATCACACCGCAGAACAGTATGCTTTCCGTTGTCCATTTCTCCAGAATCGCACAGTACGCAGATATCGCTGATGGCCTTCTTGATCCTTGACCGGTCAGAACCTGAGTCGTCCAGTAGGAAAGCTCCCCGTGTCGGCGGTCATACCATAGCCTGAGGTCCGGTTTCAGACGCTTGGTCCAGCTTTCTGTGGTCACACCGGGTCTTACCTGCGCCCATTCCTTGTGCCAGGCCGATATACGATACGACTCCTGGCTCTGGTGAGATCCAGTTATTTGTCTAGATACACTTTACTTCGTTCAGCCACTTGGAGGTCCCATGGCAGCATCTTGGCTAAGACTAGGAAAACTTTGGTCAAAACTGCTCGTTACGCCCGGCTTACCCTGATCGCCAGCGTTTGTTGGGTCGACCTTAGTGCCCCCCTACTTTTCGTTGTCCGCATTGCCATGTCCCCCCAGGCTGGGGCTGCGTATAGCGCCGTTGATTCGGCCACCGAGGCCAGGAGCCTTCTTCTCACCTCAGCTACCCCACTAACCCTAGGCATGATCCGCGCCAGGTTCAGGGAGACTCTTTGGGCCTTTTCGGCCACGTGCTTCACGTGTGCCGATCCGGTCAGTCCAGTGTCTAGCATGACCCCAAGGTACTTTACCTTCTTTCTGATTTCGATCGCCAGTTTCAAGTGATGGGACTCCATCCACTCGGACACAATTGACAAGGCCTCATTGGCGGCGCTCTCCAGGGCTCTTTCGCTCCTGGCCGTTATTATGAGTGCAGGGTCATCGGCGTACGCCAACGTCTCCACCCTATACGGGAGACCTCGGATCTCAAGCACCCCGTCGTATGCACTGTCTATTGATAGACACCTTAACGGGGTAGCACACAATTGTGTCGGCAAATTCGATCGGGCCGCTAGATCTCGAGTCTTCGAATTAAGCCGAAAAAGTTGCCTTTTGGTGACGCGGACAGAAGAGCAGAAGAAACCTCGGAAGTCGTTGATACTGTTTGTACCATCGGTTGCTCAAGACAGTGTCCTACCAGCTGGATGGTAGGACACGGTCTTGAGTTAGCGCCCAAAAAAGCGAGGCCGTACTTCTCACGGGCCGCAAGAGACACGGAAAAATCAGTTTAGCTCTGAACGGCGTAAGCATAAAGATCAACAGGTCGGCCCGATGTCTGGGTGCGGTGATCGACACGGCGTCTGGCAACGAGCACATCGACAGGGTGACCACGAAGGCAATAAAGCTGGCAAATAGCCTAGCTAAGATCCTGCCGAGGACACGCGGCGCAACTATGGGCAAGAGAACACTTCTTGCTTTAGTGGCAGAGTCAACTGTCCTGTACGCCGTATCAACGTAAGGAGCGAACGCCTGAAGGGAAACAAGAAAAAGCTCCTAAAAGCGGAACGCAAACGGGCAATACGAATCGCCAGTGCATATAGAACAGTAGAAACGACGGTCATGCTCGTAATAGCAAGGTTAATACTATAGCCTAGAATGATCAAAGAACGAACACTGAGGAAAACAGACATATCTCTACATAAAACCGAAGCCCGGAAACAGAGGCTTGCAGGTATTGACGGGGCACGGATGTTTCCAGAAATACCTGCATAGGATAGGCAAAGCTCCGGACGCCACATTCATCATGTGCGACACAAGCGAGGATGATGACGCGACTCATACAATGCTAAATGGGAGCAGGATATCTGACTGGTGGAAGGTATAGTGAGAAGAAAAAACGAACTGGACAGACAGCGAGCCGAAAGGATGAGGCTACAAAGAGATGGAACGGCGGCCGTAACCCAACAGTAAAAAAAAGCAATTAGTAATGGAGCGCATAGAAAAACCTCCGATTTCAGCGAAGTAAAACAAAAGTAGTTCCGACGAAAATGAATGTACCATATATTTAACAAAAAGTAGGTTCATCAAAGTAAAGCGCAACTGATTCTTTTGAGAAATGGTTGTAACATATTTTTCAATAAAAAGGTAGTAGTAGTGTTGGACTTAGACTCCTTAAGCGACCATAAGTTTATAGAGAACGGTGGGGACTCCACCACCCAGCATCAGGAAGACTGCCGCCGAATGGCATGGCGAGCTGACAAAATGAACTCTGATAGGCTAAGCGAGCAAATAAGAAAGAAAAGTAAAACATTACTCAAAAGCAACGAAGAGATCCTGCCGGACAATGTTGCAAACCTACTGAAGAAAGCATGTGAAGCGTCATCCAGCCAGAGACCGGCCATCGCACAGCGATCGCCTAAAGGAAAGGCACCCGTCCCGGGATACCGGCAGAGGTTGTAAAGATGCTGGTTCAAGAGCAGCCGGAAGTCTTTAAGCGTATAGCAGACAGAACGGTAAAAGGTGCCTACCCAGCGGCATAGAAGAATTCTACCCTGGCCTTGATAAGGAAGCCAGGGCGGCAGGCTACAGACCCGGACGCGTATCGCCCTACATGCCTTCTTGAACACCATAAGGAAGGCATTCGAGACTCTCGTCAACAGCAGGCTTACGCGGTATTAGAGCGGAGGGGAGCACTGAGACAACTTGGCTTTCGACAAAGGCGCTCACCGGAAATGGCCATTAATCAAGTGCTACAGGAGGCCAAAAGGCAAATTCAGAAGAACCAGTAGTCGAGGGAGCTTTGGGTGGTCGTTTTTTAGACCTCCGCAACGCATTCAACTCACTCGTTCACGGAGATAAGGACTTTGACATGACAGCGGGTGTCCCACATGGTCCGTCCTGGTCACGGCTCGCAAGGCAGACTTACTTCAAGAGCGGGTCCAAGACATGGTGTGGTCCTTTTTTTTCTGGGAGGTTTTGGGAATGCATGATGCACATGCGCCACACAGCAGCCTGCGTGAATAGTGTGAGACTCGCAAACTCACTAAACCCGGATTCCTCCCCACCCCTTTGGTGAGGTCCAACTGACACTAAATGGAGTGGCTAATGTGATCAGAAAGTCTTCCCGATATCTGGGCGTGACCACCGACAAAGCCCTTAACGGCAATGAGCACATTGAAGAGGGTGACCGCCAAAGCAAAAAAAAAATCTCCAACCGCCTGGCTAAGATCCTGCCGACAACACGGGGAGTGACGGAGGGCAAAAGAAGGTTTCTTGCCTTTGTGGCAAAGTCGACCGTGCTTTACGCTGCTCCTACGTGGGGCCCGGGCGCGATGAAGCTAAAGAAGAACCGGAAGAAACTTGTAAAAGCTCAGCAAAGCTTGGTTTAGAATTGCCAGCGCATACCGCACGGTTGAGACGATGGTAGTCTTTGCGATAGCCAGATTCATTTTATGGCCTAGGCTGATTGATAAGCGAATCCGGCGGAAGAACGACAGAAAAAGGCGGTAGCCAGGAAGCAAACGCTCAAAGAGTGGCAACAAGAATGATGTCAAATTCCATCGGGGGCATCAGGAGCGTGGACCCGCCGGGTCACTTCGGATCTCAAGAAGTGGTATAACAGAACACGGAAGCGTCACTAATCACCCGACGGAAGTGATAACGGGGCATGGGTGCTTCCAGAGGATGGACAAAGTTCCGGACCCTGCGTGCGTCATGTGCGGGGCCGGCGAGGTTGAAGATGTTACCTACACCATCTTCCTCTACCCAGCACTAAAAGACGCACGTATGGGACAATGCTTGGGGACAAGCGTAACGGGATCTAGGAGTGAGCCTAGTGGAGAAAGTTCAAAGAAGAAAGAACGAGCTGGAAGCAGAACGGGTGCGCCGACAACGTCTACAAGAAGTGCCGGGGTCGGGCGGCCAAAGGTAGCAGTCACGAAGACACGGAAAGCATAGAACATCAATTTTTCATCGAAGTAAAGCGCAAGCGGTTTTTTTAGAAATGGCTGTGATTGAAAAAAGTAGTATTAGTGGTAGTATTAGTGTTGAGTTTGGTGGTGTGGTGCATTCCGCCTGCGCCTCGCCATCGGAGGAGACACTTGATAGGTGCGCAGGCTTTCTCTTCTGTTCAAGGGTAGGCATGGTGATGACAAGCAGGATTTAAATCTCTATCGTGAAGTGGCGTCAGAACGCACATTAAAGAATATTTTCTGTAAGTTGGTTATTCGACGAATTGAATCGCGTGGCTGAAGAGGCACTTCCACCGGAGCAATTCAGTTTTAGAAGAGGCCGAGGCACACGTGATGCAATCAATGTTCTCCAGTCAGAAATCGAGCGAGCTGTGGCACAACCCAAAGGTCATTTGTATGCAGTCTTTATAGACTGTGCCATCTGCTGGTTGAAGCATTCCAACGAGCAGAAGTGGGTGGCTTTCTCCCGAGTGTAATAGCGAGTTTCTTTGAGGAGGACACCTTGTTGATGAGCAGGGTGTATTAGAGATTAACCAAAATGTGGGAACTCTGCAAGAAGACCCGCTAAGCTGCGTCTAGTTTACACTTCTTCTTGCTGACCTCGTCGGTTACGTCCGACAGGAGTAGCAAAAAGCCGTAGTGGTGATGTATGCAAATTATATCGTGGTCGCTCATCGCAGATTTAGGTGCCATCAGGCGCATTACCTCTATGATAGAGGCGTCCCTTGTCTCGAAGGGATTTGGATAAACACCAGGATGACCAAAGCCATAAAATTTAGGCGTGGAGGTCGATTGGCTGCCAGAGACGTTATATGTTGCTGCGGCCAACCATTGGAGTTTGTTAAACTCTCCAGTATCTTGGCCTCCGGGTTCATTATACAGGAACGGCGTTCACACCGCATGTAAACTACGGAAGGCAGTAGTTTTGCTTTACGGGAAACTAGGCATGTCCGAAGACTGGTCCTGCATGTGACGATCACCACGTAAACACCAGGTACATAGTGCATGGTTATCACTTCCTGGTTTGTTCAAACGCAACCTTTCACGAGGTAGTAAGAGTTATGCACCTGCCGGTTCTGTCTGCAGAGGTGTGCCAAGTACCATGCAGTGGAATGCACAGCGCTGGACCGAAAATCGTTGCACTACTTCTCTCGTCGGAAGCGTGAAGAAGATAGAGCTTCATAAAGAAACATTTTGAAATGTATATATTGTACTCAATTTGAGTTAAACAAACATAATTGTAAATTTATATTTATAGGGGTCCGTCTATGAAGCAATGTGAAAAACAGTTCCGTGGACGTTAAACCTTGGCTAAGGGTCAGCCCGAAAACACTTGAGTAGTAGAAGTAGTAGTAATTGTAGTAATAGCGTAACTAAAACTAGAAGGTTTCGTGTTAAGATTTGCTTCGGTTACGCTAGATACGCGCGCTGCACGGTTCATCGTTTACAGTATACGTCGAACGTCGCTTTCTCAGTACGTAATGCTCCGTTGAGAGGAAGCGCGAGTGAGCGAGAGAGAGAGAGAGACAGAGAGAGAGAGACACACGATCAGAGCGAGCCGTATACTAATTGGCATATGTCTGTATGAGCTCGAACACACCGCATAGGTATGCTGTAGCTGAATAGTGATGAGGTTGGGACGAGGTTGGCTAACAATGTTTTTCGTTACATGCGTGTATTGTGGATGTATATGTGTGTGTGTACGCGTGTGTATGCAGCGGAGCTAAGGCAGGCGCCATATTTCGTACGTCAAAAGCAGATCGTAAAGCTGCGCTGCAGACGACAATCCGAGAGATCATCGAGCGAGCAGGCGCTTCTGAGATTACATACCAATATGCATTGGGTCGAATCGATGAGAGCGGTAAAGGCCCAGGCATATTTTCGACGCTCGATGTTTGGACTCTCAAACGGGACTCCCTTCCTGGTATGCCTACATGTAATATATGTATTTATATATGTATATTCAGGGGCCTGGTTAGACGCGCTTCCCAGTGCCCCCGTAGGTACGCTTCTTGATGACGAGTCGATTTGCATAGAAGTAGGCCTACGGCTAGGGGCAGACATAGTTAGCCCTCATCGGTGCCAATGTGGTCACCCCGTCGATAAATAAGGACATCACGGACTGTCGTGCAATATTAGTGCAGGACGACGCTCGAGACATGCCGCTATTAATGAGATCTTTAGCTATTAATGAGACCTCGTAATCTCCTAGCTAAGTCTACATTCTCCAATTAGTTCTATTACAAAGTGCAGGCGCTTGTGACACGTGTATCGAGATGGACCGGTCCACACATGCCTCGATGTCACTGCGGCATTCAATTGCGTTCGCTATTCTTTCATTCTTCAAATCTTGCAAAACCTTGGGTGTTCTGCAGGTACAGTAGTGGTTTAATTCATTTCTATCCTCTAGATTGCAGTCCGTTCGTATAGGGCAAGTGGTTTCCTCGTGGAGATCTGTTAATATTGGAACTCCACAAGGATCGGTGCTAGGACCGTTTCTTTTTTTGATTCTCATTAATTTCATTCTGCTTAATATTGAAAAAGAGAGCATTGGTAAACCGCTAGCTTTAGCCGATGATACTTCTTTTTTATTTAGGGTTAACTCTCCAGCTCTCGATATACCGCTATCTCAAGTGAAGGATGAAATCAAAATCTCTTACCTGCCTGTATACACACGAGCAAGCATAACCTCTCGGAGCTCCGTAGGCACACGTCCGCACTCTTTAACGTCAAACCAGCTTCTATATATATATATATATATATATATATATATGTATATACCATATATATACAGGTAGTTCTATAAGTTCTTAAAATTAGCTTTTCAGAATTCGAACTTTGGCGCGCTTGCCAACTTTTCGAATGCTAGCAGTCAAAATATTATGGTGATTGGCCGTTGCGATTTAGTTCGATCGCTTTTCCCGTGCAACGTATCGGTGTGATTTTGAAAATTTGAGAAAAAAAAGAGGTTCGAGTGGTTATCAAGCGTTTTTATTTCAAAGGTTGGAATGCGACCCAAGTGAAAACTGAGTTAGACGAGGTGTACGGTGACTCTGCGCTATGTTTTGCCACTGTTTCCAACTGGATTAATGAGTTAAAATGGGGTCGCAGGAGCACCGGGATGAACTACGTTCAAAACGCCCAAAAACGGCAACTGATTAGGAAAACGTGGAAAAGGTGCGGAAAATCGTTGCCGCAGATAAGCGAGTGAATATTAGGGAGATAGCGGAGGCCTTGGGGATCAGTTTGGGTAGAGTGCATTTCATACTGCACGAAAACTTGAAGATGAAAAAGCTCAGAGCAAATTGGGTGCCGCATTTGCTCAACCAAGGCCAAAAAGACGCGCGTGTTTCCGCTTCACAGCAAAATTTGGCCAAGATGTCGAAAAATCCGTCGGATTTTTGGCGCAGATTCGTGACCGTCGATGAAAGCTGGGTCCATCACTACACTCCCGAGACCCAAGAAGCATCTCGTCAATAGTGTGCACATGGTGAAGGACCTCCGAAGAGGGTGCGGACAACGGCATCGGCCGGAAAGATGATGGCTACGGTTTTTTGGGACCAACGTGGAATAATTCTGGTCGACTACCTTGAGAGCGGTAAAACGATCACGGGAGAATATTATGCAAGACTGTTGGACTGCCTGAAGCAAAAACTCATCGAGAAACGGCCCGCTTTGCAGAAAAAGGTTGTCCTGTTTTACCAGGACAATGCTCCCGCACACAAGTCGCGGCAAGCAACGGCAAAACTGGCCCAACTGAGGTTCGAACTTATTGAACAACCTTCCTATTCTCCAGACCTGGCCCCTTCTGATTATTTCCTCTTCGGGCATTTGAAGAATAGTCTCGGTGGAAAGCGTTTTTCCAGCAATGAAGAGGTTAAGGCTGCTGTCAATGCCTATTTTCAGTCTAAAGACGCGAAATTATTTTCAAGAGGTATAAATGCTTCTCGAAGAGTATATCGAATAAGAAAAAATTAACAACAAGATTTGAAAAATTCTTGGTTTTCATTTTAAGAACTTGTAGAACTACCTGTATATATATATATATATATATATATATATATATATATATGCGGTCGAAAGGCGATATCTCCGGTGCTGCCAGATTGGTGAGCTCTCAGGACATGCTAGCGACAGCCAACGAAAATACAGAAGCTCTCCGCTCCAAACATCCAGATGCGCCTACGGATCTCTCCATGCCCACACCACCGGCAGTCACACTGCCTTCTTCAACCACACGGGAAGAGATACTGAGTGCGATGAAGACATCTAGCAGAAGTTCAGCGGCCGGCTTAGACTTCATACGACCCCGTCTGTTGCAGGACTTGTTGTCTGGTGTGCTGGACAGCACGGCCGGTCGACTGGCGGACGCCATTGCTAAAGTGGTGGATGTACTCAGATGGGGTTCGCCCCCGTCGTGTCTTTTACCGCTCATCTTTGGGGCAAGGATGTTTGCATTAAAAAAAAGATGGTTTATTACGTCCGATTGCTTGTTCCTCAGTCGTTCGCAGACTGGCGGCCAAATCGGCTGCTACGATAATAGGGAAGCTATTTCAGCAACTCTTGGCCAACACCAGCCAGGATTTGCTACCCCGGGGGGTACAGAGGTAGTAGTCCACTGTGCTCGTGCATTTTGGCAATTGCGCAAATTGCCAACGGTGATGGTTAAGCTGGACTTCCGAAACGCCTTCAATAGCGTCCGAAGGGATCATTTGCTTCGAGCCGTCAAGTCGTGGGCACCATTACTGTTTCACCAGACAAACCTGGCCTATGGTTCAGAACCATCCCACCTGGTAATGCCCCACAACGCTATGCTATCGCAGACAGGGTTTTCAGCAGGGCGATCCCCTGGGTCCTCCACTTTTTTGTTTGTGTATTAAGGAATTGGTGGATTCACTGCAGTCCCCCCTTAATGCCTGGTTCTTAGATGACGTTATATTAGCGGTCTGACATTGAACCCGGTTAAATGTGAAGTACATGTCACAGCTCACAACGAAGTTGAGCCGTTAGATTTAACTAACCTCTTTGACTGACTTCTGGGCTGTCGTGTAGTGGACGAGGTTAACCTGGAGCTGCTAGGTGTCCTCTTATTGCTGGAAGGCATTGTAAAGACATTAGACAGTCGAAGGGACAAACTTGACTTCCCGGTAAGCAGACTACCCCAATTGGGGGCCCACTGCGGCTTATTCCTTCTTAGATCTTGTTTTTCAGCAACGAGGTTAACACACCTGCTTAGAGGTTGCAACCTGTTTTTATCACAAGAGCTCTTACAGCCTTTTAATGGACTTAGCTTAGACATTTTAGAGATCATACTAAATCTTAAGCTGACCGCTGCGGCAAGGGAACGGGTAATGCTCCCGGTTTCTTTGGGCGGCCTAGGTGTGCCGGACGCGGTCATGACGGCAGGACCTGCAATCGTGTCGTAATTGACCCAGGCCGCGGACAGGGTTAAATCATTATTGGACAGGGATGGGTGGGACGCCTATAACGGGGAACTTCAAAGACTGACCGACGAATTGTCGTTGTTATTTGAATCACCTCCCGACGATAGGGCTAACCTACATGAAAAGCGAGTAGCAAACTTGGTTAATAGAGCACCGTCTGTTGCCGATAAAGCCAGGCTTCGAGCTGTTAGTAGTCAAGGGGCTGGGGCTTGGCTACACGCCTTACCATGTCCTCGAATTGGGACTCTGTTGGACGACGACACCACGCGCATAAGCGCAGGGCTGCGGCTTGGTGTTGACCTAGTCGTGTCCCACCGATGTCGTTGTGGTGATTTTGTGGACGCGTTGGCCCATCATGGCCTGTCATGCGGGTTAAGTGCAGGCGGACGAGCACATCACTCTGCTCTAAATGATACCTTTAGTCGCGTACTTCGATCTGCCGGCTTCCCATGTGTTTTAGAGCCCCCGGGTCTATCAAGGGATGACGGAGAAAGACCTGACGGCATGACTTTAACGCCCTTTGAGCGTGGCCGCATGCTTGTTTGGGACGCAACTGTAACAGACTCATTAGCCCCTTCGATGGTCGGTGCAGGTGCGGACCGAGCAGGTCATGCTTCCAGGTTAGCTGAGACTAACAAATGCAGTATATATATATATATATATATATATATATATATATAAATATATATATGGCCCAGATATCCATAGAACAGTACTATGGGCCATTAGGAGAAGTGGCGAGCGCCTACCGGATTATTTGGCCGAGGTCACTCACGGGTTCCCCCACCGGTCCGACGTGCTTGTCCCAACACCTGCGAACCCATCTGAATACAAGCTACGTCATCTGTTGATGTCGTAAGTGCATTTGCCGAGCTCGGTTTTCTTTTTCATCACTGCAGTTGCTCTTTCCTCGCCCAGCTTCTATGCGGATGCTGTGCTGCATATATACTCCACAAACATTTTCATGTTACTTCTCGGCGGGTCCAGTGTTCTGGTTCCTCGTTTTTCTTCTTCTCTGGACCATTTCAATGTTAGCGCGCTAGTCCATTGCATTTCAGGAGAGTGTGCTCAGGGTCATTGTTGACGCCGTCCGCACAGTGCACGCAGGTTACCGAGGGAGTTTTGTCTATACGAAAGAGAAACTTTAAAAGTCACCATGGCCAGTGAGGCACTGCGTAAGAAAAAAAGTTTAGTTCCCCTGCCGGGCGGTTTATCCACTTTTTGATGTCCGGGATGAGCAAGCGAAGTGAATGGCCCGGTGAGCCTATGGGTCCTCCCATTCTTCTTGCCACGCTCTTATCGTTTTTTCCTTTCAATTCCTTTGCTGGACTCACCCCCTGCTTGCCAAATCCTTCTCCTTTCGTTTACTATTAAGTCCCAAGTAGGGAACCAGCCAGTACCAGGGCTGCGTTTGTGCTAACCGTACGGTAGGCCTGCAGGATTCTAAGCGCCCCTATTCTCTGCGTATTTCTCAGGGCCATTCTTGCCGTCGTCGTTTTTAAGGTGTTCTGCAGCCAGACAGGAGAGCCATGTTTGTCTTTAACTCTAGCTCTTCCTCTGTTTTTGCTTGAATAATAACGGCCAAGTCATCCGCGTACGCAATTATCTCTACTCCCTGTGGGAGATCTTTCTGTCTCAATACGTCGTCGTATGTTATGTTCCAGAGCAGGGGGTCTAGTATTGATCCTTGCGAAACTCCTGCTGTCATGTCTGTCTTCACCGTGCCGTGTAAAACTCTTCTGTCTTCCAAGTATCCCGGGACGGCTCTAACAAGAAACGGAGGGACCGCTTTTCTCACCAGGGTTTCTAAAATCTCTTTCCACGGCAGACTGTTGAAAGCGTGTTTGACATTCATAAGGACAGCCACAGGAAAATTCAGTTTGTATATAGGCAAACTGTGCAGCAAGTCAGCTTTGGTTGTTATTCGTTGAATTGCTGTGAGAACTGATTTGTTCTTGCGAAATCCGTATTGGTTGGCCGATAGAAGATCATTCTGTTCCGCAAACGCCCTAAATCTGCGTTCTGAAGTTGCTTCATATCCTTTTGCCAGGGTATTTAAGAGACATATGGGGGGTGTACCCTCCGCTACTTTGGAGTCAAAACCACCTCCGCCCTCTTCCAGTCATTAGGCATTTTGCCACTTGCCATCGCCTTAGTAAGTACTGTCGCTACCAAATCCGGTGTTCGTTAAAAAGCACAAGGCGGAATGCCGTCGGGCCCTGGAGATTTCCCTGGCTTTAGCCTCTCAGCTGCTATTATTACCTCTGCACGCGTGATAGGCGAGAACTTTTCTGGGGTCGTCCGTCTTCTTACGAAAGTTTCTGTTAAAATGTGCGTCTTGTGGAAAAAGTTGTTTAAAATCTGTACGACCTCTGTGTCTGGCATTAAAACTTTTGGGGCATGCGCGCCTATCCCCCTGATCATTTTGTAGGGTTTTCCCTATGGTTTGTCATTTATATAATTTATCTTTTGACGCCACCATAGCTTTCTGCTTTCTGCTATTTCGTTTTTTAAAAACACCCTACATCTTCTAGAATTGTCTAAGGCGAGGATCTCTGCCTCCCGGGTCCTATGGCGTGTTTTGAGCTTTCTTTTGGCTTTGTTACAATCTGCCCGTTTCTGCGCTATGACGCTGTTTCACCAATATTCCGGTTGGCAGGTAGCCCTTCTTGGGTGAGGGGGCTTAGTAGCCCTGGTGCAGGCCCTGATGAGTGTCGTGCAGTTCTTCTGGGGTGTGCGGGGGAGCTTTGAGGATTGCCTTCTTGAGTTCTCCCTTGAAGACCCCTTCGTCCTTGATTCTGAAGTGCGTTTTGGTTCTTATAGGCATCGTTTTTTGCTGCAGGTCCACCGTGAACTCAATACAATAGTGATCGCTGAGGTTTTCTTCCTCAGTGAGCACGATCCATTATTTTATTTTGTCAACCATTGTATCGTTGCATAGTGTCAGATCGACCGTTACCTGATGTCCGGCTCTGTGGAAGGTCGGGTCTTTGCCATCGTTTTGTATATACAGTTCCAGGCTGGCTGCCCATTCAATCAAAATTCTCCCTTTCTTGTTCGCTACATATATATATATATATATAGTGTATTTAGATCGATGATTTCCGAGAACAATTTGTTGCCATGTAAAGAGACTAACTAATCACAATGGTGTAGCAAACAAAACACGTATTAATAATAATACTAATAATAATACAAAAACAAGCTTCTAAAGACGCAGCGCAAGCGCGCGATAAGAATCGCCAGCGCGTATCGCACGGCCGAAACAACGGTGATCGCGATCGCCAAGCTTATTCCGTGACCTAGACTAAGCAAAGAGCGAGTACGGCGAAGACGAGAACGCCAGAAGAAAGCGGTAGCTCGAAAGCAAACGCTCGAGAAGTGGCAACATGAATGGGGCCTGCTACCAACGGAAGCCCCAGGAGCCTAGACTCGCCTGACCTAACTAAATGGTTCAACAGAAAGCATGGCCACGTCACCTATTATCTGACGCAGGTACTAGCGGGACGCGGATGCTTCCAGAAGTCACGGAGTCTATGTGTGTTACATGTGACACTGGCGAGGTAGACGATGTTACTCACACTGTCTTCCTCTGCTCAGCACTTGAAGCGGCACGGGCAGGCAGGAGGGCAGTTGCGGCTCCGGGCATGACAGTAACCGACCTGGTCGACGCCGTGCTCGAAAACAAGGAGAAATGGGAACAGAGGATGGGCCTGGTGGAAGGCGTAATGAGGTTGAAAAACGTGCTGGGGCAAGTACAGGAGGCCGCGAGCCGATGGCAAGAGGCGCCCACAGCGAGCAGTTAGCGCGGTCAAAGGAGTGCGGGAAGCTGATTCTCCATTTTTTAGTGATGTAAAACGAAAACGTAATGCTGTAAATAGTTATATCAATAGAACCCATAATAATAATAATAATAATAATAATAATAATAATAATAATAATAATAATAATAATAATAATGAGCCGGGGTGGGTGGCAAAGCAAGCGGAAGCCAGAAAACGCGTTAAATACACTGGTCTGGAAACAAGATATACTTGTGCCTATTGCCATGGAGACGCTAGGACCAATCAGCAAGGGAACCGAAGCATTTCTCAAAGATTTGAGTAAGCGAATTTAGGAGGTCACAAGCGACCAAAGAGATGGTCAATTCTTGAGGCAAGCGTTGTCTTTGGCCGTTTGCAGAGGAAACGCGGCATCTATTTTAGGCGCCATGGAGTAAAATAAATATTTAAAGAATTTGCAATAATACGTTCAGACCTCACAATTGTAACATTATTTAACATGTAATTAATAATAATAATAATGATAATAACACCGTCCTGTGAGGGTGCGTCGAGACCATAAACCCCCCCTCCCTTTTCCTGTCTTGAGTGTCAAAACGGCGTCAAACAAGTTCGTCGTCTTTTTCCATGCCTCCGTCGAAGTCATCACATGGGCGACCACCTTCGACCGGTCAGTACCTGACTCGTTCAGGAGGAAAGCTTTCCGCGTCGTCAGTTGTACCACACCCCCAGGTTCGGTATAAGATTCTAGGTCTAGTTCCTTGTGGTCACACAGTCTTACCTGCGCCCATACCTCATGCCAGGCCGATAATGTGGCATTCCTGGCCTTGGTGAGATCCAGATCTTTATCTAGGTACATTTTAATTTTTTCAGCTACTAGGAGGTCCCATGGCAGCATCTTAGCTAGGACCAGAAGAGCTTCAGTCGAAACCGTCTGATACGCCTGGCTTACCCTTACTGCCAGCGTTTCTCAAGTCGGCCTTAGTGCCCCCTTATTTTTCACCGTCCGTAGTGCCATGTACCCCCAGACTGAGGCTGCGTATAGCGCCGTTGATTCAGTTACCGAGGCCAAGGGGCTTTTTTTAAAGGTCTCGGAAAGGCATAATGCACATGCACTACTAGCAGCTAGCAGCAGCTAGTGTGGGACTCGCATTCACTAAAAACGATATCTTTACTCCCCTCCCCCCAAGGTACGGGATTGCGTTAGCATTACTTCGACAATCCTAGAGAGGAAAGTCTCGCGTTCTAACGCTTTATGCGCCTAGCAAATGCTTGCCCGCCTTGAGGAACTGCGTCGAGTTTCTATGGAGGAACTAGCTGCTCCCCTTTTCCATTCCTCGCCTCCTCCTCTCGACTGTCCCTGGTCGTAGCGGGCTCGTCTCGCCGCCTCCAGGTTCAGCTCTTTCCTCATGATAGTGTCGAGGTAACGTACTGCGGAGTCTTCCCCTCAGCTCAAGCGTCGTAGAGGCACGTACCCCCGCAAGGGCCGCACAGCTGGGGCATGTAACCAAGCTCCAGGCCAAGGGGCTCGGAGGCATGAAGGGAGGCGACGACCTTGTTCGACGCCGTTTTGACACTCAAGACAGCCAAGGAAACGGCCAGGCGGGAGAGGTTTGAGCGGGTCTCTCAGGAGAGTAGTCGAGACGAGGAGCCGAGAGAGGGGGAAAGGGGTGGGGAGCAGCCAGGCCCTCATGGTCTCGACGCACCCTCACAGGACGGATTGTAAAATGGCATCCCCCTATCCAACCGCAGGTAGACATGCGGGATAATAGTCAGGTATAGAGCTGATTAAAGGAGAACGGCAAAGGCGCCTCTCCCACGGCTTCGAAGTAATGCCAAAATAGTACCGAGCCTGGGGGGCGGGGAGGAATCCGGGTTTTGTGTGTTTGCGAGTCTCACACTAGTCACGCAGGCTGCTAGTGGCGCATGTGCATCATGCATTCCCAAAACCTCCCAAAACAAAAAAAAACCAAGGGACTGGAGCTTGGTTACATGCCCTACCCTGTCCGCGGACTAGAACTTGATTTAGCGACGAGACGACGTGCATTCGCACAGCACTGCGGCTAATAATGATGGTGATAAATTATAATTATAATTACGACTAACAACTATGCGCCACTACTATTTCTGGCTTGCTTGCAGGATTCATCGCCAACAATTATCAAAAAATCAAAAACGGTGGCGTAACAAACCTACTCATATCGGTCCTGCTCACTCGGGGCTTACAAAACTTCATAGAACCTCTGGGTAAGCCTCTTCTAGAACGAGTAGGAAAAATTGTATGTGCGACGCCGGAGGCCTTCTGTCTGGTCTTTCTGGGTGAACTCTTTGGCCGAACAAACGACCGCGATGCCGATAGCTTGGGAAGCGTTTCAACGCTATACACAGCCTATACTGGGGTATGATATGGCTTTTTTTTGTTTTTGTTTGTTTGCTTTCGTAGAACAAATGCTTTCTGATATATATTTAGGCGAGCACTGCCAAGTGTGCAAACGTATTGTAAATGATTAATATATCATCACAATATTTTATATATATATATATATATATAT
The DNA here is from genome assembly GCA_003439945.1 of Dermanyssus gallinae. Lineage (NCBI taxonomy): Eukaryota > Metazoa > Arthropoda > Arachnida > Mesostigmata > Dermanyssidae > Dermanyssus > Dermanyssus gallinae. Next base: position 30,827 of record QVRM01003628.1, read on the forward strand.
ATATATATATATATATATATACATATATGTATATATATGTATATATATATATATATATATATATATATATATATATATATATATATATATATATATATATATATATATATATATATATTGATGATGTCAGTTGACAGCAGTCATAAAAAAATCACTTTCGTTGTGGCCTTGTATTTCTGCATAGCCCAGCGGTTAGGTATCCTGCGTCCAGCGAGTGACGCCATGGGAAACCACAATTCGGGCGCACTACAGCGACAGTGAATGCGCAACTTTGAACGTGAGCCGGTCACCTCATGCAACTAATCCTTAATTCCAACGTATGCAAACGTTCGAAAAAAGGCTAAGTAATTCGCCAACAAACCAGTCGAGTTTAGTGGGCGCTGCCGAACAGGCGTTCAAGCCAGGGAGAGGGCGTTCAATGGCGCTTCTCTGCTTTGCCCAGATTCATACAACTAACGGCCAAAGAAAGATGATGCGCCGAGGAGGAAGGGCAAGGCCCCCAGAATCCACTAAACGACACGATTGGTATAGAGTGATCGCTGGTGTTCTTGTTTGTTAGGCCACGTGGCTATTGTTTAATACCAAATCATGCGGTTAATAAGAAGAAAACGATCACTCAACTTGCCTTGCTTGGTCGGACGGACCGGCAATCCAGGCAACTCTGCAACTTAAGAACAATGTTTAATGGTCATGGTCAACATTCACGACTATTAACTCGATGACGACGAACGTTGGTGCCTGTAACAGCCAGCGTCCATTTCCTTTCTATGCATTCCGCACCTCCAGCAATAGATTCGCTTACCTACGCACAATCTCTAAGCCGCAGCTAAGTTCTGATGTCGTTGTTAGCTGTGATTCGTTCGTCAGTGATACCACATGTTACAGTAGCTTGTTCTGCTTCTTCCTCTTTTGTGCGGCAAACCACAGCCCTCTGACGGCTGTTTCCGCGGAAGGAGTGCCGGCCAATCCTGCTTTAATCACGTGTCTGCTTGAGTGAAAAAAATCATCTATCAGCTAGATAACTCGGAGGAGAGAGAGATAACTCGTGGTGTTTTGTCGTCCACATTACTGTGGCATAGCCAGAATGATGGCGAACCATCCATCCAGTATTTCTTGTGGCAGATCAATCAGAACCGCGTACCGGTCACGCCAATGAAGAAAAAAGAATTGGAGAAATATTGAGAAACCGAAGTCCGGCTGAACACAAGTCTATTCTGCCGCACAAATTACTTTAGGCTCATATATTTTAAACGAACAGAGGTAGTATTGTCAACAGCGATAATGCAAAATGCCTACAAACACCATATAGCTCTTAGCTTGTGTCTCAGCTACAGGCTACTGCCGCACAAATTACTTTAGGCTCATATATTTTAAACGAACAGAGGTAGTATTGTCAACAGCGATAATGCAAAATGCCTACAAACACTATATAGCTCTTAGCTTGTGTCTCAGCTACAGGCTATATCATAGCTGAGGCGTATTTTACTACGAATGAGGCGACTGACTTGGCTTTTCATTTAATTCACTCGTAATTGGCCATCTTACTCCAACATTGGTCCAACGTCTCAATGTTGTTGCCTAAGGCGTCGACTGACGTGCATGCTGTTGGCACCTTCTCGCGCAATAGGAAGTTAGTCAGACGTGTAAATTCCATACAGTAACGTTCCGCCCTCGACCAATTGACCATGGGAGGCAATATAAGGTACAATATGACAACGAATTCATATTGTCATACTGTCGTGGCCCATTCTAGGGCGGTCACGGCTAATTATATACGGGGACGGTGACTGCACCTTGCTAGACCCGGCCCAATCGGTTTGTATTTCTTGTGAATGCGCCGGACGTAGTCAACGCGGTTGCCCGAGCTGTCTGCGGTTGCCTGCGGCTTTGGCTTAATAGGCATAATGAGCTGAGAATACTCAATATGCCTATTAGGTTACTTATCAACTACTAGCATTGCACTGTTGTCATCTAGAAAATCTTTTTAAATACGTCGACCTGTATTCGTTAGATTGGAATGCTTTACTCTACACTCATTCATACTCCGCGTTTATACACATAGAAAAAATTAAAAATTAAATTAGTTGGTCAATCCTGCTCGGCAAATTTTTTTTTCGTATTTATTTATTTACCTCATATTGAGTATGCATACAACATGAACAATTATACATATTATACACTTATACACTCAGCTCCTCGCGGCATGTTATACGAGAGAGGCAGTGCAGTGATCTCTTCGCAAGGGCCAGGCAGGCAGATGCATGAAACTTCGTACACGCCTGAGAGCACAGTCGGCAGACGCACTCGGTGTACTCTTCGTGGAAGCTCTTATTTAAACAAACCAGGTGATGATAGCCATGAACTATGTATCTGGTATAGACGTGGCGATTGTCACACGCAAGACCAGACCAGAGGTGAAAGGCCCTGAAAACATCTAGGTCTCCGACCTCTCGTCGGACTTGTTCAACTTTATTTTCCCATTCCGAGATAAAGCTCTCGAATGGTACTGTACGCGGCGTCTTCAACCTTAATCGAATGATCTCAACAACTGGTGCACAGCCTGACATTAGGTACACAAAGCGGCTCCTTGCCCGCATTGACAGGCAAAGTACTCGCTTCATGTACATTGTAAAACACCTTTCAAGCAAACCAAAGTTTGCCCGAGTGAGGTGTTCCCATACTCTGTCAAGACCATACATCAGCGCCGGAACAACCTTGAGGTAGAAAAGCGCCACTGCCGTCGAAACGGACAGTCGCCGGACATCGCCTATTTTTCCATAAAGAGAAATTAGGGCTGTGCGCGCTCTCTCGACGATGTGAGCAGTGAAGGTCGTCCCAGTATAATGAAGCCGAAGCCCCAGATACCGGAAAGAGTTAACGAATTCCAAGGATTGGCCGCCTCAACGTATAACGTCTTTAGCAGCCAATCGACCTCCTCTTCTGAATTTCATAGCCTTGGTCTTCATGGCGTTTATTTCCAGCCCTCTTGAGACAAGGAACACCTCCGCCAGAGAAGTGATGCGCTTGATGGCACCCAGGTCGTGATGAGCGACCACTATGTCATCTGCGTACATCACAACTGTGGCCTTCTGGAACTCCTGTCGAATATAATCAACAAAATCGGCAAGCAGAAGAGTGAAGGAGACGCAGCTCAATGGGTCGCCTTGCGGGGTTCCCACATTTTGCCTTACCTGCAACACTTCCTGCTCACCTTGTACCAGTAAGGTGTCCTCATCAAAGAAACTGGAAATTACACTAAGAAGAGAGCCACCAACCCCTGCGTATCGGAATGACTTCACTAGGAGATCTCGAGGTGCTTTGTCGAAAGCCTTGACGCAGTCTATAAAGACTGCATACAAATGGCCTCCGGGCTTTGCCACAGCTCGCTCTATCTCTGACTGAAGCACATGAATTGCATCACGCGTTCCTCGACCTCTTCGAAAGCCGAATTGCTCCGGTGGAAGGGTCTGGTCGACAACGTACTCGATCCGTTTTATAACCAATTTGCAGAAGATCTTCTTCAGCGTCCTTTCAGACGCTATACCGCGGTATAAGTTCGGGTCTCGTCTGTCATCACCATGCTTACCCTTAAATAAAAGAGAAAGCCTGGCGATATGCCAGGCTCCTGGCATTTGTCCCCTCTTCATGATCTCGTTGAAGAAATCACAAAGATGGTTTGCCAAAAGTGGCTCAGACTGCACCCAGTGCTCATAGTACACTTGGTCTGGCCCCGCACTCTTTCCTCTCGGAAGAGAGTGCAGAACCTGACGTACTTCTTCTACCTCAACGGGCAGATTCATAGTATCCTGATCCAATGTGAGCGGGTGCTCAATCATTGGAGCCAGACGTACCGTCTCGCGGTTATATAGAAGACCGGTCAGGTGACTCGTTACCTGTTCGTCGCAGAGCAGGTGGTTCGCCCCCCTACGAGGCCGTACGACGTAGGCTGAGGGCTTGCGCTCCGCTCTTTCGAGCAGTCGGATTTCCTCCCGCCTAGCGTATTCACGCTTGTGGTCAAGGCATAGCTTTATGTAAGCTTTTCTACTATTGAAGTAGTCAAGCCTGCGTCTGGCTAGCAGCTGTGGTGGTGCCTTTACCCTCGCTTGGCGCAAAAGCTCGAGCACCCCACGGTGGGCGAGATAGCAAGCCTGAGAAAACCACTGTCGTGATCTCCTCTGCCCCGGGGCATAGTTCTCTCTAGCAGTTCACAACAAATATCCACATCACAGCCCACCTCGAGGCTATCAACCTCTAATAGTGAAAGGTCAACACGCCTCGTGGCAACCAGGTGTGGGTCGCCTTGCTGCTTAAACCAGATATCTGGAATATTTGCGACTGCTGACACCGGTAGGTGCTTCCTTGCAGCCACCTCGAGAACATCGAAGCTTTCAACTTCGCCATCGACAAGGTTGTGAAACAGTAGGTCAATGGTGCTGCTTCCGTTATGACTTATATACGTGTGGTCTTCGCGTGCATTTGCACATCTCAGACCAAAGTATCCCATCAACTGGAGCAGCACCTCTCCGTTATCGTTAGTAGCCCCACCATCAATACGGGCATTGAAGTCGCCACCGACGATGGTTGGCATAGACAGGTCGAAACCTGATATATCGGAACTCACCGTGTCAGCGACCTCTGCCGAGTCAAGATGTGGGGGGAAGTAGAAGACGGCTATGTTCACCCTCATAGACGAGAGACCCACATAGAAATCGTTCTTCCTCACACATTGCGCCGGCGGTAAACGTTTATGTAGGTAGATTGACAATCCACCCACTGGTCTACCACGGCCTCCAGCAGGTAGAACTGCCAGCTGGTGGAACCCTCGCATATTATTGATATGCAGTTTCTCCCGCTGGTAGGTCTCCGTAAGGAGTGCAATGTCCACCGACGTAAGCATGTCAACTGGCGCTAGGTCTATTGCTCCTCTTAGTCCCTCACAGTTCCAAAGAAGCAGCCGCAGAGACCTAGTAGTCTCCACGTTAGCATCTCTAGATCTGTTCAGTCACTTGCGAAGAGCCGGACCGCCAGGCGCGATAAAGCTTTCCATAACCATTTTCTCGTAGGGAGCACCACCAGCCCAACGACGAAATAGGATACCTTTTGGCCAGAATTCACTCTTGCTGCACTTTGCGTACTCGCCGTCACCCAGCACTACACAGAACACGGCATCATTTCCCTGCGTCCGCATTTTGAATACTGCCTTTACACAAATGCTCCTGTTAACAAGCCATGTGTGTAGGTTGACAGCTGACGTTTTCGACGCCAGCCGTGCTACTCTCAGCGCGCTGAACCCGCCTGGCCCAGCATACACTTCACGATCTCCTACTCCATCAGCTGCACTGCCTTTCTGCATACGATGCTTTGTTTTGCCGCTCCTCTTCCGTTGGACGGTGACAAAACCATCGTTGTCTTCCTCGCCTTTCCTCGCCTCTGCGGTTGTCTCCGTTGGCGATGTTGCGGCCGCTGCCGCTTCCCTTGCCGTTAGCGTGTTGTCATCCATCGGCTCATTTTCTTCGAGGGTAGTGGCGGTGTTGTTGTTACCGCCGCTACTGCTACCGCTGCTGTTAAGACCAGCTGCTGTAGCACTGCGCTTGGCGCCGCAGAGACTGGCTTTGCCGTTCTCTCCGGTGGCGCTGTCGTCGATCGGCTTTGTTGGTACAAGCAGATCTCCGCCTTCCGTCAACCGTGACTTCTTGTTCTTCCGCGCTTTCCGTGTTCCGTCCGTTTTCTTCACGCTAACTTTTTCTTTTAGCGTGGAGTTTAAACACCCCTCGATGGTTTCGGGGTGCGCAAGTTGCTTCAGGGGAGCCGCTTCATTGCTGGCGACTTTTTGCTGGAGCTCCGTGTGTGATGCCCACAGCTTCACTGAGTTCCACTGTGGCACACACAAACGTTTCTTCATAAGGACAAAGTTGGGTTCCACTGATTCACAGGACCCGCACGACACGAACTGTGTGTCCTCGGGGGGCACGGGGTTTAGGCACCCCCCGTGAAACACAGTAGAGCAGCCTTGGTTACAAATAACCAGTTGTTCTCCCGTTTTAAACGGGAGCGAACACTTTGCACATTCGAACATCACGGTAGCAGACGACACAATAAAGTAAAAGTCACCGGCCAAATCTTCAGTCTCACCCTATTATAAAATGTCTAAATAGCCCACCTACACTTTGTCAAATAGTTTAAAGATTAAGTTGACTCCAATTAGCTACTGAAACCAAATTCAGATCATGAGGTACAAAAGCACCTTGCAATATATTCGAGTCGCTCTGTGCCTAGTAGGTATACGCACGACGAGCAGGTTATCTGCTGCACGCGATAAAGGTGTTATTTCCATTCATGATGGTTGCCTTTGTGGACGCTCATATACCTCTTAGCACAAAAGTCTCTACGTACAGTCCCTGCTCGAAACCAGAATCTAAGTCAATCAAGCTCATAGATGTACGGACGACTGTTTTCAAATCGAAAGACAATGGTGATTTCGATGCCTAAGGTTTGGCCGATTTTAAAAACGCTGCAGCCGTGGATCAGCTTAGATTTACTGCTATGTTCTAAATGTAATAAACGTTTTTTTTATAAATGAATATTGCAATCGCAATTCATTTGGAGACATTAGATAAATGTTTTCAATATATGTAATATGAGGGTTTATGCTAAAGCTTTCACGATCCTGGTCTGTCTTTTTTTGTTGTACATGATTGGGGACTAACGAGTGCAGCAAACCACTATGCACATTATCTTTTTTTCATAAAACTAACTCTCTGTCACGGGCGGTACGTGGACGTGTTTGTCATTTTAGACCTCAGTTGATACACAGGCCAATATGAACTTTCGTGATAGGCTGCGAAGGCATGTCAACATTCAACTGACGAATTCGCAAACTCCGGTGTGGATTCTACGTACGACCGGGCCTACAGATCGTTACACCGTTGTGTTTGGTTTAGCAAAAGAAATACTGTCTGAAAATCTACAACATTTTTGGATATTTAGCTATGATCCAATGAAACGTGGTTTGAGCTCAATTGCTTCTTATCACCTTGGTAAGATGTGTGTTTTAGAAGAATTCTGTCGAATGTCTGCGTTGTTGTTTCACGTTGAGAATTTGATTATACACATGCGGTGTCACTTATTAATATTTTCAGCTATAACAAAAAGAGCTCAGATTCCTTTTAGTCGATTTTTCAGCCTTCCAAAATGTCTTTACCGTTCCTCTGCAGGAGCTCATAATACACCACGCCATTCGAGTCCCACTAGGCATACAGCATGGCGTCCGTGGCGTGGTACCTCTATTTGACCATGACTTTGCGCTAGTTAGGTCCTTGTAGGCAATCCACTTTTTAACCGTATTGGTCGGTACAAAGTAGAATACATTTTTTTTTCACGACTACCGCAGGCGTTTCGGTGATTCATCAGGTCAGCGTTCAGTGCGGCACCCATACATTGGCATACCCAAGTGACCAAACTACTACTGTCAACCGAGCGCTGTCCTATTGATATATATATATATATATATAAATATATATTGAGATGATTGAGAGACTCGTCCGCTGCCTTCAACTGCTTTCCCGAAACGGCCAAGCCGTCGTCGCTGGAGACTTTACCGCAAGACTCGACAAACCGGGTGATAGCAGAACAGTCACCCTCACTGATGTGCTATCCGACTTTGGTTTTTGGATTGCGAACGATCCGGCAGCGTTTACGTTCATGGGATTGTGGGGTCCTCAACAATAGACTTGTTTGCCACAAATCTCTCGAATGACGAGCTTGTGTTCCAGGGCGCAGATCACCCGCTTAGCGAAGGAAGACGCCTCACTTGGCACGTTCAGGTCGGTCACCGAATAGCCGTTAACGCCACGACCAGTTCCTCAGATACTCGTCGATCAGGCTCCCGCAGCCTAGACGAAAGAAAGCTATCACAGTTCGTAGAGATATTGACAGCGGCGGCGGATGACAATGTTACAGCTTTTAATGACCTATTGACCAGCGGCCTCCAGAGCTGCGTGAGACTGATATTAAAGCCCAAAGATATTCTCACCCTACTATGAACTCTCTGCCAGCCTCAGCGAGGTCTCTGTACAGAAGAAACGCAAAAATTGCATTTCAAAACCTTCGCGAACAAAAACTACTGATGGAAGCTGAACGCGCGCCTTATCTCTGGCTACGTCACGGAGCGCCAACTAGGTCCACATGTCCAGTAAAACCAGACGCTCTGCAATCGCACTTTCGAAATGTCTTGGCGGTCAAGGATACGATTTCGACGCACACCCCTTAATATACCAGTGCATGGTCCGAGGTGTACGAACTCTTGCAAGATGAGTTGGAGTAAGACTTCTTAATTGCAGAAGTTTATGAAGCCATCGCTCATCTGCCTACACGGAAGGCTTGCGGGCTCGACGGCATTGATAACAAACACCTGTACCAAAAGTCAGCCCTCGAACTTACTTCGCCGTGGACATTCCTCTTCAATGCCTGCCTGGTTTAGGGAAGGATTCCGGATGACTGGAGAGACTGTGTGATGATTGTCATTCCGAAAGGGAAAGGCTGTCCGTCGGATCTCTCGTTCTAGAGGGGCCAAATCTTTGTACTTAGGTATTTGTTTGTAGGAGGTATTAAATGCAGTTACGCATTATCGCTACGAGTCTCTATCTCTAGCAGTGTGGGACTCGACCCCAACGGTACGATGTTACTCCGTGAGACCCATACCGCACCTCCCCCATTAAGCTTCACTCTCTGATAGCCCACATCTTTATAAAAACAGTACTATGGACTTTCAGGAGAAGTGGCGAGCGCCCTTTTAGATCAGTTGGCTGGGGTCGCCTAGAGGATCCAGGACTTTGTCTAACACCTGCAAGCCTGTTTTCTTCGAGCTGCACCTCTCTGTGGATGCTTTCGGGTTGAAGGCGCAGTTGTGTCAGACCTTCTTTGCACTTTTCGTGTTTCTGGAGAACTTATTTTGCCGTAGCTGTTCCCAGTTTCCAGGCCTGCTTACTGGAGACAATGTATTTAGTAAACTTTATTAAGCTGGACCGAGGTGGATCGTTGACCTTGTAATGTGGGTCTCCCTCCATTTCACTCGGACGAGTCTGCTTGCCCTTAACCGCACAGCCTCCTAGGCCGAGTACTGTAGCAGTGTGTGACTTGTCCTCATGTGCCTCTTGGCAGAATACGCATATCGGCGACAAAGCCTTTCCAATTTCCAAGACAAACACGAGTTGAAGTTTCCTTGTCCTGTGAGTGAAGGTTGGGAAGATTTGGGTGAAGTGATAGGTGAGGTCTCCCCCAGGCCTCTCTATCCATGCCTTGATATCTGGCAGCAATACGCGCAGGGATCCTCCAGGACCCCCGGGAAGGATGGCGTCCCACTCTTCCTGCCATGTCTCAATTGTGTCGTTTCTCTCACTGTTTTTTCCGTCTGGGTAGGGACACCTAATTCTCATAGTCGCTTTCTTTCGAGTGCCTTGAGATTTTAGGAGATCGACCCTGCCAGCACCAGAGCAACATTTGTGCTGATTGTGCGGTACCCCTGGATTACCCTCAAAGCTGCCACCCTCTGGGTCCTCCGTTTCGAATTTGTTTCGCTTTCTTCGTCTTAAGAGTTGCTCTCACCAAAACTGGCGCTCTAAATATTGCAATTGATTCCGCGACCGTCATTAGCAGTGCCCTTGTGCGGGCCCGGGGGCCATGGATGTTCGGCAGATCTTGGCTATAGCACACACTGCCTTGGCTGCTTTTGTTGTTGCCTTTTTTATGCGGCTGAGGCCATTCATCGCGGTATCCAGTGTGACCCCGAGGTTAAGGACTTCCTTTATGATTTTACTATTCTCGCCGTCAAGCTGTAGAGTGAGCAGACGGATTCTCTTTCTTCTTGTGGGGAGTATTGCTTCGCTCTTCTCAGGGGCCAGTCCTAAGTCCCGCTGCGCTCATCCACTCTGACGTCAGGTAAACATCTTTATTCATATTTAATTCAAGTTCGTCGGCAGTTTTAGCCTGGACGACTATCGCCAGGTCGTCGGCATAGGCTACTGCGTCCACTCCTTTGGGCAGGCCTGTCAGACGGAGGACGTCGTAAGCCAGCTCTTAGGATGATGTCCCCTCCCTTATAAATAATGACTGTCCCAATTTTTACCCCGTTGTCCGCTGTGTTGACTAGTAGGCGCACCTTTTTATTCATGTCTTCTGACGAAGAGCCTGCGGCAGGTCTAATCCTAACAGAATTATATTCATTCTGCTCCCGCCGCGAAGTTGCCTTCACATAGTGTTGGCACGGCAGACGCCTCAGCATCCTGCTCTTCCTCAGGTTCCGTTTTACCTGGGTTTTCTAACTCGAGCTGGGCGCTATTTCTGAGGATTGCGACTCCTCCTGCCCGTAGAGAGGCCGCTTTTTCCGCCATTGGAAATTGACCTGTAAGTTTATTGAGCAGAGCCTTATTCCTTTCGGAGCCTTTTGTAATAAGCATTGCCCTGATTTCACGTGAGGTAGTAATGTTGTCTGTAGTGAGACCAGTGGTCGTGTACAGAGACAGCGGCCACTTCTCCTTGACGAGGTCTATTAGAAATTCGAGTGTTCCAGTTTTGGCCATCTGCTCCTCAAGGTGTTTCGTCTTGACCATCTCGATTTGTTTTTTTTCTAGCTTTTCCTGACAGGCTTTGCATCGTAGCTCTGCCGCGGGTGGGGTGCTCAATGAGGGCTGTGCCTCTTTCTGGGCGGCTTGTCTCTGCAACTCTAAGGTGAGAGCCGTGGCTTTTTCCATCCGACTATCAGCTACCTTTGTGAGGTCTTGCGTACGTGCGACATTCTCGTCGGCCTGCCTCCGGAGAATTGCTTTCTCCTCTCCTGTTTCCTTTTTGGATTTGTTCAGTTCCCATACCGCCTTATCTAGGTCTTCTAAAGCATTGTCCTCCTTGTTTGGAGTGGGCTCCTTTTTCTCGAAAAACTTCCTCGCAGCCTTGGTCCTGCTGGTCGTGCGGGCTCGGCTGCTTTCAACCTCCTTCGGGTCTTATGGGGTGGTTGCCATCAGTTTCTTTCGTTGACCTCTTGCCCTTGCCGCATCTCTGTAGTCATCGTCGCCCTTGATATCGCGCTTTATTATTTGTTTAATTATATGATGTCGAATTTTCTTTTGAACTTAACGCAGATCAGTCTTACTAAAGTATATATATATATATATATATACATTATTGTATTTGTATTTGTCATGAATGCAAACTGTTTGCGTTACAGAAAGCTGCATCCCTGAGGAAGCCGGGACAGTTGTGGGCGGAGGAGAGCAGGAAGTCGAAGAATTGATTAGTGCAAACTGGCCTGACATGCGGGCTACTAGGGTAGCTGACGATTGCGTGTTAAAATACTTCGGCAAAGATTAGACTTGCAGAAATGGCCGCCTAACCCTAGAACCAGCCGGCGGACCACAAACATTATAATAAAAATAAAAGGACCAAAAACAGTATAATAATCACAGTTAGTATTTTTATTAGAACCAAAATACTCTCCAGTTAGTTTACTTATATAAATATATATATATATATATGTAAATTATATATACATAGTATCCAGCTATGCAGTTAGAACACGTTATATATATATAGAAAATGTTGTGATGATTTATTAATCATTTACAATACGTTTGCACACTCGGCAGTGCTCGCCTTAATAAAAATGGTGGTGAAAAGGTGTCACGTGAAGTTAAGAGTCAGTTGACCGTGTCCTTGCTTGATGGTAGCCCCCGCTCTTATGGACCCGGTGCGAGCGGTATATCCTCAAGGTTCCTTGCAAAGTTAAAACGGTGAGATCCATAAGATTCCTCTTCGTGACACCGAGCCCCAAGAGCGTCCTCGCAGATTCGGAGTCCCATACACCACGCGGAGAAGACGCGCCACGCGATCACAGACGTCGTCATGTCTCTTTATGGTTTGTGTGTTGTATCGCACATCTGTATCTTTATATGGGCCAGAACGGCTCTTAAGACAAAGAAAGCAAAACTACTCCTGCGCAAAACGCAGAGGATCGCAGCCCTTAGGGTAGTACAAGGGTACAGAACGATCAGCACAAATGCGGCTCTGCTGCTTGCCGGAGACATTCCTTAAGACCTTAAGACGTTCGAGAGACAACGGCTGTGGGACATTGGCACACCTACAGAAATCGACAAAGAACGAGAAAGAAAAGTCACTATAGAAGAATGGCAAGCCGAGTGGGAGGCCATTCCCTCCGGGGCCCCCGGAAAGAGCCTGACCAAACTGCTGCCAAACATACAGGCATGGATAGCAAGGCCGGGAGAAGATCTAACCTTCTACCTGACACAGATTCTCACGGGGCATGGAAACTTCCAATCATACCTCCACCGAATTGTAAAGGCCTCATCAGAAATATGTCTTTTCTGCGAAGATGCCCTGGAAGACGGTCCAAAACACACACTTCTTAAGTGCCAGGCATGGGAGGAGGCCAGAACCGGAGCGATAAGACACATTCCCGAGAAATGGTCCAGAGCGGGAATAACCCACCCTAAAGTTCAAGACCCTCCACAAAACTGTCTGAAATGTTTCGTGGAGTACATCCTGGGTTCGGCCCAAGCATGGGAACTGGGAGCGGAAATAGCACAGGAGGTGCTAAAGACAAAGCACATAAGATGCACGGAAAGGCAGAATCCTTTTGAAGCCAGCACGGCTGAAGAAAGCGCAACTTTGAATTAAACGGGTTCTTAAGGGGCTGGGACAAAGTGCGCCTGACAGGTGGGGGAGGCCCGTGAGCGACCCCGCCAATTGATCCGATAGGGCACTCGCCACTTCTCCTGATGGGTCATAGCACTGTTCTATGAAGACCTGAGCCATCAGAGAGTGAAGCTTAAGGTGGGAGGGGTGTTTAGTGGGTATGGGTCTCAGCGGCGTAACATCCATCCGCTGGGGTCGAGTCCCACACAGCTCGAGATGGGAACCGAATTTTCCTACTCGTAGCAGTAGTGCGTAACTGCATTTAACCCTCTTCCACAAAAAAATATATACATGTATATACATATATATGTATATGTATCCATATGTATATATGTATATATGTATATATGTATATAATGTATATATATATATATGTATATATAGATTATATATATAGATATATATATACTATATATATATATATATTATATATACATCTAATATATATATTATATATGTATATATATTATTATATATCGTATATATATATATATATATATATACAGTGGTGTGTGCGTGAACGAGTATGGACGTGTTTTAATCGGGCTCCCGAATAAGTGCTCTGAAAACGAAGTTTTTGGATAATTTCGGGCTAGCTAGTGTGCAAAAAGCGCCCTATTGCGTTCAGGAATACACAGAGACACTACGTGACAAAGTAAGTTAGAAAACTCAGTAAACTACGTAGGCTGCTTTCCAGTGTAACCTAGTGTTTATTCAACTTTGAACACTACGTGGATAAACAGCTGCTTAACCCATGGGCGCGGCCATCTTGGTTTGGATGCATAGCAGAGTACACGGAACGTGCGGCACGTAGACACAATACAGACGCGCGAAATTTGAATATCTGCCGACGACGAACCAGTGATCGAAGCAGAGTCGGTGAAAAGTTAAAGAAGTAATCCGCAGAAATCAACTAGCGGAGATCGAAATGAAGGGAAATACGGTAACTCACGACGACAACAACAACTCTTCAGGCATCCACTGCTTTCTCGAGGAGTCAATTTTGGCTTGAGGGTTAAGTGCGGCCCGTGGGCTGACTGCGGCCCGGTGGCCTTCGCCGGGTAGCGGAAATGGATCCCTTCAGGAAAGGCGGTGCCGTTCAGAGGTCTCCGGTTATGGCGACGGGGAGAGAGACGAGTTCTCCGGTGGAGACGGCGGACGACAACATGCCGGGTAACGTTCGTTCGGAGGCAGCGGTTTGTGTGGATTCGGCCAGAAAGGAGGAAGCTTTAGAGATAACATCCCAGGCAAGTTGCTCCAGAGCAGGAGATAAGAAGCAGGCGGAGGGATCATCCGAAATTTCGCCAGGAATGGAATCGATGCCTCTTCACCTGGCTAAACTGGTCAGGATGAAGACCTTGAAGAAGAAAAATAGAAGTGATGGTGTCAAGGCTGATGACCCCCCAGCGAACTATGCAGAGGCACTTGAGAAGGTAAACGAGAGCGCCGAATCGCTGAAGGAATTAAAAGAGAAACACGGCACTACGCATACTGATATTAAGAATGCCATTACAAGATTAGAGCTAGTTCTCTGGTGGCTTAGCGAGCAAGACGTTAAAAGGAATATTTTTAACATAACATAACATCACTTTTATTTCACATAAAAGGGTTGGAATCAATATACATACTTCTGTAAGACAATCGTAATTAATCACCAAATAGGCGAGCACTATTTGGATTATCATGGGCCCATTTGGCCATACGCCAAGCAAACCGTCCGTTCACGAATTCTCCGCGGGCCACGGCTTTTGAGGTGATTGATCGTTGACTCCTTAGGTTATTGGAGCGTACATCAAAAAAGTGTCCTAACAAGTCACATGTTCGTAATTGATGTAGAACAGATAAGTTGCACTGCATGAAAGTGTGTCGATACTTGGAACAACGTCATCTAACACGCTGTGTGGGCACCTGATTCGCAGGCGTCTTAGAAACATGTTTTGGACGCCATTCACCAACTTTCTATATTTGGACAGATAAGGCTCCCAGACAGGGGAGCAAATGAGAAGCAAAAAAAGAATATCTGCGAAAATGAGCTGCGTAAGAATAATGAGGAAATATTTGAGCAGAATACTGTACTCAGTACACAGATACAAGAGTTGACAATTCAGCTAAACAAGAAAGAAGCAAATAGCAAGAAGCTGGATATTTCGAAGGAAACTGTTGAAGTAGGCACAGAAACGATAAGCATTTCTGGTGCGCTCTGGACAAAGCGCAAACAATGGACGACCTTGCAAGCTTAGTGAATAAGGAGTTGCCTAAAGCCGTTTTTAAAAACTCAGCCTTCGCGCGGAAAAGCTTTCTCAGAGCAAGCCACTCACGCGCCATGCTGGTGACTCAGGGATCTGAAAAGAATAAGGTTCTTCTTGAGAAACTTAATGAGTACCCGTTTGCTGCGTCACTCATAAATCTTCCTGTTGGTGGAGTCGCGGTCTTAGGAAGCAGCGAAGCGCTGGAAATGGTCGATGGCGCATGCAAGCAAGCACAGACACAGGTGAGCCGACAAACAACCATGAGAAAGCTTGTGGTCGGTATGGTTGGAGCCGAAGAGACACCTGCCGGTTTTTTAAACATTCTTTCGAAGATTATAGAGAACAGCAAGACGCCCCTGGCAACAGAGTCCCCTGTCCTGCATATATCTGAGGAATGGGACGGGTCATCGATCAGACGTGCCGTTGAAGCTTGTTGCAGGAAAAATTCGTGTTACATCGAATTAGCGGAAAGAAAAACATGAGGACCCGCAGTTCTTCTCGCGGGCGTAGCTCCTCCCGCGCAAGAGGTGAGTCTGTACCGCCCGCTGGTCACAGCACCGTCAGGATCAAAGTGAAAGAAGGATCAACCATTGAGGAGACCCTTAATAAAATCAGAGACTATG
This sequence comes from Dermanyssus gallinae, assembly GCA_003439945.1. Classification (NCBI taxonomy): domain Eukaryota; kingdom Metazoa; phylum Arthropoda; class Arachnida; order Mesostigmata; family Dermanyssidae; genus Dermanyssus; species Dermanyssus gallinae. The sequence goes on from QVRM01003628.1 coordinate 46,401, forward strand.
TTTAGGCCGGATGAAGCCGGTGTGAAACTCAATCAGGTTACCAAGACAAGAGACGGAGATCAAATAATAAAGGTTAATGAAACCAAGACAGGAGGGAGGAATTACGTTTGCAGACATAATTCGCAAGAGCACGGATGTGGAAGTGGATGTACGCAAGACAACGGAGCCCCTAATTACGGTGCTTCTCCGTGACGTAGACGCTTTTCTGAATGCCGCCAAGATAGAGGCAGAAGTTGCGCACGAAATTAAAGCTCTCCGCGACTACGGTTCTCCGCACTGAGGATCCTCAAATGACCAAGAGAGGGGGATGGCAGTGCCTTGTTACGCTACCGCGGACAGAAGGCAGTAGACTTCTGTCCTACAACCGGTTACCCCGAGGCAATTCAAATTGCAAGCCAGAGGAGTGGGTCTCATTACCCACTTGCTTTAATTGCCAGAAGGTAGGACACTTTGCCAGAGAGTGTACTAATGACAAGGAGTCACAGCGACGTTGCAACAAGTGCGGTGAACTCGACCACACATTAAAAACTGTGAAAAGGACTGCCCCCACTGCTATGTCTGTGACGTGGATGGCCATACTGCCAGTTCCATGTCATGCTCGGCCTTCAAGAAGGCGGTCCCGGATCGTAAACAAGCTGCTCGGGAAAAATCGGCACAAGACAGAATTCAGGCTGAAAGGAAGAGGACATGGCCCGCAGGAAACATCAATGCAAGAAAAGAAGTTAGAAAAAATAGACGCGGAAGGGTTCATCACTCCGGGTTCCAGCCACACCGCCAGAGGCTTGATTGCGGCACCTAGTGCAAACCCCATCCCAACCAATAGATCAGTATAGCGCACATCCGTTTAAATTGATACAGGTCAATTGCAACCGCAATCGGCCTGCTCATATGCTAGTAGAAGAGATGACGAGCAGACGGGAGACGACGCTCACATTAAATAGCGAGCCAAACAAAAAACTAGTGCAAGATAGAAGCGAATGGGTTGCCGACGTTCGCGCAGATACATGCATAGTTCGAAATTGCATCATAGAAGAATCGGGTCATGGGACAGGTAGTGGCTATTCATGGATAGATGTGGCAGGCATAGGTAGGATATGCTCTTGCTACATAAGCCCAATATTGAACTAGAGGCCTTTGACGAGTTTCTAGACGAGCTAGCAATATC
>QVRM01003629.1:2500-51697 GCA_003439945.1 Dermanyssus gallinae
TATAGAAGAAGTGAAAGCAACAACATCTGCAGCATTAACAATAACAACAACAACAACAAACAGATTAGGCCAGCGCTGCAGCCGCGCTTGCCGATGAATAAGCAGCAACAATAACAACAACAGCAACAAGAGTAAGAGCAGAAACAACAACAACAACAACAACGGCGACGACAACAGCGAGGATGACGTTGTCCCTCAACATTTCCATGCGTCGATGCCACAGCGGCAAATGAACAACGCACCCTCACGCTATCCAGACTCAGCGGCAGACGCAGGCAGAAACGGACAGCATCTTCACCTATCTACGCACGACTGTGATGACACTGGAGAAAGCGATCGAGAAAAAAGAAGAAGGAAAAAAGAAACGAGGCTGCTGAGGGTGGAATAGCCAGTAGTCCGTGATAGGGAAAGAGCGGTAGATGGCACCAAGAGAAGGGGGGAGGGGGCAAGGGAGCAAGGGACGGAGAAAGCAAGTGGAACAGAGGATGTGGAGACGATGATCATCGTGACGACAAGGATGATAATGACGACGACGACGACGACGGTGATAAATCGGGCAAAACAGGCGTTACACGTTAGAGAATAGCCGCAGCAACAATAACAACAGCAACAAGAAAAACAACAATGACAACGACGACAACGACAACAATAGCAACAACAACAACAGCGACAACAACGACGACAACAACAGCAACAACAACAACAACAACACCAACAAGAAAAACAACAACGACAACAGCGACAACAACAGCAACAACAACAATAGTAACAGCGACAACAACTGCCAACAATAGTAACGTCATCTTGACAGCAACAATAACAACGTCATCTATAATAACAACGAAAACGACAAACAGCAACAACAAAAACGCTTACGACAAGCACAAAGACGTATACTTAAACGACGACAAGAACAACAACAAAATCGCGTACCATAAAAACAAAAACCTAAATAGTAACAACAACACTTTCGCCTATAACAACAAAAACGCCTACCAGAACAACAAAAACAACAATATCGCCAACAGCAGCAGTAACAACAACAACAACAAAACGCCTACGAGATCAACAATATCGCCAACAGCAACAACAGTAACAACAACAACAAAAACGCCTGCGAGAACAACAATTTCGCCAACAACAACAATAGTAACAACAACAAAAACACCTACGAGAACAACAAGAACAACAATATCGCCAACGAAAACAACACCCGAAGCCGGCTAGCACGCAAAAGGAAAACCGGCTGGGTGGCTCGTAAAAAACACACAGACAGATAGACAGCGCGAGAAGGAAAAGAAGACAAAAGAGAAAAACATTGGAGAGGCAAAAATTGCGAGAGCGAAATAATTAAAGTGAGATATATAAATATATGCACATATATGTATCTATATGCATATATTTATATATCTCATGCATATATATATATATATATATATATATATATATATACATACACATATATTATATATATATATATATATATATATATATATATATATATATATGTGTGTATATATACATACATATATGCATATATATATATATATATATAATATATGTGTATGTATATATATACATATATGCATATATACATAGAGAGAAAAATAAAAAAAGAGAGAGAGACGGTAACAAAGGAGATGTGGACAAATACACCGATGTGCATCGACGGCGAACTTCCACATATGCAGCGCGTGTACAGGCAGGTTGTGGCGTCATTGTCGTTAAAGATTCAAAAAAAATTGTGTTTTTTCGTTCGCTTGCCCCCGGGTGCTGTCTCAGTGGTCAATGCATGCGACCTTTTGCCACCGGTGGCTTATCTCTTGCTACCCATACAGGAATTCAACTATGTCACTCACAAAACTCGTGTCATTGCTACTACTACTACTACGGCTGTTATCACCGTTATACCTTGTCTTGTTCTAATGTAGTCTAACATCTGTCGTGCCTCTTTTCTAAAACGTTCCAAAGCTCACCGATATATATATGTATATATATATAAAATAAATTACGCCTATATGTATATCTATATTGTTAGAAAGAAGATTAGCATATATATATATATATATATGCAGAAGTGTCAGAACACCAAAGACGTTGTATCAGCACACAGTGAGGTCCGACAAATACAATTAGCTTAGCGGCGGCAGCAGCAGTGTTGATAACAACAAATAGCTTGGACAACATTGGCAACAACAACAGAATGACAGCAGAAACCGAGGCAATGGCAGCTGTGGACTTGCCTATGTATGGCGACGGAAAGCCTTTGCGGGACACCGACCTGATCACCTCTTTATATTGTCTGTGATTTTCACTGTCTGCTCGGCTGACGACAACACACTGCAATATTTACCCGAGATGACTTACCATCAAGCCTGTGATTTTAGATAAACTTTTGTTTGCTAGTTTATATCTTTTTTTTGTATGGCCATTTATGCAAACATTTGCTGTAATTTCATTTTGCCTAGTGACCAACTAGTAGCGAAAACTTATCTCAAAGGTAACTCCATGCCATTATTATTGTTGTTGTTGTTGTTGTTGTTATTATTGTAACTAATACAGGCCATTTCAGAGATTATTCGCCCGATGTCGCACGCCGTTCTTGAACGTGCCGGTATTGATGGAGCTAGTGCATAGCTATAAGGCGTTCGTTCTTACTGCTCCTTTTAGAATCCTTAAGCTGCTAATTAAGTTAAGCTGCTTTTCAATCCTTTGTATCCTGCACCGATAGATGTGGCACCCATGCAGCCCCGGATAAAAATGGTATTCTCTGTGGAAAATGACAATACGTTTGTCCGATATCAGGTCCAAATTGACTGGTCTGAGGTCTTGCATTCTCGCAATGTAAATGCGGCTTTGGATGTGGATTGGACTAAGCCAGCTCCAGAAGTATTCGAAAAAGGGCTAGCAGAAGATACTATACCAAAGATACTGACGCTGAGTCGCTAATTATTATAGCATTTTGGCTGCTTTTTAGTCCAGGCTAAAATCGAAGTTTGTGACCCATCATTAAAAGCATATTAGCAGTACTGTCAGAGGCCACGTGGCTTCTGAAAGTGTGTCAATAAGGAAACCGGAAGATTGATGTACCGGGGGTCATTAATTATATATCTGAAGACCGCAGGGTACAATCAGTTGTACATCAATATGGGTTCAGCACTTGCTGACCATTTCTCCACCATCGAAAAACAAGCTGTTTCTTCGCTCCGTTCGGCCATCTGCGACATTCGGAAGTAGCTTCTGGTTGTTCTTCCCGAACGAGAGATGTTATCATCTAAAATCTATCTCTCGCGGCACAGCTAAGAGACTTGGCATAAATCACATCTTTAATATCTCAATCAAAGTGAGGGTATTTTTGCTTCTATTTTTTAAGTATGCAATTGTCGTTCCTCGTCTTAAAGGGAGAGGGCTCAACAGCGTCAACACAGCTAGCCTTACGACCGTTACCTGCCGCAAGTAAGATTATTGAGCGCTGTGCTTTGCTACAGCTGAATCTGCCCATGGCGACGCCATTCATTTGGCTGTCTTCGCGCTAGTCGCGGGCTTCAGGGCCAAGCGGTCGCCTGAGGCAGCTGATGCTTTTATATACAAAAGCATATTTGAACGAGTGGTGGAACATGGTAGCGCATGTCTCGCCATGGCTCTGGATATCAGCAAGTAGTTCGACTGCGTCTGCCAGCAGAGACCTTCCTTCAGCCATACCTATGGACGTCGAGCTGCATGGCCTTTTGATTGGTCGGTTATTCGTCGACCCCGACTGAACCATCCACGAAGTTAGGTCCATAACCAAGGATCGGTTATGGAGCTATTAACTTTCCATTATTTATATAAACGTTGATCTCAGAAGCCTGACTTGTGTTGCGTACGTGCGGCGTGTAGCCCGCTATGCCGACGACTGTACCACGACTTGTTGTCCCTGTTGTTGGAAGTAACGTATTGCCAACCCCCCTCTTGATATAAGCGGCGGCGTGATCTAGTGGGGGTGACTAGTGCGCTAGTCATGGTTGTCATCTACCGGAGTGTCGCTGGTTCGATTCTTGTTCGTGATCGAATTTTCTTTGTGCGATGCTCATTGAGAATAGATGATAAGCCATACCGCTGATCTGTCAGCGGTCATGCTGTCGTCACAAGGACTGTTGGGGAAATCCTAGATATCTTAACATGTCCAACAACGCCCCTTATCATTAATTGGTTTAAATATTTGCAAAATGAATCAAGGCAAATGCCGAAGTGAATAGCCATTACCAAACAAACCATGGACGACGAAAATCGAACGTTTAGTGGTAGTCGAGCGCAGGACACGCAGTAAGACAACGTCAATATATATATATATATATATATATATATATATATATATATATATATATATATATCAGTTTTCTCCCCAACATGCTCTAGTGAGACTAGGCGACATTATTGTGACAGAACGTAATTGTAGTTGTCGTCACACGCAGCTGCATTCCCTGTATGCAAGAACATGAAGAGTTATGTGTCGCTTCTGCGTATTTTCGTTGTTGACCAAGCGAAAGCGAATCTTCAGTAATAAGTCACGACTGCATAACGTCGTGTCGTCGCCTATGCACTGGTGCAACAAGAATGACATGAAGCGTCGACACGCATCACAGCGTCATATTTAAAGCAGAGATAGCAGCAACGCCATCCGGTTGCCAATTCACCTGTTCTCGTGGTCGCCCGCATTTAAAGCTAATTTAACGCGCGGCAAAGACGGATGTGTCTAGAACGGAACAGAGCGCAACAATGCTGTGTTTACGTGTAGAGAGTAGTATCGATCGATACTAATCGTCAAATAATGGCTGTAACCGTAAACCCTAAGGTAAGAATGGTGTAACCGTTTTTGTTAAGAGCGGAAATCAATCGCAGGCTTTGTGATCTGTCAAGACCAGCGGTCGTCAAGTAAACATCGCTATCGGTGGGTTAATAATCAAAGGGTTACAGTTCGTGAGCTCTATACAGCGGTGAGCCTGAGTTTTAATGGATCGTTAAAATCAATCTTCCACAATATGGTGATTTTTGTTAACTGTATAAGAAAGGTATTACTTTTCTTACTGTGTCTGCGTTTCATTTGTGTGTATATATATACATACACAGGTAGTTCAATAAGTTCTTAGAATGAGCTTTTTAGAATTCGAATTTTGGCACGCTTTCACCGCTAATAGGAACTGCAACTTTTCGACTGCTATCACTCAATATATTATGGTGATTGGCCGTTGCGATTTCGTTTGATAGCTTTTCCCGTGCAACGTATCGGCGTGATTTTTAAAAATGGAGAAAAAAGAGTTTCGAGTGGTTATCAAGCATTTTTATTTCAAAGGTTGGAATGCGACCCAAGTAAAAATTGAGTTAGACGAGACGTACAGTAACTCTGCGCCATGTTTTGCCACTGTTTCCAACTGGATTAATGTGTTAAAAAGAGGTCGCAGGAGCACCGAGGATGAACTACGTCCAGGAGGCCAAAAAACGGCAACTGATGAGGAAAACGTAGAGATAGTGCGAAAAATTCTTGGCACAGATAAGCGAATGAACATTAAGGAAATAGCGGAGGCATTACGGATTAGTTTAGGCAGTGTGCATTTTATCCTACACGAAAACTTGAAGATGAAAGAGCTTAGAGCAAAATGGCTGCCGCATTTGCTCAACCAAGGCCAAAAAGACGCGCCTGTTTTGGCTTTACAGCGAAATTTGGCCAAGATGTCGAACAATCTGTCGGATTTTTGGTGCAGATTCATGACCGTCGATGAAAGCCGGGTTCATCACTACACTCCCGAGACCCAAGAAGCATCTTGCCAATGGTGTGCACCTGATGAAGGACCTCCGAAGAGGGTGCGGACAACGGCATTGACCGGAAAGGTGATGGCTACAGTTTTTTAAGACCAACGTAGAATAATGCTGGTCGACTACCTTGAAAGCTGTAAAACGATCAGAAGGCCCGCTTTGCAGAAGGAGGTTGTCCCGTTTCACCAGGGCAATGCTCCTGCACACAAGTCCCGGCAAGCATCGGCAAAACTGGCCCAACTGAGGTTCAAACTTATTGAACAACCCTCCTATTCTCCAGACCTGGCCCCCTCTGATTATTTCCTCTTCGGACATTTGAAGAATAGTCTCGGTGGAAAGCGTTTTTCCAGCAATGAAGAGGTTACGGCTGCTGTCAATGCCTATTTTCAGTCTAACGACGCGGAATTCTACTCAAGAGGTATGAAAGCTCTGAAATTTCGGTGGGAAAAGTCTATTGAGCTTCTCGGGGAGTATATCGAATAAGAAAAATTTAAAAACATGATTTGGAAAATTCTCGGTTTTCATTCTAAGAACTTATTGAACTACCTGTATATATAATCTGATTACAGACAAAGAGTGAATCGAATCTCCTTGGCCCTTCCGGTTGCTCTAGCAAACCGTACCGTTGAAAGCGTATAGCCGAAAATTCACAATGGTATACGATATATATATATATATATATATATAAGTCAAAGTATACTATTGTATGTTAAGGTCATCGTGAATGACGACTCAACGAATCAAAAGAAGGAGTGGCTCTGTTTTCATGAGCATTTCCGCGAACTCGTCGATTTAGATTATCGAGAAGGATGCTGCTGCAGCAGCAGCAGCAGAAGACGGTTAAAACCTTGGCCTGTTGATCTAATAACAATTTTTCCGTCTTCGTCTTCTTCTCAGCCAGCTTAACAACAGCTTGGCTGAGCATCGGCCACGCTCTCCGGTAGGAGAACCATACGTTTGTTGTTGTTGTTGTTGTTGTTGTTGTCGTTGATTTGGTTGTTATACTTATTGTTGTTGTCGTCATCATTATAGTAACTGTCGTGGTCATTGTTGTTGTTGTTGTTGTCGCAGTAGCCGTCGTTGTTCATGCTTCTGCAGCTTTCGTTTTTGTCGTTGTCCGTTGTTTTACCTCTGTCTGTCTGTCTGGCTTGTTTTTGACGTATTTGACGTCTTTGTCGCTTATCTCGGTCTCACGACGACGACGACGGCAACAACATCAACGACAACGACGACCGACGCCACCATCGCAACAACAACAACAACCACCAGTGAATCTAGGCAGCTCACACAGACAGAAAGACAGACCAACCGCCAGACGAACGAACAGACAGTGGTTCGAGAAACAACAAAAACAGACACACATATAAAGGAGGCTTCCGCTCGTCAGTCAAGAGAACAGGATTGTTGAGAGGAACGGGAGAGAGAGAGAGACGGAGATCTATATATATATATATATATATATATATATTTATTTATATGTATATATATATATATATATATATATATATATATATATATATATATATATATATATATATATTTATTTATTTATATGTATATATATATATATATATATATTTATATGCATATATATATATATATACACTGCAAACGTTACTTGCCAAGGAGATTGGTCTGACCATGTTCTTTTTTTACTTATACTTCTACTATTACTGTCGAGCCCGGTGGCGTAGTGGATTAAGTCTCCGCCTCGCAACCGGGGGAGACACATAGGTGCGCGGGTTCGAATTCCACCGCTGCACATTTGTATTTTTGGGGGTCCGTCTATGAAGCAATGTGAAAAACAGTTCCGTGGACGTTAAATCTTGGCTGAGGGTCAGCCCGAAAACTTTACTTTACTACCGCTGCAAGCCCAATGCAAGCAAGCAGAAACAACAACAACGACAACAACAATAGTAAGCTTAATTTCTCCAACCACTGAAAGCTGCTACTATTTCAGCTGTGAGACCACCAAAGTGGCCTCAGCAATCGATAGGCAATTATAGCGATAGCGTCAGCAGCAGCAGCAGGGTAAGTGAACCAACCAACCACGCAGCTGGCTGATGCAGACGACGTACAAAACGTACCAACTTACCATCACCACCACCACCACCACTATCACCTTGGCGCACTGATCAACCGATAGGCACACCGACGGATACAGTCGTCGGCAGCAAGTGCAACAACGTCACTGCTACTGTCATTGTCGTCAACAACAACAACAACAACAACAGCGACGACGACAACAACAACAACAACAATGACGATAACAATAACAACAACAACAACAATGACGATAACAATAACAACAACAACAACAACAACAACAACAACAACGACAACAACGACGAGATCCCGGCCGGCGGCTGTGCGGGCGAGTAATCGCGTCGCGTCACGCTGCGTTCGTTCGCCATCCGATCATCGTTGTCGACGATCGGAAGAAACGTTCGCGGCTCGGTCCGACAACTTCAACTCCAACGTCGCCTGGACGAACGGACGGACGGACCGACCGACCGACCAGCAGACGGACCAGCAGACGGATGGGCAAACGGGCAAGAGGGCAGGCGGAGGAGAGTCAGACAGGGAACAGCGGGTTACCACCGCCGCCACCGCCGCTGTTGTTGTTGTTGTTGTTTTTGCTTCGTCGACATCATCGAACGAAGCAACAGGCAGGCAGTCAGTCGGCAACGGTGGCGACATGGATTGTAAATAGACAGACATACGGACGGACGGACAGGAAAGGGGGCAGGGCCGGGGGGGGGGGGGGGCAAACGACACGAACAGCGTCAACCACACAACGACCAGCGCGTCGCGGACACGAAGCAGATAGCTGAACACAGCGAGCCACAGACAGACAGTCGCAGACAGACAGACAGACAGCGTATACGGACGTACGGGGAAATGACGATGCTTGGATGCGGCGGCGTCGCGGCAACAACAACAACAACAACAACAACAACCACAATAATAACAAAACAAGAGCAACAACAACAACAGCGGCGGCAGCAGCAGCAGTGGTAGCAGCGGAACCACGCGTGAAAGGAGAAAATAACGTCAGATAGGAAATGAAAGAGGGAAGTGAGACGGAGAGAGAGAGAGAGCAAGAGGGAGAAAATAGACAGGGGAGCAGAGAAAAAGAAGGAGGTTGGACTGAACAAGGAAAGATCCCAGAGATAAGGGAAATGGGCTGGGAAAACGAACGAATAGACGCAAACGTGCGAAAACGAAAATGTGAAGGAAAACGAGGGGGAGGGGGAACCTTCGAGTTAGAAAGTGCGCGCAATAGACCAAAAAGAGAGAGAGAGAGAGAGAGACAGAGAGACAGAGAGACAGAGAGAGAGAAAGTGAGAGATGAGAGAAGAAGGGAGAGTCGAAGAAGCAACAGAGCCAACGACAACATCGATGCCCCCTCGATCGATGCCCGCGACGGCATCGCCAGTCGTTGGGGCTGTTAAGCTAGTGCTGACGATCACGATGGCGAAAAGAAGAAGAAGAAAAAGAAGACGACGACGACGATGAGCAGGAGGAAACGAAGAAAAAGAGCGTGATGTAGTTTTCCACGCGGTGGCCACAGTGACTCGGTCTGAACCTGTTCTGCTTCGACACCGACTACAAGTTACGCGACGGGACAGCGCTGAACGAATGGCTGGGTGGCTGGCCGGTTGGCCGGTTGGTTGGTGGTTATTCGTCGTCGACAATGTCGTTTGCTGCTGCTGAAGCCTCTGACGTTGCCGCTGCTGCTGCTGCAGCTACTGAAGTTGTTGAAGTTGCTACCATTGCAACTGGTCGTTCATTTTATCATCATCATCATCACCACCACCACCATTAGCATCCTTCATCATCATCACCATCATCATCTTGGCCGATGCTAAAGCCTCTGATCTGATGTTGCCGCTGCTGCTGCTGCTACTGAAGTTGTTGAAGTTGCTACCATTGCAACTGGACGTTCAGTTTATCATCATCACCATCATCACCACCACCACTAGCATCTATCATGACCATCACCATAATCATCATCATGGCCGTCGCCACCATCATCTTCACCGCTTCACCGTAGACACTTACCAGCCAGTGCATCCAGCAGCAGCATCAACAGTAGCACCTCGGGATCCGGCACCACGATCGGCTGCGGCGGTGGCGGTGGCGGTGAGGGCTGCTGCTGGTCATGCTACCGACAACAGCGAGTCTTCCACCGGCGCTTGGCGCGGCCTCACTACTTCGTGGGGGCGACAACGGGGCGGGGAGGGGAGGGAAGGGGGAGCTGTGAAGGGGGAAGCAGCGAGGTAGGAAGGGAACATGGACGAAGGGGTGAAGGCTAGCGGTGAAGGGGGGGTGTAGTCGTCTTCTTCTCCAGTTGGTGGTGTCGTTTTTGTCGTTCGCGCAGCGCTTCGCCTTTTTCCTCCTTCTGATTCTACACCTTTTTGATAATAGAGATGCTGCTTTGGTTGTAGTATCTGCAGTAGTAGTAATAGCAATCCTTGTAGTAGCTTTCGTAGTAGTAGTAGTAGTGGTAGTAGAAAAAGTAAACGTCTTTAAAACGGCGTGGTCGTCGTCGTTATTGTTGTTGTTGTCGTCGTCGTCGTCGTCGCTGCCGTCATTGTTTACTTTTAACGTTCCTTTTCGTTTCGTTGCCCCAACGAGCGCCCTTTCCCTGTTTAGCTGGCCAGCTCCTACCCTTCGGGCGTCGTCGGGGAAACGACGATGATAGCAGCAACAACAACAACAACAACAATCACCACAGCGGCAACAACAACAACAACAACAACAACAACCAGACTACGATGACGTCCGTTCTGCTGCTTCGCAACCTCCCAGACAGCAAAAACAACAACCGCAGCAGAAGCAAAGGCAACACTAGCCAATGTCGCCCGGCGAGTCTAAGCTACTACCGAATCTATTCTACTTCTCTAGTACTATATTCTTGTTATCGTTATATATATATATATATATATATATATATATATATATATGTGTATTTTCTCTCTCTCTCTCTCTCTCTCTATATATATATATATATATATTATTGTTTCAGCTCAATCTTCGTCGGCGATAACAGCAGCACAACAACAATAACAGAAAAAACGCCAACAACAACAGCAACTGTTGCTGTTGTTGTACTACCATAGCAACATCGACAGCAGCAACTACGGCACAGCAACAACAACAGTAACGACGCCGTCAATAAGCTAAATAGCAGCGGCAGCAGAAAGTCAAACAACAGCACCAAACACGAGTACAACAACAATAACAACGGCAACAACAACAACAACAATAACAGCAGCAACACCGATAAAAACAACGAATCCGTTCGTAAGTCCCCTCGTAGGTTTATCCTTCCGTCATCGGTGAGCAGACGGGTGAAAAATAGCAAGTCGCTATTACAGCGTCATCCCGGTCATTGTTGCGGTTGCTGCTGTTGTTGTTGTCGATGCTATTGTTGTTGTTGTTGTTACTGTTGATGTTGTTGTGGTTACTGTCGATGTCGTTGTTGTTCTTATCGATGCTGCTGTTGTTGTCGATGCGGTTATTGTTCTCGATGTCAATGGTGTTGATCTCGTTGTCAGTGTTATTATGATGATGATGATGATGATCACCATCATCATCAACATCATTAGTTAGTCTTGCGTATACTTAAGGTGTAACTGACCTCCATCAAACGACGACTGAATGATTGATCAGCGGTGGCAGACAAACAGGTCTAGTAGCGTAGGAAACGGCTGAGTATACGACAATGAGGATTAGAACGGCAGTTGTGACGGCGGCCGTGATGTCGTTACGCCAGTCAAAGCAACCACACAGAGGAACCACGAGTCGAGCTGCAGCTGAGTAGCAGTTGCGGTAGTGAGCTTTTAGCTTGTAAGATTTAACGTCTACGGAACTGTTTTTTTTTCTCACATTGCTTCATAGACGGGCCACCCCCATAAATACAAATGTGCATCGGTGAGGCTCGAACCAGCGCACCTATGTATGTGTCTTCTCCGGTTGCGAGGCGCAGACTTAATGCTACTACTACTACCACTACTACTAATTTATAGGCGCTCAGCTAGGCGCTGAATCTCGTGGTCGGTGTTGGCGTGGTCGTAACCCGGAACACTGTTGCTGATGCAGGTCATGCCGTGGGAAAGCAAAAACAACAAAGTGTCTCAAACTGAACATGTATGAACATTGATGATAGCGGCAACGACAACCGCTGCTAGCATCATCTAGAGAGAGGCTTCCAGCGATGTTGTGTCGTATCTATAGTATCCTTTCTAAACGTCTTTCCCACGCCCGCCTCCCTCCTCCATCTCTGCCCCAGTCGTACGTAAATGTCGAACACAGTGTCGACGATAAACGCAGAAAAACGGAGGTGTGTGACGAACCAAATAAATAAGACACAAGGTAGGTCAAGAACACTGGCTGATAGATCGAGATCCGACCACGGACGCCGATAGTCACCGACCACCCGACGAGGGCGCTCATGATCATCGGCGGGGTGGTTACCTCTGTGGCGGTGCTAAACTATGCGCCATTTCGGAGAACCCACTACGTATTTGACTTGCCACTACTAATACTACAAGGGACTAAAGTTTTCGAGCTGACCCTCAGCCAAGATTTAACGTCCACGGAACTGTTTTTCACATTACTACAAGATACTACACATCACTATAAGGGACTGCTCTGTTGGAACAGGGCAGCTGCTACCAGCTAGAGAGTCGCCAGAAAAGTGAGAGGTTATAACAAAGCTCTTTTTCAACAACAACCACAACGACAAAAACAACGACAACGACGACAACAACACATATATATATAGTATAACAAAAGTGAAAAAGAGCTTTGTTATACTATATATATATATATATATATATATATATATAGAGTACAACAAAGCTCTTTTTCAACAACAACCACAACGACGACAACAACATATATATATATATATACATATTTATATAGTATGGTTTTTATTCATCCTAATTATATAATTAGGGTTTGTAGAGAGATAAGCCGGACTCGGCGGTTACACTCGCGGTTCGCCTCGTCTAGCACTCCAAGAGTCTCTTGACTCAGCTACGCTGGTTTTCTTCTCCAAGCCTGTAAGGACTGCCACCACCCGGTCCCGGCAGCCGCCAAGTACCCGTCAATGCATGTGCAAATGTGAGGTGTGCCGTTGTTTCTAATCACCGCACCTTACGTACGCTGGTAAGATCTATTCTGGCGTAGAGCGCGAAGCCTGTGGCAATTGGTCCGTACGGAGCACACCTATTCTAGCTAGAAAGTCAGCAGAGTCAAGCTTCGAGTTCTACCATAGACAGCAGTAGTCCTGCACCGCACGCGGTCTTGGGTAAGGCTAGACCTTTCGCTCATCAGAGTCAGCTAGCTCTCATCTCCCTTTGACATTATGCATCTCGCGTACTCGTGTTACGACCGTGATGCATTGAATGCACGTTATCTGGCCTACTTCCTAAGCGGTGATATTATTGCCTCGCACGCATATTCCTTTCTTTCCAACGTTTTCATTTGTACATATACACGCGACCCTGTTCCTATTATAATAATATGTTGAATGGCAAATATAGCCGGTGACTCTGGGGCATTGGATTGGCGGGTCCTATCCCAGCCCGGCACGAAACATATTATTCCGATGCGATCTTGAGATTTGCACATTGGGCTTGAAATTTAACAATAAGAAAATAATTACATGCTTCTATTTAGAAAGATAGTCGTCGGTCATCGATCGGTCACCAATCACGGTCGGACTCTTCCCTTGGGCCTGTGTGATCCCCGGAACTGCATCTAAGGTATACACTTGATCACAGGCCAAGCTCTGGCGAAGTGGCGTAAATCCACTATGAGTCTACCTGCCTGTTGAGCTAATTCTGCCCATTGTGCACTAATATATATATATATATATATATATATATATATATATATATATTCCTTTAAGGTTCAAATGAGGTAATAGCATGATAGCCACTTTAGCAAACTTTATTTATCTTCTTCTTCTGTTTTCGAAGATTCCTTTATCTAGGCAGAACATTTTATCTGTAGTCGTATGTTACCAAGTGCTACGGTGTAGGTATTTAATGGCAGAATACGTCCCACGCAAGAAACAATAATGAGACTAATGAGAAACTGCAACTGCACTGAACTGCAGCTACTTCTCCGGTGTATGAGACTAGTTTGGTCTGCTCCTCCCGCAGTTCCACAGTGAGCAAATCATTCCTACTTGTGTTTTAATAAAGTACTACTAACAATTCGATTTTGATGAAAAACTGACTTTTGTTTGACATATCCACCCGACGTGTATCACGTACGCACGCCCTACGTGTTTCATCTGGCTAGTCAGCGGGTTTGTAACGTTGTTTTCTTGTATTATCCTTATACGCCCGAGAGAATGCATTTTGTAAGCGATAGCACCTTAATGTGCCATTTCCTTTATGCACATTAAAAGCAAAACAACTGCAAAGGATCATCACCCGGCTAAAATAAATATTACCCGGGCTTTAATTCGGTTTAAATTGAGACCATGGGAAAATCAATTTCCCAATAGGCAAGACAAGCGATTTGCATAACAAGGCATAACTGGATAGATACCGCCTGTTACGATTGCACATTGAGACCTGCCTGGGTGAAGATTGTGACGTAAAGCTTTAAACGTCCCCTTGAGCACCTACTTCCGTGCGATCAATTCCGTTTTAAAATATTGGCTTGCAACTTGATTTGCCCGTATTTTCGATCAAAACTCATCAATCGCTCTGCCTATCTTTTAACAATTAATTTTAGTTAATGACGCTCATGATGAGTTATTCGTTGTTGTAGTTGTGCAAGCTCCCCTTCGTAGCGGAGAACGGGTGTGCTTAGCTCCTTCAAGCTGCACGCACGTCAGCTTCGTTACATAGCTTTGTTCTGCTTAGCCAAGTATTACTCAGCCCTATATAAGCCATTCGCACATCACATAAATCCTAGCTAGTTAATTCAGCAATATCGCAGATTATACTAAAAAATAGTATTCTGTCTTTCTATCATTGTGTGACTAATTTAAACAGAGTTGTTTCATCTCGCTATCGTAATTGTACCCATTTCGCCCCAGCACCTGCGCTCTGCACGTTATGCGTGTTTACAGAAATGGCATCTAGACCCACAGGATGCTCAGCACTCCAGTGCAATTCATCTTAGTGTCCGAATTCGCACGCGTGGTTGTTTACTAAGGTACCAGCAACGGTCCGAGATTTTGATGAAAAACTGACATTTGCTCGAGTGCAGGGCAGCTTTACAATCGCAGTGGCTTTAACGCTACTTCAGTTATTTCAGTTTCCCTTGCATGTGGCCGTTCTCCTCTTTTAGGACGAACCTCCTATATATATATATATATATATATATATATAGGGAATAGAAATATAGAAATATAGGGAAACACCTCTACTGCTGCATTTTGCACAAGTCTGTTCTCGCGGTATTTTAGAGGTTGTGGGTAAAGGAAGAAACGCATCTTATTACAACTCCAGCCTACTGTAAGATATTGTTTCCTTGTATAACTAGCTTAATAGATAATTTGGTACCACACAAGACTAAGTTGTACTGCAGCTAACTACCTCGAAAGGGAAGAGCCGCCCTTGGCGACAGGCAACGCCACTGCATACACTGTGGCGTTGCCTGTCGCCAGAACAGCACAAGCCCTGGCCCAATTCAACAGTGCTTATTGTTGGTGTCTAGCCACTTCTTACCTTTGCAGGCTAGTGTTGTGCCGATGTAGGTGCTCTACGAGTAGTAATGATTTCAGAATAACAGATAATAGTATTTGCAGGCGAGCAAAATATAGAACCAAGATCTTAAAAACAAAAAACAAAACAAACTAACAATCTATAAGCCAGCAGCCTTCGTGGCAGCAGGGCTTGGGTACAGTAACAATTGCGAAATAATTCTTGCTTATAACTTACATCCAGCGAATGTTCCCGTGTGAGCCGACACGGTTTTCACACTGTCGAAGCCGGGAACAGACATTATTTTCAATAAAGACATGGCGTTAACTCCGATGGGCTAGTGCTACATAGGGACCACTGTAGCTCATGATTAGTGGCTTTCGAGATCTGAGGGACGTCCTGTGGAAGGTCTGAAGATCTCATATTCAAAGTGGGCACACTGAAGGACGCATGCAGTCTGCAATATATATATATATATATATATATATATATATATATATATATATATATATTCATATACATACATGTATTTATATATACATATATATGTATATATACGAGGTGTGTTCAAAACGTATCGCGACTTTTGAATTTTCATGGGGTTACGTATATTCGAATTTCGATTTTTTGTGGCGTTATGTTGGTACTCATGTCTCTCACTTATGCCGACAAGCTCGGCCATTTTGAATGTTCACTTAATTGTTGACAGCTGCTTTGCTTGCACGTGTTTTGGATCGTCTTCGATTTTTACCTATTCAAAAAAATGGATCAAAGAACCTGTATCAAATTTTGTGTGAAAAACGAAATTAAGTGCGCGGATGCATTCCGAATGTTGACTGTGGCATACGGAGAAGCTACCTTGGACCGAAGCAACGTTTATCGGTGATACAAAATGTTCTCAGAAGGCCGAAAAGATGTGAACGACGAAGAGCGTGCCGGACGCCCGAGCACTTCAACAACAGACGAAAAAATTAATGATTAACGATTGCAGGGGCGTGGTGCATCATGAGTTCTTGCCACAGGGTAGAACGGTCAATAAGGAATATTACCTGCAAGTTATGCGCAATTTGCGCGAAGCAATCCGCCAGAAACGCCCGGATTTGTGGAAGAACAAAAATTGGCTTTTGCACCACGATAACGCCCCTGCTCACACATCGTTGCTTGTGCGCGAGTTTTTGGCCAAAAACAACACACTAATGATGCCGCAGCCACCGTATTCCCCAGATCTGGCCCCCTGTGACTTTTTCTTGTTCCCTAAACTGAAGAGGCCCATGAAAGGACGACGTTACGCTACGCTTGACGAGATAAAGACGGCATCGAAGGAGGAGCTGAACAAGATTAAAAAAAATGGTTTTTTGAAGTGCTTCGAAGATTGGAAAAACCGTTGGCACAAGTGTATAATATCTCATGGGGATTACTTTGAAGGGGACAAAATAGATATTCATGAATAAATGAATAATTTTTAAAAAAACACAAAAGTCGCGATACGTTTTGAACACACTATGTATACATACATCAATTGTGTTTTATTTGTTATAACAATTTAATGCAATATATGATCATGTTAAAATAAAAGCAGACGTAAACTCAAGAACCGACTAGCTTGTTAGTGCTGGCTGAAGCTCGGCAACTATCAAAGTAATACAGTGTATACCTATCAGACCACAATTTCCATATACGACCCTCCTCCAGTGCATGCAAATTCTAGCGTCTACAGAGATTGTGGTAGAATCAAGGAACGCCGTGATCACATCGCGCGACCAAATGACAAAGCTCTTGTTGAAGGTACTTTCAAAGCTGGGACGTCATCGCCTGCGTATCATAAATATCGCCGGGTACTTGTTGCATCTTCTCAGGGAAGCGCGTCCTAACTTCAGGGTGAGAGACTGGCGAAATCGCTCAAAAGTGCATAGACCAGCCGGTTGCACGCGTTGCGAAGAAACCCGAGAACCCTTTTAGGGAAGATTGCTTTGATCGAGAGTTTCCACTTATATATATATATATAGTAATAGAAGTGCTATTGCTTCATAGATCTACAAAGGTCGTCGGTTTGCAGGCGTTTGCAGATAGCCAAAAATCAAATGGGAAGAAGTAAGCGAGTTACAAAAAGTGTACTCTTACTTCAAATTTGCAGAGTGGACAGAATAACCTCGACATAAAGCGTCAGGTCACTATGAGACAAGATATTATTTGACGAGCACCTTCACAGCAGACAACGGCAGAGGTCAAGCGCGGTGGCGAGGTGCCTCGCGACCGGGGAAGACACATAGGTGCGCGGGTTTGAGCCCCACTGTTGCACATTTGTATTTATGGGGGCCCGTCTATAAAGCCATGCGAAAAGCAGAACCATTGACGTTTAATATTGGCTGAGGGTCTGCCCGAAAAGTTTATTTTAGGCAACGGCAGACTCAGACGATGGACGAGAGAGCGGACTTCAGATTTATTCAGGCTTGCGGCAGAAGCCAGAACCATTGTGATCTTTTGGGTATTCTCTGGGTCTAGGCTTTTATGCTATACACTTAACAGGAAGACTTCCTCCGCCTAATGCGTCTTGAGTGATAATCAGGAGTACGATGCGAGATGAGAGGCGCATCCTGCTCTGTATCGGCAATCCGACAAGCAGCAAGGCATGTTGCTTACTGAACTGGACAAGCAGCTAAAGCAGATAGAGAACAAGGTTCCTTCTAATGCTGAGTAGTAGGAATAAATGGGTAGCGGTGCTCACTTATACGTCTACGATAATATGAAAGTGAAGTTGGCCTAGGTAGAAAAATAGCGGAAATTCCCGAAGTAGGAATGTGAAGGTCACGAGTTCCTGAGCGTAGTGCCGCACAGCCCAGAGGGTAGGCGCAAACCGTCATCAGCCTGACGAAAGCGCGCATTTGCTCGTCCAGTGATGGTACACTGGAACCATTCTTTGTAATTCACGAATCATTTTTCATACATAAGTCATACAAATATTTGTGAGTAATACGTTTTGTAGCAATAGTATTGAGAAACCTAAAAAAAATTAAGAAAAATATGTTGATACGAAAGCGCATCTACAGCTCTACTATGGCGTAGTAATCGGGCAGGAGGTCGAATATCAACAACCAATCATTAAAGGTGCCACCTGCTTATTTCGTACCCGAATGCGATGTTTGTGAGACAATGCCCTGCGGAGTCGGACGGCTTGCCGGAAGTTGCCGGCTGGAGCGATACCAATGAAACGGATTTAGGTCGATGATGTACCTCGGCCTGTATTCAAGCCGACCAGGATAACGACAAACAAAAACACACATGCGTGCAGCGGCTTCTTACTATAATGCAGTTCCCGTCCTTAGTACAGTAGTCCCTCTCACTCTTTCTCTCTACAGCCATATATTCTCTCACTTTCTATCGTTCTATTGATACCCCGTACTCCTTCTTGCCTCTTCATGGCCTCTCTGCTTCTCTCTTCTCGGCAATGTCGCGGAGGTTTACGATTTATAACGTAAAACACCTTTCTGTCTACTAATCAGTTTACGACTTACGATGGCAAATAACCCAGCCACGTTGAGGGCTGTATTCAGGGAGAAAGAGAGCAGGTCGAAGATGACACACTAAACTTATTTATATATATATATATATATATATATATAGTGCGTGAGAGAAAAGGAGAGAGAGGAAGAAGGCTGTAAAACGAACCTTTAAATATATACATATATATGTAATTTAACCAATTGCTAAAGTCCCAGAATGTCTATGGAATAAAATACTCGTATAATTCAAGCAGGTACGATGAGCATATGCGATAAGCACATTGTATGTATAGTACGACAATGACAAACAAGTTATGTAAGCTATATATATATATATATATATATATATATATATATATAATAATAATAACAACAATATATAACTATAATATATATATAACTTTTAATAACTAATATAGCCATTTCTAACGCCAGTTTTCCAACACACGCATGAGCTGTATTGCTTGTAACACTTGAATGATCTATGTCGTACGTAATCCTTACGTATTATAAATATGCAACACAGTGTGAAAATGTCTGAGCATTCCTACTTGAGCTAAAGCGTTTATGGTTTTCTCTGGTGTCCCTTGCTGATAGCTGTCTGCTGCAAAACAAATTACGACGGTAAAGAGGTCACTAGACCTAACCATTAACCACTTGTAGAACGGGCTGACGAGTGACTTTTAAGGGTGTCACCCGTTAACTATATTTTACGCGCTGTAGGGAAACTTTCATAAATGAACGATTTAACTTTCATGCATGAACAATTCAATTATAGTCGGTCCGGCTACCGACGACTCTCTCTCTCTCCACTTTTTTGTACAGGATGCTTCAGATGTTTTGTACAGAGAAATTCAGAGTATATCTTCCATGCACTATTTAGGGCACTGCGGCGTTAAGATGTTGCACTAACTGGAATTTGGTCACAGCCCGTTGAGACCGCACAAGTTAAGGACACGCCGGATATCTTTAGCCACCGCGGTAGGTTTTCCCGCTGGCACGTAGTCTTCCAGGTGCCACTTTCAGGGAGTCTTCGATTGGCCTTTACCAATAGGCGAAATTGCAGATGTGCCGAAAGCGAAAGGGCGCAACACTGCTCCTTCCTAAGCGATACTAATAATATTTGCCATCTCTGTCATAGTAAATTAATAGTTGCTGCTTAAACCGACGAGGGAACTAGATCTAAGTGGAAATGCGAACTCGACGTAGGATGCCAGTGATCGGCAAAACGCGTAGAGACGACAATCAGTTATGCGATAACATGTTGCGCATGCTTGTATGATTGGCTTTCCCTGTAAAAGGGGCAAGCTTGCACGAAATAAAGCTCAAATGGTTACTTAATCCTAGAACAATCGCCTAAGCCACAATTTACTGATTCCAACAATATGACGGTTGCGTAATAAGCCAAATCCTGTGAGCGGGGATTACCGTCAATTAGGTTAACCACCCCGCTATCCTCGTTAAATAATATCAGTAATTAGCAGATGTCCTAGATAGTCATCCATAAATGCATTCAATAGTTTCAACTATTTATCTGCATACATTTATTTATATATAACAATTTTTCGTATAATGCGTTATGTATATATTACACATATCACGAAGGATTAGCTAAGCCAGTGTGCCTCGCAGGTGTGTATTGTAACTATCACGTGTCCGTTTCGTTTAGGCCGGAACCACTTCAGAAGTGTGTCCCTAACGGAGGCAACGTTTCCACGATTTATGTTAAAATCCAGGCGTCCTTAAAATATGGACAACTACCTGCTATCGCCGGATGACAGTTTCAACAAATACCGACTTTGCGGATATATATATATATACACATATATATAAATATATATATATATATATATATATGGAAAATATTGTGATGATTTATTAATCATTTACAATACGTTTGCACACTCGGCAGTGCTCGCCTTAATAAAAATGGTGGTAAAAAGGTGTAACGTGAAGTTAAGAGTCAGTTGTCCGTGTCCTTGCTTGATGGTAGCCCCCCCTCTTATGGACCCGGTGCGAGCGGTATATCCTCAAGGTTCCTTGCAAAGTTAAAACGGTGAGATCCATAAGATTCCTCTTCGTGACGCCGAGCCCCAAGAGCGTCCTCGCAGATTCGGAGTCCCATACACCACTCATAGAGATAGTGATGGATCCGAATCTGCGAGGTTTTTGCGGGTCGGGGAGCGCCGCTTTTAGGAACTCGACGTCATATTTGGCGATCGATATTTTGCCGTGCTTTTGCCAGGTCCCGGTTCGGGCCGGTATATAAATATATATATATATATATATATATATATATATATATATATATATATATATATATATATATTTACATTATAAGTAGGTACTAAGGTTTGTTACATCGGTGTGTAGGAATGTCGTGTAGGACTGACATTGAAATTACTAAGGTCTGTTGTATCGGTGTGGCTGACCGGGCATAACTTTACAAACTGTGAGATTGAAAGAGATCTAGTTGTTTCCCAGAGAGCCTGACTAACCAGGGGAAATCATTCCCTAACGAAAGTGAAGTTTTTGCATTGAATAAGTTTGCAAACGTTGAGATCCTCTGATGTCTCATTTATGGGCTTTTGCATTAATCACCTCAACAATTCGCCTCATGATTGTCATAAGCTGTTTTCCCGGCCCCGCCCTCCGATGTCGGATCGCCATAGAGTCCCATCTCAGCAGAGAGGGCACACAACACTAGATACTGTCGAAAGAATGCCACATAATTCTGTGCCTGGTGGGACGCGAAGGAATACGAGTGTAGGGAGGATGTCCCACACCAATTGCTGAAAGCTAACGGCGACACCTGTGCATAACGCGTTTTCAAAACCTTCGATAAGAAGATACAACCAATACACCAGTCGCTTACGTCCCCTCTATGCTTGCATGGGTATATATCTATATAGTAATCCAGACCGGCTTACGGCAATCACATCACGAATTAAACCAAAACGATCTCCATAGAATGCGCGTTTGACTATGCGTATTTTAGAAACGCAATGTGATTTTTTTTTATATATTAGAGAACATTTTGCGGTATTGAACGCCAGAGCTTAAAATGAGGCAGGGTTTATATTTTGGCGAAATTATTTAATAGAACTATTTTTTTTGCTAGCCAATGTTAAACATTTTCTTAAAACAAATCTTTCAAACGCTAGTGCGTCGGTCTCTCTATAAAACAACTAGATCTCTCGCAGTAGCACAATCTGTAAAGACATATCCGATTAGTCATCTCGATTAAACACATTTTAGTAGTTTCATTGTCACTTCTATACA
This sequence comes from Dermanyssus gallinae, assembly GCA_003439945.1. NCBI lineage: Eukaryota > Metazoa > Arthropoda > Arachnida > Mesostigmata > Dermanyssidae > Dermanyssus > Dermanyssus gallinae. The sequence goes on from QVRM01003629.1 coordinate 24,759, forward strand.
AGACATTTCTGTTCTCCCATTTTGCTGGGAAAATGCTTATTTAAACAAATCTCTATAACCGCCTCATTTGTGGCTGTAATTTTCATAGACACTATATACAGGTAGTTCAATAAGTTCTTAGAATGAAAACCAAGAATTTTCCAAATCATGTTTTTAAATTTATCTTATTCGGTATACTCCCCGAGATGCTCAATACACTTTTCCCACCAAGATTTCAGAGCTTTTATACCTCTTAAGTAGAATTCCGCGTCTTTAGACTGAAAATAGGCATTGACAGCAGCCTTAACCTCTTCATTGCTGGAAAAACGCTTTCCACCGAGACTATTCTTCAAATGTTCGAAGAGGAAATAATCAGAGGGGGCCAGGTCTGGAGAATAGGAAGGTTGTTCAATAAGTTCGAACCTCAGTTGGGCCAGTTTTGCCGATGCTTGCCGGGACTTGTGTGCAGGAGCATTGTCCTGGTGAAACAGGACAACCTTCTTCTGCAAAACGGGCCGTTTCACGATGAGTTCTTGCTAAAGGCAGTCCAAGAGTCTTGCATAATATTCTCCTGTGATCGTTTTACCGCTCTCAAGGTAGTCGACCAGCATTATTCTACGTTGGTCTTAAAAAACTGTAGCCATCACCTTTCCGTTCAATGCCGTTGTCCGCACCCTCTTCGGAGGTCCTTCATCAGGTGCACACCATTGGCAAGATGCTTCTTGGGTCTCGGGAGTGTAGTGATGGACCCAGCTTTCATCGACGGTCATGAATCTGCGCCAAAAATCCGACGGATTGTTCGACATCTTGGCCAAATTTCGCTGTGAAGCGAAAACAGGCGCGTTTTTTTGGCCTCGGTTGAGCAAATGCGGCAGCCATTTTTCTCTGAGCTCTTTCATCTTCAAGTTTTCGTATAGGATAAAATGCACACTACCTAAACTAATTCCTAATGCCTCCGCTATCTCCTTAATGTTCATTCGCTTATCTGTGCCAACGATGTTTCGCACTTTCTCTATGTTTTCCTCATCAGTTGCCGTTTTTTGGCCTCCTGGACGTAGTTCATTCTCGGTGCTCCTGCGACCTCTTTTTAACACATTAATCCAGTTGGAAACAGTGGCAAAACATGGCGCAGAGTCACCGTACGTCTCGTCCAACCCAATTTTTACTTGGGTCGCATTCCAGCCTTTGAAATAAAAATGCTTGATAACCACTCGAAACTCTTTTTTCTTCATTTTTAAAAATCACGCCGATACGTTGCACGGGAAAAGCTATCAAACGAAATCGCAACGGCCAATCACCATAATATTTTGAGTGCTAGCAGTCGAAAAGTTGCAGTTCCTAATAGCGGTGGAAGCGCGCCAAAATTCGAATTCTAAAAAGCTCATTCTAAAAACTTATTGAACTACCTGTATATAGCGCCCTGTGTCACCAACCTGCGTTACCGACCAGAAGTTTGCCTACTGGCCAGGGCGTTTGACAACTACGTGCGTGTTGGAGTACCTGAACGACATCGCCCTGCACGTAAACCAAGACATACCAATTGACACGATTTTCTTTGACCTAAAGAATACCTTCAGAAACGTTGATCACAACACGCTCATTGCAATCCTGCCGTCAGTGAGAGTTGGACCTCGCCTCCGACTCCCGATGTCCAACTTCCTTAGATTACTCACTTTTAGAGTGAAGGTAGGCAACTGTCTTCCGCCTGAGGTCTAAGTGCTCTGAAAATGTCCACAAGGCACCGTCCTTAGCAGTCGGATATTTATGCTATATATGGACACAGTAAAAGGTATTTTCACGACAAACGTGCGCTTTAAGATTTATACTGACGATCTTAATATATACGGAGAATCCAATTCCGGACAGGGTCAACTGTCACTCTGCCGTCTGTTCGTGATCATTTATTTCAGCATATATATATCATTGTAATAAAACACATGTTTAGAAGTGATAAAATATCTAATTGCGGACACAGATGGCTGCATAAATGGCACACACAGTCAACGCCAGGACCGTGGAAGCCTCTTCGATGGCAGAGTTCATGGTGGAATCTGTGAAGTGAGTAGCGAGTCACAAGATATCGGTTGGTTTGTAGTTGGTCTCTACAAGCTATTTGACATTCACGAAACGAATACTCATTCAGGTGCAATAGTGAAGGCCAAGACTGTCGCTAGATCGGCTAAGGTAGCCAATATCTACTCATGGAGGATCGTGCGTGCCCTCAATGTCTTCGACGCCCAGTGATCTGTATATATGGAACATCATTTTATAATATAACAAATTATGAGAGTGTTCAACCTAAAAAAAAAAAAAAAATATATATATATATATATATATATATAACATAGTTATTTATATGATAAAATACAGATGCGTTTTTCTGAAAACATAAATAGATAGATATCGACGTAATTTCCGCCAATATCTGCACCGTTATTGAGGCGGTAAATCCGTGCATCGAAGCACACGTTCAAAATGACGTTTTTCGATTTCTCCAGCTCTACCGAGACAGCTTTAGGCACAGATTCCCGTGAATCGAATCATGTTCCTCTCATTGTTTTTATGTTTCAGAAAGAGAAACAAATCGCATTGTATCAAGTTAGGTGAGTAAACTGAGCGCTTCACTAGCTTAACTCCAGATGCGGCGATAAAGACCTCGATGTTTTCAATCCTGTGGGCCAGTTTTGGCGCGTTATCGACGTGGAAACCATCGTCGAAGAAACGCTTTGAAGCTTTTCTGCCTGATGACTGCAATGAAAACGTTTGATAGGCATTCTGCAGTATACCAATTGCTCGTCATTGTACCACGATCTTGCAGTTCCAGCATCGCCGTCATTTCACTTCTGGAGGAAAAGATGGCAACCATCACCTTGCCGGCCGACCGTTGACGCTTCATTATTGCGGGCGTAGGCACTTAAATGCCTGAAATCGAATGTGAGTTCTGGGTCTTGCCTAAGGATCATTAGGATGTGACCAAGTCTCATCACCTGTGACGAGTCTCGAGAATAATTAAGGCAATGTTTCGTCTAATGTTTTCTCTTAGTTATGTTTGAATGTTTGCCAATCGCGGCCCACACATGAACCACATTCCATTTGTTCCTGTTTTTTAACCTCGTTTACGGAGTTTGTCGTGCAGATATATTTGTTCACTTCAAAATTTGATTTGTAAACCAGATGCACTCATCTATTAGCGAAAGAAGGTTACGAAAGGCATCTAGATGACCTCGTATATTGAAAAAAGCTAGTCTTAATTTATAATACAGGTTTATTTCACCAGAAATTTGTAGATGCTACCTAAAATTCATATCCGCTAATAACATCTTTCACTACTGCATGCATTGAACCAGCTTCTATTTCCTTGCATTGCAGTATGTGGTATCGGTCAATATTACATGTGCCACAATGTTTACATACACAATCTTCAATTTCAAAGCAATACCCTTTTAGGCATATAAATTGGTGGTAGCCATGCCAGGTAAGTCTGCAGAGTACCCGTCTGTTCACTTGCATTCCCTGCTTCCAACGGTCTGTCGTGAATGCAGGACCGTCAGTGAAATTCTCTATGGCAAAGCTCAAATTACGCTTTTCTCTGTATGCGCGATATTGCTCTACGACGAGTGGGCTAAAAACGTATTTGTCCAAGATAAGATCTTCCACAAAGCTTCGTTCTTGGCATAGTTCCATCGCCAAGGTTGTCGATGCGTTACGCGGCAGTCCGAGCATATATTTCACAAAATTTGCTTTTATTTTGTCTATCTCCTTAATGTTGTCTAAGGTTAAGTTTGGTGCAATGGCCCGAAGGCCGTAAGTTATAATCGGAGCTATTTTTATCTTAAAAAGGTTCATTCCAGTCTTAATGTCAATTTGGGTAAGATCTCCGAGTAGCGTCATGGCCGATACTGCTTTTGCACGTTTGTTCTCTATGTGCTTTGTAAAAGATAGGCCAGGGGTCAAGATTACTCCGAGATAGCTAAATTGACTTACTAATTCAATATTTTGGTTATTCACCCTGATGATGTGGTCAAGACTGGCGTATCGACCTCCTCGGGAAAATCGAAGAACTTTTGTCTTGGATATATTAATTGTCAGCTTATACTGTGCGCACCATTGGCTCATTTCATTCAGGTAAAACTGTAGATGTGGTCTTGACTTGGCCATTATGATGAGATCGTCAGCGTAGAATACATGCGGGGCTTTAGCATTTCGAAGTATTTGGCTTAACCCTGTGACATAAAGGATGAATAAGAAAGGGCTTGCCGTGTCGCCTTGTGCTAACCCAATTGTCTGTTTAACTTCTTGCGCAATACAGTGAGGCCCATTTCTGATTGTGATATAGTTCGCAGTGAGAATGCTTCTCATTAGGTTAAACATTCGACCTTTGATGCCAAAATGCTGTCGCATAATATCCAGAAGGCAGTCTCTAGGTACACTATCAAAAGCAGTTTTGAAGTCAACAAACGCTGCGTAGGTCATCTGTCCGTCGTTGGAACGTTCCCGCACGTGACGAAGGACTTCCCTGAGAGCTCGTTCAGTTGAGCGACCTTCCAAGAACCCATTCTGTTCCGTTGGTATTAGGTCTTTACATTTGCTGTATAGTCGAGTCACAATTAGTGAGGTTAATATTTTGTAGACTACGCTAGTTAATGCTATCCCGCGGTAGTTCGCTGGGTCTGTGGCGTCGCCTTTGTTTTTGTAAATTGGTTGCAGGTAGCTTCGGCGCCATTGCTCGGGTATGTGCCCTTGTTCTAAGCATACATTAAACAGCGCTGTTAGCTTTGGGGCTATGTGCTCTATTCCCTGCTTAAGATGTTCGTAGTAAATATCATCAGGACCTGATGATTTTCCGTTTTTCTTCGCTAGTATAGTCTTAATTTAAGAAACACGAAATCATTTGTAGGATTGCAAATAAACAATCAAAGAAAAAATAAGACATTAAACACCGCTCAAACAGTACTCATGGCGAACGCTTCTAAAGCAAATGCACTTAAGAATTTCTTCTCGTCGGTTTATGTTGTTCACGGAGATCCAGTTCCTGAAATTGTTCCCACGATGTGGTTTCAAAAAGTAACTGTCGATTCCTAGAAATATTGAAATACAATATCCTTACTAAAATCAAACAACTTCAACAAAGTGCAACTTCATTATTGATTTTATCTTACTTATATTTTTAACTAAACCTCTTTTTTCATATCTAGTCGGTCTTATGAGGATAGCACTGTGACCATTTTTTTGGTAGGTAGTCATAACTCCTGCACATAAGAAAAGGCCTAAGTCAAAGATAGATAATTATAAACCTGTAGCACAATCATCAATCGCACATATGATTTTAAAAATCTGCTAGTGAACTATATCTTTCATTTTCTTCAGTCCGATGGTTTGCTGGATAAGGCCCAACATAGCTTTGCTCCAACAACAAACACATTTCCACAGTAACTCAATTTGCCAAAATGACTGAAGATTCGGACCTTATGGTAAACAATACAGAAAGGCTTGAGTTTCTGCTTCAGCTGAATCTTATATGAATACACCTCTAGGTTCGACCTCAAAATACACTAGGTCGAGGTGTGCGAATAACCCAGTTGTTTAGCACGTCGCCAAACCGATGTTTCCGGACACGCTCGCCCACAATGGCGCTTGATTCAGTCGGACAAGCGCTCCGTGGTCTTCCACGGCTTCAGTATGTTGACGAAACGTTTGCACCGTTCACGAAGGGTGGTTTCACAAGGCCAGTAATGTCGATCGTAAGTTGCACAAAGAGCTCACAGGCATGAGTACAGAATACAGAGCTTCCCTTTCCATGATACATTTTCCCAATCTACAATGCTCTTTTAGGGCATCCTAGTTTGACAGGCCTACCTTGTTCGGTTTACGAAGAGAACAGCATGGAAAATTTAAAAGCTGCCAACTGAATATTCGTACACCCTATATAATACCAGTATACATACATAAATATATGACATATGTATAACGTATAATATACATGTATACAAGATGTACGCATGTATAATGGATACACGCAAACCGTCTCTGGACTTCGGAGTACATTTTGGTTATGTTAATGTCTAAGTTTTGGCTGGCTCGCTTTCGCTTTCAACAGGAATCAATGATCGAATCGATAGAATCGTAACACAATTGTCGGTATATGTGGGTTTGCACGCGAACACTACGATGAATAAACCAATGCATCTATTCTGGAAAATACTACTGTTACTAGTGGACCTACTATAGTTTCTGTTTCTATTCGGAACGGGGCGACTAAAACTCGATACATACAAGATACCGCTATATATATATATATATATATATATATATATATATATATATATATATATATATATATATATATATATATATATATATATATATTGATCTATTTATAATAATCGTGCTTAACTAGCTGACCGGCAGCGATTGTTATGCCGATCGCCAGGCTGAGCACATCGAGGGTTGAAAGACATTTTTATACATATATACGCGCTGTTCGGCGTCCACTTGTAATCGAATATGGCCGTTATTCGTCCTACATATGTGACATATGTGTGGGGTAGCAGATGATGATAGTACCCCGAGAGCAGGATAGCGCACGTAACCTAACAGCGCACGAAGCACGACGCCGACGGAACGAACTAAGAGGTAATATCGAGTATAGAGGTAATGATGAATCGAAAATAGAATAATAGCAATCATTCTACATTTGTTGTTACTGTTGATATATTTATTGATATTACATATATAGTATAATGATGACATATATGACAAGCACATTATTAATATACTACTGTGTTTGTAGCACTTCGTGCTGCAATGATGGTGCATCACCAGATCTTCTCCCGTGAACATTACCACAGCATTTTTACTCTGCAGCTCAACTGGCATCCGTTACGATACACGAATGAGGTTGACGCTGGCTCTGCTGTGAGACCGTAAATACGTTTGTCCAGTTTCCTTGTCAACGTCGTGGCGTCTCGTTCCCAAAGGTCTGGGGATTCCAGGCCAACAGCCATAAAATTGTGATTATGGACGAGGTGGGTGTGTGTAAAGATGTCGCTTGTACCTTGCGCCGCTAGATGATAGGACCGACTCTTTTAGAGGTTCACCCCAGTGCATATGTATCTGGGAAAAGAGAGGTATCCCATGAGAGTGACGTACTGCCCGATCATTAGGGCAGGTTGAGAGAAGGGGTTCATGGGTAGCCGCAGTGATGATTTGATCCCGGTCTTTTTGTTGTCCAAAAATAACTTGGGAAGAGGGTCTCTGAAATCAAAGCGGAGCCAAGGTCGGCCGCGTTTCTCCAACAGAGACTGTCGCTGCAACTACCCGACAAGCATCGCCAAGATGGTGCTAAGTGGTCACCAGTACTTAAGCAATAATAATTGTAATATATAATAAAAAGATTAGTGATTATGAAACCTGTACGTATAGTTATTGAACCCATGTTTTCAAAATTACCATTGAACCATCAGGTTTGTGAGGACGGGAGGCCATGGCTACAACGCGGCCAGACCACCAAGAAGTCGAACGGGGATAAACCACACAAACCACAGAGTTCCTAAGACAGCGCATCGCCTTAGAAGTTCAGCGCGACAATGCGAGGATGACCCTTAACACGCTCCCGAAAGGGAGACGTGTGGTCAAACTGATTTATTTTATAAGGAGTTCAGTCTATATTATATATAATTTACCGGCTGGCTTTGATAACAAAATAATTAAGAATGATAATGATGATGCTTATTATTATTAGTATGCCACCTTGAACGAAATGGCGAATCGTCTCGCATAGGGGCAGTAAGCGATAGCGGTGTTGGCCGAAGGGCACCGGAGCCCGGAGAGCGGGACAGCAAAAAAAACAAGAAATGCCAACAAGCAATACCAAGCGAAGAGGAGGTACGGAGAAAAGAACACACGAAAGAGACAAACGAGATAAATTCTATGGAATCGAGTTGTTGTAGCGCTGATGACTCCCATACCAGTGACAGTGAACAGTCGTTGGTAATCGGGTTGTTGTTGTTGTTGTTGTTGTTGCTGTTGCTGTTTTTGTTAATGTTGCTGTTTTTGTTGGTGTTGCTGTTGTTGTCGGTGTTGTTGTTTTTTGCTGTCGATGTTCTTTTTCTTTTTAGCCCTTAGTTGTATTGTTGTTGGTAATACGCATTGCTCTCACGTTACATCTTCCCCGCCTTTCTTGAAAGTCAAGAACGTGTGACATGACGCCAATCTTTATCTCCCTTGCCTCCACAGACTCCGCAAGGTATCCCTATGGTGTACGACCGCTCTGGTCGCTGTTTTATTGTTGTCGGTGTAGTTACTGCTTTTGTTCTTGTATTTGTCGTCGTCGTCGTTTTTTCTCTCGCACGAATGTATTGCCTCACTTGTCAATGAGCTGCTCGTCATGCGTTGCATCGAGGGCGTGCTATTTGAATTCATATGAAACCATGCATACAGCGAGCTTCTATCGAGGTGATGTTTAACATGGTGGTCCAATGCTTTTTAGCCGTTTGAAATTAAACCATAGATTATTCCAAGGTATGTTAGTCGTGGTCAAGCTTTTCTTTTGATATTTGGACAAAACTTTCGACCTCAATCCAATTTGGTAGCATTTCATTGCCGTCTTGAGGCAAATAAATGAGACATGCGAGGGTTCGGAGCGTCTCAAACCGAGAAGAGCGCTGGGACCGGACGTTTCTGCAGTCAAGCTACTGATGAACGAATATCCTGCGGTGACAAAATGTTCTGTCTGGGTTTGCTTCTTTCCGAACAGAACGCCTCAGATTGTGTTCTGATTCCAAAGGACCTCATCTTATACCGCCAAATCTACTTTCTCGGCTTACCGGCCAAAAGTTTCGAGCCAACCCTGGACGTCCAAAATGGTTTTAACAGCCTCTCGTTGGAAGTCATACTCGAGACACTCCAGCGAAGAGGTAACTATCGTTAACACGGCAAGCTACCTCGGAGCATTTCTTAGCCGGGGTCTCTGAAGTATCTCTCACTTGCGGTAAGCGAAGGAAAAACAACAACAACAACAACAACAACAACAACAACAACAACATCAGCAACGGCAACAACAGCGGTAGCAGCAACAACAACAACAACAGTCACAGCAACAACCACAGCAGCGACAACAACAGCAGAAACAACAACAGCAACAAAAATAGCAACAACAACTGTTACATCAACAACCAAACAGCAACGACAACAAAAACAGCAGCAGAAACAACAACAGCAACAAAAATTGCAACAACAACAGCAACAACGGTAGCAGCAACAACAGCAACGACAACAACAATAGCAACAACGACGATGACGTCGATCCCAGTGACAACAGTGGCAAGAATGGCAGCGGTAGAAGCGTAACTACGCAGTAGTAGGACAACGAATGCTGACCGAGGCGTTCTTGGCGGCCCGACCCGGATGTCGGTAGGCGCACAGATGGATTGGTGGATGGAGCTGTTGTTGGCCATCGTCTGCTCCGTTGTTGCTCAATCGTTGCTTTTGTAACGGATTCGTTTCTCACTAAGTAGCTTGTTTCTGGTAGAACAACGACAATAACAGTAATACGAATAGTAAACAACGAACCTTCGTCAGGAATCGCTAGGCTATAGGCGGGACAAATCCCTGGCATCCTGGCTACGTGTTATGCTTCGTGTCAGAGTCGAGCACTCACGACTTGTGACAACGTAATCGCAGACTATCTCGACCAGACTGTTGATTTCCACTAGACCACACTGATTCCCATTAGACCACACTGATCATCAGCATCAAGAACATCATCATCATCGTTATCGGTCTTTGGTCGATTTTGTCATCTCATCGATTGCTCCACGGACAAATTCGACAGGGTATATGTAGCCGCTAAATCGAATTCTAACACCGTCATAACGATGCTTAACGACATAATGCCGATGCTGACTGAAATATATATTCGCAACAATATGTATCTACATTCAGACAGACACTCTCTCCCCCTCTCTCTATCACTCTCTCTCTCCCTCTCCCCCCCCCCTCTCTCTCTCTCTATATATATATATATATATATATATACTAATCAACAGAAATGTCGCTCAATGTTTCACTAAATGCATATAGCTGTGGCTCTATAGCAAATTCTAATCGTATTGTACTCGCCGTTGTTCTCTGTTTGACGTGGCGTACTGCCACAGCGTCACAGTACGCCGCTAGCGTCAGCAATTTCCTACAATCGATTATCGATAGACTTTTCCCTTTCCGATATACTTCGCACCCTTTATTTGCATGTTCGCCTCTACGTTTTACGCCTCTTCATACCAGCATTAAACTCATTCCGCTTGTACTCCAGCTCGGTTTTACAGCGATCTCTTGCTTCACTAGTTTATTTGCCGCTTTCTTCTGTTTGCTCTCAAATCGTCAGAAATGTCTCCATCATGTCTTCTAGATAAAAATCTCAATTTCCGCATCGCTGCTGGGTTCCTATTCTCTTGTTGATTGTTGATCTTTCTAGTCGACTTGTTTCTTTTTTATTTATCGTTGTTACGATTAATGTTTTCTCTCTCTCTCTCTCTCTATGTATTTATCCTTCGCCGTTTGTCCTGTTCCGCTTTCTGTTTATTTTCTGTCACTTATTTTCCGTTCTTTCTTTCTGTTTTTCTTTCACTACTTTTTTTTTCTCGTATGAAGGAGGATTAAACACTGTTACGTACGATTGCTGTGAGCAGGGAATAAGAAGGATCCCACTTCTCTCCAAGGATCTCGAGCAGTGTGAGCTGGACTCGACCCCGCACTAAATGGATGTCAGCCCGCTGAAACCAGTACCCACCAGGCACACCTTCCCACTTGGCGCTGTGCTCACCCTATGGTGGCCCAGATACCCATAGATCTATCTGCATGTACTATAGGCCATCTTTTTTTCACTATCTTTTGGCGTTTGTTTTCCGTCTCAGTCTATCATATCTCGCTAACTACCGGCAGCAGATCGGTCACTGGTTACCCACCCGCCTGTCTCTGCTTGCTTCATTCACAACCACCGTAAGCATAGAAGTATGGCTAGATTTGGTCCGGCTCGTACCCAGACGAACTTTACATTTACATTTGATTCCCCGCTCGTGTTCCTTTAGAAGTTCCCTTTCTTTCCCTCTCACTCTTTTCCTTTTTCCCCTTATCTCTCATTATATATATATATATATATATATATATATTTATTTCTCCCTTTACTCTCACGCTTTTCGCTATTCTCGCCGTTCTCCCTACCTCTCTGCCCCCCCCTCTCTCGCTATATATATATATATATATATATATATATATAAATAAATTTCTCCTTTTTGGCTCTCGTTTTCCTTGTATCTCTCTCTCTTTCTCTCCCTCTACTTCCCTTCCTCGGCCCTCCGGCGTGCCACTATCGGTTGACTGTTCCGTGGTGCTCCGTAAAGTTCACGATCCTACACGTCTCTAGCTGGTCGTGTAGTGGACGCTGTCGTCTGTGATGTGTCTTGTGTGTGTTTGAGTGTGTTCTGTATATGATGCTGGTAGCGGTGTCGCCATCGCTCAAGCCAACGGCACAACCAAACAGCAGGACGGCGACGCGCCGATACGCGGCCGATTGACGCACCACCCGGACCGGACTGAGCCGATTGTGGCCGTTGGCCGCCAAAGCCGCCTAACCGCCACCAACCAACCACGATCAACGCCACAACAACAGCCACCACCAGTGAGAAACAACAACAACAGCAACAACAATAACAGCAGCAGCAGCAAGAGTAACAACAACAGCAGCACCTTGTCTACGCTTGCTACAATTGTTCTCGGCTTGTCCCGGTCGTTGTCCTGGCAGTCCCGGTCGTCATTATGGGTGTCACTGTTGTTGTTGTTGCTGCTGCTGCTATTGTTGTTGCTGTTGTTGTGGTGGTGGTGGTAGTTGTTGTTGTTGCTGTCGTCGGCGGCGGCGGCGTTTGCTAGCGTCTACTCTTACATCTTTCTATCCACCTATCTACGTCGCATCGACGACGGTAACAACAACAACGACGTTGATGCCAACAAGAGCAACAGCAACGTTCACAACGACCACAATGGCGATAATAACAGTGACAATGACGATAAAAATAACCATGACGATGGCTACAGTTTACCGATTCCAGTTTGATAGATAGATCGATGGAACAATAGATAAATTGATAGAACAATAGATCAATAGATAGATCAAGAGAATAATAGATAGATAGATTGATAGATAGATCAAGAGAACAATAGATTAATAGATAGATCAAGAGAATAATAGATAGATAGATTGATAGATAGATCAAGAGAATAATAGATAGATTGATTGATAGATAGATCAAGAGAACAATAGATTGATTGATAGATAGATCAAGAGAACAATAGATAGATTGATAGATAGATCAAGAGAATAATAGATATTTGATTGATAGGTAGATCAAGAGAACAATAGATATATTGATAGATCAATAGATACATCGATAGATGATAGATTGATAGATATATCGATAGAACAATAGATACATCGATAGATGATAGATTGATAGATCTATCGATAGAACAATAGATAGGTTGATAGAACAGTAGATAGATTGATAGATCAATAGATAGATTGATAGATCAATAGATAGATTGATCTATCGATCTATCAATCTATCTATTGATCTATCGATCTATCAATCTATCTATTGATCTATCGATCTATCAATCTAACTATTGATCTATCAATCTATCTACTGTTCTATCAATCTATCTATTGTTCTATCGATAGATGATAGATTGATAGATATATCGATAGAACAATAGATACATCGATAGATGATAGATTGATAGATCTATCGATAGAACAATAGATAGATTGATAGAACAGTAGATAGATTGATAGATCAATAGATAGATTGATAGATCGATAGATCAATAGATAGATTGATAGATTGATAGATCGATAGATCAATAGATAGATTGATAGATCGATAGATCAATAGATAGATTGATAGATCGATAGATCAATAGATAGATCGATATATCAATAGATAGATCGATAGATCAATGGATAGATCAATAGATAGATTGATAGATCGATAGATAGATTGATAGATCGATAGATCAATAGATAGATTGATAGATCGATAGATCAATAGGTAGATCGATAGATCGATAAATAGAGAGGTACACCCATAGCGCGCGGCGCGGTGGTGGCGACGTGGAAATGCGCAGGCTGCCCCCCCGCCCGGCAAAGATTAACGCCGACGACGCCGGCGTTGCTGCTGCTGCTGCTGCCGTTGCCGCTGCTGGAACGGCAACCAACCGCCGATTTAGCGGGTAGGCGGCTGATTTAGCGGGACGCGGCCGCTGTCGCCGTTTGTCGCATCCGGCTGGCTGATTGTCTGTCTGTCTGTCAGTCACTCACCCACAGGATCGCCGCTGGGCTCTCACTCGCCTATTTGCTCCTCTTCCTGGTAATTGTGATGGTGCTGCTGCTGCTGCTGCTCGGTAGGCTGCGACTGCTGCCCTTGCTGTTGTCGTTGTTGTCAGCATCAGCTGATAGTAAATAAATAGAATAAATAAAAAGAAAAACAACACCAACGACAACAACAACAACAACAACAACAGCAGCAGCAACAACAACAACAACAACAACGACCACAACAACAATCACAGGGAGAAGATTGAGACAGCAGCGGCGCGCTTGGAGTCTCCACGATGGCCGCACCGACCTAAGAGCTTGCGAAAGGACGGAGAAAAAGACGTTGGTTGCATCCTAGGTAGCTAAAAATCGTCCGTAAAAAAAATTATATATATATATATATATATATATATATAGAGAGAGAGAGAGAGAGAGAGAGAGAGAGGCGATGTATAGAGACAGAAAGAGCAGTGGGATAAGAAAGTGCGAGACACTAAGATGCCCATATCACAAAGATATGGAGCCAATTGGATGATACAGGATGTCTGCCACACGAGCCCAGCGAGGCGAGATGCAGCAGCAGAGGCCGAGAATCCGAAAGAGAGAGAGCGAAGGCACACACAGCGAAATGGAGACCAGTCGAGATCAAAAAGATGCGACGACGATGGTGATGCGACCCGCCACGCACTTAGATCATGGTAGCTTAATGTAGTCGAAATGGAGAGCGGGACGAAGAGAGTTATGGAAGAGACACGAATGCGACTTATGTAGAAGATGTTGTGTAGACCCGACCCGGGTCGCGTCGTTCCCTGGTGGGATCTGCGCAGATGCCAAGGAACAAACAACGTGACATGGCCTCTATGCTGTCTCTCATATAATGTTTATATATATATATATATATATATATATATACATCTAATTTTTTTATAAATAAAAATTGCTCTATATTCGTCATTCGGTTATGCATGCAGTTTCAACGCCGACTCGAGATCGGCTACGACAGAACGGCGAGTCCCCTGCCCGTGGGTTACGGTCAACGCAGCGTCTCCGCATTGATTTTACACCGATACCCTCTAACCTGTAGCAGAAACTGCCATGCCCGCCTATTGCCGCGACTCTGGTTTCCAGCTCCGTCCAATGTTCCCATTAGGCCCAGTGTCTCGAAGGCAACCGGCTAAACGATGAAGGTTCCAGTTAGCGGGTGTTTGCCAAGGAGTGCCAACCTAGTTTCGACGAAGAGCAGCGCTACTGTGTCGTTGGCCGGTAGAACCCTTGCTGCAAAGGAGACCTCGCCCAGGGCAAGTTTTCCGTGAGCTACGCGAACCATGGAAGAGTGTCGTGCGACGCACTTTTTTTAGTCTAGACGCACTATTTTATTTCTGCCATGTTCATACCGCACAATAGTCATCGAAGGGTCTTAAAAATTACTAGGTGTACAATGTTGCCAAATGCTCTCTAGATTTTCCTTTTTAGCTAACACAAAGCAAAGTTCTGATCAATGGTTTTCTTGACCCAATATTCCAACTATTTATATATATATATATATATATATATATATATATATATATATATATATATATATATATGTATATACTTTTCCTTCATAGATCTCTCTTGACGGGCTTTATCGATGAAATCCAGCAAGATAAGCTCGAGACGCTCCGGTACGCGATAGCGTTGTCAATATGAATCGGGGAGATCTTGAGCGTAACGACAATGGCGCCGATAACGCTGTTGCTGCTCGTCATGATGATGATGCATACGTAATAATGTGACCGGCGTCGAACAGAGTAAGTTAGCTTCGCGGCGAAGTGTGTCTGTTCTAGTTTGACCTGCTGGACGGAGGAATAGTTGACCAAATAGTCATTTACTCCACGTAGCCACTGCCGTATATATATATATATATATATATATATATACCGGCAAGCTGCTTATATATTATTATATGCCTTCAAACGGAACGCATTCGTACGAGATCTAGCCCTCTAATGATAGAGGCAGGAAACAGAAGGGAGATATAGATCAAATAGCCAGTGAGGAAGAAAGCAGAGAGATGGTGGACACTATATGAATGAAGGAAAGGGAAATCGTTTTTGCCATATCGGCCCCCGACGTTGCAGCTGAGTGGAGAAGTTTGCGTGCTGGCCGCTAGCAGCTGATGTCGCCGATGGAGCGGGCCGTCGTCAATTGCGGCGGCGGCGGCAGCGATGAGACGAATTTATGACATTCAGCGGAGGCCTACGCTTTTGCGTCCCGTCAGCTGGTCGAGCCCCGCTGAGCCCCAACAGCGTCTCCCCACGAACTGCCCTCCCCCCCCCTCAGCAGCGGGGTCGGTGCTACTACTTCACTTCGAAGTCAGTCGGCACTGTGCTAGCGCGGTAGACGGCAACGAAGGAAGGAAAAGAATAAAGTTTAAGAGGCACCTCGCAGATTCGTTCTGGTTGTTGTTGTGGTGGTTGCGTTGATCTCGAGTGAGGACAGGTAACGGAAACCGGTCGTCAGGCGTATCGCGTTATGTAACAACTACGTGTATGTTTATATATATATATATATATATATATATATATATATATATATA
Source organism: Dermanyssus gallinae (assembly GCA_003439945.1). Lineage (NCBI taxonomy): Eukaryota > Metazoa > Arthropoda > Arachnida > Mesostigmata > Dermanyssidae > Dermanyssus > Dermanyssus gallinae. Next base: position 40,682 of record QVRM01003629.1, read on the forward strand.
TATATATACCGCTTTCATGATAGCAAGTAAAGTGCCGATGTTTGAAGAGGGTATGGATTCGAGCTACTTACTGGATCCTTTCTAGAAAACAGTACGATATATCTGCTTTTAAATTTATTAATTAATGTGTTAGGTCTTAATTGTGAGTTATGGTATCAGTTACATAATAAGGGTAGTAGCGTTAGCGAAGGATGTAGTAATACCGGACTAGTCGATCTAGTAGGCCAGGAACTGACGGAAAATAGATGCATATTGGTTGATGGCTTAATGGATTGATTGATTGAGAGGTTGCACACCGTTGGCGACAACATGACGCTCTAGTACAACAGCAGAGTTGGATTGACGTAGAGTGTGTTAGCTTTTCGAGGCAGCCGATATCATATCACTGAGGTGCGTTCGTTGTCAGTCAGCGTTGGGATCAGGCCGATCTTAAGAGATCCATATCGCGTGGCGGTATTAACGTCGTTACCAGCAAGACACCACTTGTTGAAGTTGACTTAATCTGGTCGTTCACCAGCACCAAAGATCAGTTACTCATTCAGGCTGTCATCTTCTTTTATTAGCTATTTTATTGCTATCCGGTGTCGCAAGATGCCTCCTGCTGCGCTTGCCAATTAATACTTCTCATTCGAAAATCACTAGAATTAATTCACTTTTGCCTATCCGCTGTGTGTTTGGGAGGATGGGGGGTTATCGTCAGGTTTTGTGTTTAGTTACTTGATTTACTTGTCTTCCCTCTCTCGTCACTTAAATGATCTTGTCGATCTTCTTCCTTCTTCATGTTAATGTTCCCGATCTTTCTCGGTCGCCCCAAGGAGATTCTACAGATGAGTGGAGGCGGGCTGGAGGAGGAAAAGGAGACAACAAATGAGCAAGACATCTAGCTACGCGACGTCCGTGCATGAACCATCGGTAAACACATCTGTACACGAGGCACAGATTCGTGTCGTCTCCTTTCAAGAGTCAACGTAGTCGCTGTTGTGAGCGGGAGCGCTATCATGGCTCCGTCGCTCTCGTTTAAGCCACCGTCGGCGTTGTCAGTTTTGTCGTTGCTGTTGCTGCGTGAGATTGTTGTTTTATATTTGTATAGAGATGTAAACAATATTGTAAGATGGTCGTAGGTGTTGCTGATATTGTCGTTGTTGTTGTTGTTGCTGCTGCTGCTGTTGTTTTTGATGTTGTAGGTGCTGTGTTGTTGTTGTTGTTGTTGGTGTTCTGTTTTGTTGTCCTCGTGATCGCCGCCTGCTCCACACATGCAGTAGGAGCAACAGTCATAGAAGGTACTAAGCCGCAACCGGGCCCCGCGATCGAGCCAAACTGAGTGAATTGTATGCTGCTAGACTGTGATGACACGGCTTCCTTTCGTTCTCCTTTCTTTCTCTCGCCACCCTCCTTTTCTTCTCCTTATATCGTATACTAACTACTACGACGACAATCCTGTGTAGGCGCTTGACGTTTACCATCCGTATACATAGTCCTGCCATGCGCTGATTTCTTCCCTTGTCGTCTTCCTCTCGGTTTCCTCCCTCCCTTGTTGTTGTTGTTGTTGTTGTTGTTGCTGTTGCTGTTGTTGTTGTTGTTGTTGTTGTTGTTGTTGTTGTTGTTGTTGTTGTTGTTGTTGTTGTTGTTGTTGTTGTTGTTGTTGTTGTTGTTGTTGTTGTTGTTGTTGTTGTTGTTGTTGTTGTTGTTGTTGTTGTTGTTGTTGTTGTTGTTGTTGTTGTTGTTGTTGTTGTTGTTGTTGTTGTTGTTGTTGTTGTTGTTGTTGTTGTTGTTGTTGTTGTTGTTGTTGTTGTTGTTGTTGTTGTTTGCTTGTCCCGCTTCGCTCCTGCTAGATCGACTATCAACTATGGCCGCCAACACCGCTGCCGCCGCCGATCCCAGCGTTACGGTGAGCAGCGCCATCATTACGAGCGGCGACGACGACGACCAACCGACCCTACTTCCTGCTGGCCAATCGGCCATTTTGACGAGGTCCGCGTTGTTGTTGTTGTTGTTGTTGTTTGTCGTGGCCGTTATCGCAAGCGTTGTTGAAGTAATCCGTAAACAGATTGACAGTGTCTCTGTTGTTGTTAGTGTTGTCGTTGTTATTGTTGTTGTTGCTGTTGTGGGTACAAATCAATCAGATTTCACACAGCGCATGCAGATGTATACGTATGTATATATATACAAGGCGAGCACTGCCGAGTGTGCAAACGTATTGTAAATGATTAATAAATCATCACAATATTTTCTATATATATATATATATATATATATATATATATATGTATATATATACATATAGTTAAGCGTTCCTCCTTTAATTTCTTACACCATCGATATAGGCTCAGCAAAAACTTCTAAATATTGGCAGCAATAGGCTGATAGATAGACGACCCATACATTTATCTGACAAAACTAAGTACTTTTTATACTACGCCGATATATATATATATATGAATGTATACCTTATATGTGCATATATATATATATATATATATATATATATATATATATATATATATATATATATATATATATATATATATGAATGTATACCTTACATGTATATATATATATATATATATATATTATTGTGTTACATTCAAACCTATCGATTCTAACGCCACGCCAGTTTGGTTATACCTGTACGCTCAAATGTTTGCCATTGTAACAAGTTGGTCGAGCTCACGACGAGCCGATGTTTGTAGAGTTGTTATTATTTAGCGTACAACTCATCTGTTGTGTCCCGCATCTCCAGCCGCAGCAGTTGGTCTCTTGTGGCGCGCTCATAACGGGCAATTTGCCTCGTTCGCATATTTTTTGCGTTAACTGAGTAACTGAGCATACAGTTATTACTTTTTTGGCCATTGACCAAAAAGCCGACTGATCGAATAACATGTACAATTAGTGCCCAACATACATAAATATAGATGCGTATGTTGCGCAGGCTGTTAGGTATGTCGAACGCACGTAAGAAAACACTTCTTGCGCTTTTGTACTATATATATATATATATATATATATAAATGTCGCAAAACCACATCAATAGGTAAATATAAAATTATACACGTACACACACTATAACTAGAGTCCGACTCTGCCACTATCTCTAAAGCCCATCAGAGTATTAGATGTTACCGAGATCGTACGTTACGATCCCGAATCACCTCGATGACTGCTAAGATCACTTTACACCGCAATTAGCGTAATCACTTCTCGGCAAAATCGTAAGCATTGTTGCTAAGGTGTTCAGACCTGTTTGGGCCTGCTGGCCAAAGCGCCTTTCTAAGTTAATCGTCGTTTCCAGCAGTACGGATCCCAGTAGTCTCAAAACTTAGAAGGGAGACAGGACTGAATCTAATTTCCTCAGCCATGCTAGCCTGCTTCCCCTGTACTACCAAGGTATACGCATATATATATATATATATATATATATATTTTTTTTTTTTAATGTATTTTTTTATGTTTATTTTTTTAAAGATTTTCTGTAAGGCTATTGCCCGCGTACGGTTTTTTCATGTCATGGCTAACTTTAATCCACTCCAGCATTTACTTTGTCTAAATTGGAAACCATGCAAACCTATTTAAGAGTGGCCGGTCTGGGTCTCGAACCCAGTCCTCCCGAATGCAAGGCAAAGGCTTTGCCACTAAGCCATCTTGCTCGGTAATATATATATATATATATATATATATATGTGTTTTGGAGTCAAATTGGCATATCAAGTAGATAGTCCCGCTGCGCTGTCTCCCCTCACGAGCGATCGTAATATGGTCGTAATTTCCACGTGGTTCAATGTTCGCCTTGCTCGTGGCGCCCGCTCACACATCGTCAACAGACAGGTACATGGAGCGGCCAATTGAATGATCCAGACAGGCTAGCCAGATAGATAGGAGGTATATGAAGTAGTTATCTAGCAAAAAAAAACACCTCTATACTCGTACACGGCGAGCAAACGACGCGCACAGACGAGTCGACAAGACAAGTCGACAAACGCCTGTCAAACACTCGAAGCTACGAATAGTAGTTTTTAGTGCTAATATGATGTTGATGGCGATGATGATTACTGGAATTAGTACTAGTTAGTAGAAGTAATAGGTAAACGGCGCTAGTTCAAGAAGATCCAGTCAGTCGATCTACCTAACGGCGATGACGATGACGGTAAAGACGACGACGACGACGATGGATACGCTGTGCTGCTGGCCAGCTAATGAACGTGCCAGAAAGACGAACGTCGTAGCTGCTGTTATTGTTGCTACTCTTATTGCTGTTGCTTTTATTGTTGTTGCTGCTGTTGTTGTTGTGTTTTTGTTGCTGCTGCTGCTTTTGTTGTTGTTGTTGCTTTTGTTGCTGCTGCTGCTGCTTTCGTTGTTGTTTTTATTGTTGTTGTTGTTGTTGTTGTTGTTGCTGCTTTTGTTGTTGTTGTTATTGCTGGTACTATTGCAATTGCAGCGTGTGCGCGGCTCGCCGGGCGACACGGTCATAATAATCATTGGCGGGTCCACTTCACCGGTCTGACCCGGCCTCGGCGCGCCGCCTTTGGCTTAGCGGCCGGCAGGCACAAACGGCGGCGATATTGTGTGCGTCGCCCTCGCAGTCACGATAGCCACGGGGCACAGCAGCCATCGGGATCAGCATCATCATTATCATCAGGACCAGGATCACCAGCATCATCATCATAATCATTATCGGTGGTGCTATCGGCATCAAGGAGGACACAGCGGCAAGGACAACAACAACAACTACAACAACATCACTATCATCATCATCATCATCATCATCACCGTCGCCGGCGTCGGTCGACGTTTTCCTTCTCCTCCTGTTCCTCCATCGTAAGAGGAGGAAGATTATCGAGGCGATGCTGGAACAACACCAACAGCGACGCTCGAGTGCTGCGGTAGTACTGGTGCGGCCGGCCGACCGGCAGGGAGGGAGGGAGGGTGGGAGGGTGGGAGGGAAACAGGGAGATTGAAAAGGAACAACGAGAAAAGCCTAGACAGCCCAGAGATGGCGAAAACAGAGATGGAGCGAGGAAAGAAGCAGGGTGGAAATCAAAGCTTGGACGGGGCAAACAAACAAAAAAAACAACAACAACGAACACCAGCTAGACCGCAAGCGATTGATTGTGTGAACGACGGTAGCAACAGCAACAACAACAACAACAGCAACAACAACAAGCAACAGCAACAACACTAACAACAACAATGGAGACATTGGAGAAACAACAGCTAACAAGAGAGAGACATAGAGAGAGGGGGGTAGTCATAGGGAGTGAGGGAGAGAGAGAGCGCGCGCGTGAGAAAAGGAAGAGAGAACAGTCTCGGTCATTCGACGTCGCTTGTGAGCCGCCTGCCGTGCAGGAGTCGTGTAGCCTTATCACGCTTGCCACTCACTGTCCTCCGACTCCGGCGGCCTAACATGCGGACATGATGGGTGAATTCAGATAGCTGGCTGGAAACGTCGAAAGAGATGAGATGCCGAGACGATAGATAGGTAAACGGTGGCGACGCGACCGGCGATGGATGCGCGCGCCGATACAGATTGAGCCAAAAAGATACACAAAGAGACGGCAGACGAGAGTGGAAAGAATAGAAGCAAGATATATATATATTATATATATATATATATATATGTATATATATATATATATATATAGAGAGAGAGAGAGAGAGAGAGAGAGACGAGTATGATAGGCGTGCATCGGCGCGACGACGCTGACCAGTCCTCGTATTACCTCGGGTCGTAGAGCTCCAGCAACGAAATCATCGTTATCGCCATCATCATCATCACCACCATCACCACCACCACCACCACCACCACCGTCATATCTTCATCATCATTATTACCATCACCATCATAATCGTCGTCATCACCATCATATCATCAGTACGAAGAATCACCATCACCTTGGCGACGATTACGGCTACACCGAGCACAGCTACTGCTATTAAGTTTCTTTCTAAATCGAAGTCACTAGAAAATATGGTGGCACGCGGGCCAGACGTCACACGCCAACACCAAAGGAATCGTCTGCAGCTGTATGCAAGTCGGCTGCCCATGTACAGCTTCAGTATAATGTCCAAAATCGGCTCTTCCCCGTTTCTTGGGACCACTAGTGCGCTTACGGCAAACCGCCTCTGGGACACCTCCGGCTAGTGTGAGCTGCTGGCTAGTGTGAGGGCGAGTGATGGACTTGTCAAAACCTGAATAGTATAAAAGATGACTTCTCCGTCGGCCGCCGTTCAGTGATTGAAACGTAGTACATATTGGCTTGGATCAGCGAGGAGCAGGAACTACTGAGGCGTCGTTTGATCGCCCCTCATTGCTTCGTTCGAGTGAGTGATGGTGCGAAGGAAGCTCGTCGCCGCACTTGCGTATTGGGTTCTTCTACTGGCCTTGCGTGTTGGCGCTCTCTGCTTTAACGTCTTATGGGTTCCATTCCATTTACGAAGGAGGTCATACTCATACATAGGCTATGATCACCCCAAGGGCTCGAAGAAGGGGCTCGTCGGAAAACGGACAGCGTGTCTTGTCTGTTAGCTTTAACAGGAGTATCCGTACTGGCCATACACGAGACTCACACCGTACCGTGCAATCGGTCCTGCCACGGGGATATTGAGGGCAGCGTTTCGACAACTGTCAGAGAGCCCAAAGGTGTTGAGCATTAGACGTGCGAAAGACGCTCGCAAGCCTAATGCCTAACACTTTTGGACTTCTTCACCTTTAGGGCTATATGTAGGTGCGTCGTCGTGTTGTCCACGATAGCATGGCCTTAGTCGTCCTGGACGGTGATGGGAGGCAAGACAACACTAGGCAACGTTCCTGGTGAGGGCCACGGCGAGGTTAGCTGCCCGTGCGTTAGATTAGTCCGCGTTAGATTTCCCTTCTTAGACTTCTTAGCAGGCTCTTAACCACCAAAACGAATCCGCGAGACTGCTGCCAATTTGGGGCCATTCATTAAGCCGAATATCTTAGGGGCTCTTCGTCTTCTTCTTCTTCTTCCGCTGTATCGTCTTCTTCTGATGTCTGTTTACTGCTTTTTAAATTCTTAGTGTAAACTATTTTTAAAAAGCCACTACTACACTTTATTTGTTAAAGAAAACGTGCTCATGCACTAAAGGCATTATATGAAGACCACCGAAACTAGGAACGACCTAATGGCGGGCTTGTTTTCGGGTGTCGTAGAAAGTTAGCCAAAGTGCACGCAACGGGGCACTTCTTGCAATGTCCCACAAGTCCTGCACCTCTCGCACAAGCTGAACAACTGTTGCAAAATGCCTTATATCACCTGGATAGCGTAGAGAACGATTAGTACAATTTGTAGGCTACCGGGCTCATAATACCCACCGTGATTTATGGAGTTCCTGAATACTGTGAACTAAATGTAACTTAAGTTTGATCATTTTTTCTCTTTGGCTCTTTGGATCTTTAAGGCACAAATTACATATATATATTATATATCTACATATGTATATATATGTGTAATATATGTATATAGATATATGTATATATGTATATATATATATATATATATATATATGTATATATATATATATATTATATATATATATATATATATATATATATATATATATCTATATATATATATATATATATATATATACGTATAATTTGTACCGTAAATGTCCGCTCACTGATACAATCTATGGAATGAGCGATTGCGCCAGCGACACGATACATGTAATCTGGGGTCCAAGGACGATCGCTGAGCAATCTGTTGCTACTGTTGTTTCTGAGCCAGCGACTGATGTGCTCAAGAAAGATGCACAGAGGAACCACGGCGTAGCAAGCGGAAAACGTCATTAACGGCAAAAAAAGAACAAGCATAACAGCATTCGTCAATGATGATTATTAGCGCGTAGCAGTTGACGGATGTGGGCCAGTTAATCCGATAAAGAGAATCAAGCACACATGGTGTTTATCCAACCGTCAATGACTGGACCGTCGTGAGAGATGCGATATATTTACGGCATGATGTTGATGTTTGCTGTTGTCGTTGTCGTTTTTTTTTGCTGTTGTTCCAGGTTATTACCGGCAATTTTTAAAGATGCGTTTGGCAATTTTTCTCTCGCTACGGGCCCGCGTGTGCTATCGGCTTTATTATCCCTGTTTACAATCTTTACAATCCCTGTTCATATTTACTGTTGTTGGCATCTTTTGTTTTTTTTTATTGTGGCTGTTGTTGTCGTTGTCGTCGTCGTCGTCGTCTGTTCATCCTATTCTAATTTATTGTTAGCTACTCGCATTTGTTGTTGTTTCAGCCGTGGCTGTTGTTGTTTATCGCTATTGCCCTCTGCTGTTGTTGTTGTTGTTGTCAAGATACCTATTGTGGCGTCGTCCTACTGCGGTTGTTTCATTTACTGATCATTGGTGCTGTATGATAGTTGTATTTGCCGTATCCCCCTCCTCTTACGTGGCTAGTTGGCTCGAACGTTGATGTTGTGCGGCAATGATGTCGATACTGACAATCGACCGATGTTGGATACATGCCTCGCTCTGAACCACGAGCCATGAGCGATCGACATCGAGTGAAATCTTAGCCCGTCCGATCAAATGGCCGACAGCCTTCTTCCGCGCGTCGACGCGTAACGCGATGTTCAGTCGACATAGTCGCTTCCATCTGGAATCATCATCAGCTGGATTGGCTAAACAACCTTGGACAACGTTGAGTGCTGATGGTGATGGTGATGATGATGATGATCATAATCATGACGATTATCATGGCATGGCGACAACATCGACAATGATAGAGGCGAGGCTGTGGGCGACGACGATACCAGATGACCACTGTCCGGGTCAGGCGGACAGTGGTCCCAGCCAGACGGATCCCACGAAACGGAACACAGATGTTCTCCGACAGGCGCGTAGGCGCGTTGTTCGTGTGTTTAGTTCCACGATGGGACGCCTCCATCTCTGCTTAGTCCGAAAGTCCGCCGAATGCGGCGTCCAGCCCTTTCGTCATCGACACAACATCAAACAACGACAACAAAACGGCGACCTAGATATGAGAAAAAAACAACACAAACAACAACAGCAGCGGCAGCAGCAACGACAACAACGTGAACAACAACAACAACAACAACGAGAACAACAAATGTACACAATAAAAATAAAAAGCAACTCGACCGAACAACAGAGTGCGTTTGATGATCGGCGAACACGCACTGGCCATTCGGGCGTCGTTTTTTTTCAGATAGCGCATATGGAGCGTGCGTGCCATGACGTGATGTTTTTTGGCCACCTCAAGAGTGCAGATGAGGTCACATCTATCCATGGAGAAACTGAGATAGAAAAAGAACGAAAGAAAGAAAGAAAAAGAGAGAGATGGGGGTGAATAACGATAAGTGGAGAAAGACACAGAGAGAAAGAATTGCTAGAGAGGCTGTCGACAGGTCTTCTATGTTCGAGAGACAGCAATCAGCCGCCACATGCAGTAGCGAAAGAGGTTAGCCGGCCGGTTGGACGGTCGCACCAACAGGCAACGAACGGAAATACGTTTGTAAAAACGCCACCAAAGATAGACAAGAAAATGGGCAGATAGGGAAGGCAACGAAAGGGCAGAGGGGAGATGGAAGTGTGGGGAAACAAGTCCAAGGAATCACCTACTTATGTAAGGGAAACATGGTTGGCGACTGTCGTATTGTACGTATGTCGTTCCGTGCTAAAGCGGAAAAAGGGCGACTGAACGCCGCCGGCGGGCCGGCGAGAAGAACACAGTGTTTATCAGATTGATTGCTACTACTACTACTGTAGATACTACAATTGTTTCCACGACCATATATATATATATATATATAAATATATTACCATATAGCAACTATATATTATTGTCACTCCTATTGGCATGAAAACCATGCCAGAGAGACTAGGGAGTGATCTAGTTTGCACTACACTAGACAAACATGCATGCATTCTTGATCTAGTCTACAACCAACGACTACAACCAGAGGGGCTGGTCGGGAAGAGCAGAAGACGCTGTGGCTGCTCCTGCTGCGACATCGTGGCGCCAAAGGGCGGAGAGGGTATAGGGCATAACGTCACGCGGCGTCACCTGTTGTGCTGTGCGAAATTGGCCACCGTCTGTATACAGAAAGTACGCAAACACCACAGTTCACATTCTAATTGCACCTCAACGCAACCGGTTGGTAACAGACGAAGAGCGTGGCTAACGACTAGGTGCCGCAAAAAAAGGTACCGCCTCGTTCGTCATTGACACTGACAAAAAAAAAACACACAGAAAAAATGGACGATACAAGAAATGAGGGAGACTGGCGTCGATCTCTCTGTCTCTCGAATAGGGAGAGCGGGACAAAAAGCTCGTTAGTGATGGTTGAGACGGACATTGTCTCATTAATAGTCCCATAAAGGGCAAATGGCCCCCGGCTGCGTATGGATCATGGTCGACTGGCTCATGATCGGGTCGACAACCGCCTTCCATGACCTTGCGCGACATTTCCCTTCGGAACCGGTGTGAAGACCGCGGAAAATATCGAGAGGAAAATAGGAGTTATTGATAAGATAAGCCTAAGCGGAAACTAGAAGGTATTCGAGTGGTCCGTGTAACTCATTAGGTTGTCGTCGACGAACGATTGATGCCCTGAAGTTGAACCGATGTCGGTTCAAACAAGAGCCCGCAGCCCATTCGACGGGAAAGGGTTGGCCTTTGAATAGACGAATGTATGACTAGTTAGTCAGCATCGTCGTAAGTTACTGTTGTTGTTCCGCGCCATCTCGAACTTCACACAGCTCCTTCTGCCGAAAGGAGAAATCGTAAGAGAAAGGAAGCCAAGTATTACAAACGAACAGAAAATGCAGTGCCCCACGTAAGATGATGTACACTATTTTCAGATAGAACTATTCTACTGCGGCCGCTATACGCCGCTGCTGGCATTGTCATGCATGTCACGACCACTTTGCTTTGTTTCTGTCTGCCCGACCTTCCTGGTGTCTAATGACTATGAACTTCTGGCACTTCAGTCGACTCTCTACTAAAGAGAACATTTCACCCCGAAATA
>QVRM01003630.1:0-123692 GCA_003439945.1 Dermanyssus gallinae
ATCAACCAGAACGTCTCATAAAAACGAAGACTGAGATTTATGCTCATACGAAAACGACGTTGTCCAATACATTCATTACTTAACTGCGTGGGTTGTATATGCGATCTAGCATTTGGCGGACCAGTCTAAATAAAGCTTTTAGTAGAAGTGAATAACACGTTGTTCGTTTTTGACTAGTTTTCCTTTGGACCTCGTAGCGTTACCGCTGGTACCACACGATCGGCTGCATTGGTTAGCTATTTTAGCAAGGTCGATTTAGCTTTAAGTTAGGGGTTTAAATGCAATTGCCGTTTGGGGTATTAATTGTTATATTACCGCAGCATAGGACATCTTTATAATATCCGTTAATACAGACAAAGTAGTCCGTGCGGCACTGCTAAAATGTGCATTTCGCTATTCACGCGTTTCCTTTTCTAAACTGTATATGCAACCAGAAGATAACTTACGAATCACGTTACAGTTATCACATTTAGATTTTAGGTTCACACCTCAGCCTCAAGAGATTCTCCAGCGAGCGTGGCTACACCCTACCAATACACCTCAAAGACAAAAAACCTTTACAAATGTTGGTGTCTTGAATTCATTGCGTCAATGCTAATACATGCGGCATACTTTGTGCAGGTTTGCCTATTGCCGTTAATATTTTAATTGATTTAACGTAACGTTCTACTCAGACACAGCCAGCTAAGTGAATCCAGTAGAGGAACCAGGAGAGAGCCAAGCCATTTAATTGTGTTCTACATATATTTATAATATACGTACATACATATATATTTATTTAACATATATTCAGTACAAGACATGTATCGACCCTTGCAGTGTGCCTCAAGGCCTTTATGCACGGACGCCGAACGCATATATCCTCTTGTCATCCTGGGGGAACGGAGGGCAGTGTGTACCTATTACATACAAATATAATAGATACATTTATTAGTCTAATGCGTGCTATGATACAACTACTAATACAACCAACAATGTAACTACTGATAGCATTGTGCACATCAACTAAGATCGCTAAGAAAAATACTTTACGGGCTGACTCTCAGCCAAGATTTAACGCTTTTCGCATTGCTTCATAGACGCGCCCCCATAAATACAAATGTGCAACGGTGCGGCTTGAACCCGCGCACCTATGTGTATTCTCCGGCCGCGAGGCGCAGGCGATGCACCCACCACGCCACCGGGCTCGGCAGAGCTATGATCGTCAGTAGGCAGCAAGAACGGTCAGCAAAGATCACTACATCATTCCAATCTTAATTGATTATATTTAGAACCGCTTCTGTGTTCATCGAACTAAAGCGGAGTCTTAATTTTGTAAATAAGTATATTTTGTTTATTGCAAATAGATTTTCAAGCAGTTGTCTAATATCAGGTGGCATTGAAATAAATATATATAATTTGCATTGACGGTCCTGCGACTGGTTTATTTCTTAAATCGCATTGTTGATAGGTTGCCTAATTGTTAAAATCTAGTTAAATAATTATCTGTCGGGTCTGTGGAACTCACTGGTCTTGGCGAACAACAGTTTCATAACAAGAAATGCGTACATCCTGAATGTATCAAAAATCTTATATTTAGTAATTATTGGGCCTGTGCGGGCGTTATGTTGAGCACCGTCGATATATCTAATTGCTTTTTTTGTCATTTATACACGGGATCAATAGTTGAGCGAAATGTACCACTTATATGGCAGCAACATATACCGTATGTGTGACTCTACAAGCGAGAGGTACATCATCTTGCAGACCGCAGTTAAAGCAACGGATCGTAATCGTGAAAGAACAGCAACACCAACACGCACCTTGGAGCATATTGATGTGATATGTTTATCATATTTTAGATTATCCTGAACAAGCAGACCCCAGTATTTGTACGTGGATACTCGTTCTAAGGCGGGACACGAAAAATGTATTTCAGTGCAATCTGTGTCGTGGACTAGGAGTGAATTGTTTGAAAATGTGTCGACATTAGGTTTCTGCAAAAAGCCATATATTTACTTTTACTTAGATTAAGTAGAAGCCCGTTTCGTGACATCCTATCACGAGTATTTGTTATGCATTTCAATGCGGCCTGGCATAGGGAAGCAGTAGTCTTTCCTAGTAGGAGCAAAACTGTATCATCAGCGAAAGAAATCTGTATTAACGGGTTTGAGTCTATTACTAAATCATTGATGTATAAAATTCTTAGCAGAGAACCCAACGCACATGTTTTTTGTAGTGGCGGTGGCTTAGGCGGCTAACGCACCGTTCGAAACGGGGCGTTGCCATGGCAACCACGGTTAGCAAAACATCGCTAGTTCGAGCTCTGGCCGTGCTGGTTGAATTTGTTGCACGTGGTTGTCATTGCCTTGCTGCTACATACCTCTGCTCGAGAAAGCCTACATAATTCCAGTACGAGAACGCGATGACGATAGATGCATTTAGACGATATCGTGCCACAGGCAACTTAGCCCATTACGAGCGTCTAAAATGTAGTTGTCAAAGCGTTAAAAAAAATTCCCCGGGCAACTCCCCGAGACAGTGGCTGCATTACTTCTAATACACTTACTCTCAAAATACTGCTTTTGTTTGGTTAAGTACGATTTCGTAAGCTGTAAATCATTAACTTTTATACCGCCAATGTGGTCAATTTTGTTAAATAATCTTTGATGATATACATTGTCTAACGCTTTACTCAAGTCCCAGAATATTGCTACACAAGTATTGTCACGTTCTAGATCTTCTACATCAGCTGTCAATTCGCAATTCCGTCCCCTTCTAAATCCGTATTGATTGTCGCTTAGTAAATTGTTAGGTTCCAAAAATAAAATCAGTTGTTTAGATAATACTTTTCCTACTATTTTATTAATAGACAATACGAGTGAGTTAGTCTAAAAATTGCCAATATTGGAATATGTACTTGCGTTATGAATGCGGTGTAAGAGATATTGCTTGAAATTGTCAAGGTATTGTAATGTGCCAAATATATTTGTTATGAGTGAGTGGAAAATGTCAGTAAATATACGGTAATTTTGTTTAAACATTTTGTTGAGAATATTGTCAAGTCCAATAGTTTTTCGATCACTTGTACATTGAATTAATTTAGATATTTCGCGTCTTTCTGGTACCTTAGAAGCCCCGAACAAAACACCTGATTCTGTGGATAGTTCATTTTAGGATCAATTGTCCCAATGGATTCTGACACAGTTTTCACGCCTATCCTAGCAAAATGCTAATTGATCTGATCAATGTGTAATCCAACTAATTCCGGACCTAACGAGTCCACTCTTGTAGTTCCCCTAAAATATGAGCTTACGGCCTTCCATGTTATTTGGATTATCGGCATGTTTGAACTGAGCTTAAAAAAATTGTTCTTGGCTTTTTTACAAGCTCAGGTAGATTTTTTTCTGTAAGTATCAAACCGGTGTTTTGCTTTACTTGGCTGTGTTATCTTGTATTTTTATGCAGCTTGTCTCTTTTACGAATTGCTGTTACCTATCCAGGTGTAACCCACACTTTCATAGATGTGTATTTTGATCTTAAATGTCAGTAAAATGTACACTCTTCTAACAACTGGGTACATGCATTTTGGAATAAAAGACTGGCGTCATTGGCCGTTTTATAAATTACCGTACCATGAATTTAATCTGTTGTTTGCATGAATTACCCATTTTTAGCTCTATTTTTGACTTCAATAAACGATAATCGATTGTTTTTATGGTGTGGTGTTGTTTGTCTTTGTTCTTGCAAAATAAGTAAATTCAAAAATAATTAGTTAATAATTACTTCTGCCTTTTGAGTCCACAGCCTCAAAACTAAATCCAAAACTCGCTTGCTGCCTATATGTGATTAATGAGAATCCTGCCCGCGTCAGTTATTCTTTTAGGTAATGCTTCGTTTAACAAAATGCAATCGTTAGTCGCTAGGTTTTCGGCATATCTTTCTGTCAAATGTCATTATTTTCTAAAATACATCGGTATATGTCCCTAACAATCAGGCCATCTGCTTCAGAACTGAGTTGTGAAATCAACTTCAGTATCGAATTAATGGCAAATGATTCTGGACTTGAAAAGCCAGGCGATCGCGATCTCCTGCTGCCAATTGTATTTTCTGATTGCAAATTACCATTTTGACCAAGCAGCGCATACAGTCCATTATATACTTTAGGGTTACATTTGATGAAATAGTATTGTTTTTTACAAGTACCACAACTCCGCCTGCTCTGTATATGAAGGATTTGAGAAAAATTATAGTATTTGTATCATTTTATATTAAAGATGCTTTCCTCGTGTGGATACATTTGAGATTCTGTGCACACCTCTACACCAGTCACATAATTACTTAATTGAGATACAACGTTATCAAAGTTCTTACGTAAGCGTTTTATGTTAATTCATTGAAATCGTACCGCACCCCCCCCCCAGCGTCCCCCCCCGAAGAACACTGGACTCAGTCATGTGATTTTCATCTCCAGCTGTGAAAATAAATAAGCAAAATATAGCATTATGACATGCAACCTAAAAAAAACTGAATATTGTAACGTTGTTGTGCTACGCTAAGTCAGCTTGGGGATGTAGACTCATCCGTACGGGTACTGCAGCCCGAGGGACTCAGAAACGATGAATGACGACAGCATATGGTCTAATGCAAAGCACGGCCGAGCAACGGATGGTTATTAGGCCATGCTGCTCGGTCTATTATTGGTTCACGAGGCACCGCGGCGTGCTGACACCCCAAAGGGGATCAGAACCTGCTCTCCAATCGGTCGAAATGTACAGCAGTTTGTGTTTGTTTCGTAGGAATACAGGTTAAGTGACTGTTTGACTTGGACTGTCGATCATAGGTCGACCCTCTCCCGATGTCGGCCGATGATCGTTTGGACGGCGGAGGACGTTGGGGTTTCGGCGCGAAAGGCTGTGGCTGTTCTCGGCTGGCTGGTTGAGACATGTCTTGTTCGGTTGAGACATGCATCATTCGGTGAACGTTGTGTACGTTGAGATTCTGGCGCGGGCGCTGTAGCCGTTGGACGTGGTCGGTTAGAACTTAATTGAATTGCTATAATGCGTACACAGTAACTTCGTTACAATATTAGCATCAAATAAAAGACATCTTCATAGCGGCAGAACGAGAGCAGAATTGCTTTGCCGAGAGACCTTGGTACTCTTTACTAAGAAAGTCATCCAGCACGCGACGATGCCGGAATTCGGCTACGATTTCCTGTACCTCGATCCCGTCCATCGTTTTTGTTTTGCCGTTTCGATGTGCCACCAAAATGGCGCCGTCGATCAGCTGACTGCCGGTCTGGGTTGCAATCCTCCTCAATCGGTAGAGCTGGCTGAGTACGAAATCCAGTGACTTTCACATTGCTCCCTGCTTGAGTGGCTCCCTAGGTGGGTCAATCGAGCTCTCAGCAAGCAATTCTCCACCTTCAATAAACGCACCTCACTTTTCAAGAACTCCAGTTCCTTGGCAATTAGTCTGCGGTCATGAAGCGGCACTCATTTTTCTTGAACTCTTTCTGAATGAGGGTCCTCAGTTAGTTTAGCTGGGCGTTACTAAACTTCTTTGTCATTTTTCATTTTCACGGGTCTTACACTTAATCAGTAACTTCACGGGACTTACACTTAATCAGTAAACTTTTGGCAACAAAAATGTTTCCTGAAACCGATAAAAGAACAACACGCTTTACTCAACGGATGGATGCATTCTGAATTTAAGTTAACGTGAGGATTTGTCTTGTTATATCTTAAAACTTTGTTAACACATGTTTTATTCGAAATTCTGCTCGAATTTTCAAAGTTAGTTACATATTCCTGTAACCCTACACTGAATAATAAATAAACTATCTAAAAAAATGCAGGTTATCTTTATTGCAGTGTATGGTAACGGTTTGCATGACAATCTTCACTAAGTTGAAACAATGCCCTTTAAAACATAAACGATGATAACTTTTAATATACCTAGACAAAGAAAATGCCGTCCCCTTGGTGTTAATATGCACTTAAACACTACACGCTGACTATTTGACTTAGCCTATTAAACTTAGGCTTGTCGAGTACGTAGGGAAGAAAACACGATCGCTTGCGGTCGCCATGTAGTGTCTCTGCACTCTTCTGTGCCACCTGTATTTAATGTCGTTCAAAGGTTGTTCTCGAATGCGGTAGATTCGTCACGGTCCAAGAAGACATTCCTACTAAATCTTCGGGACGCTTCGCGTACCTATTTGTATCTACCAAATAGGTTCTCCACTGCACGTTCGCTAGCACGTGGCGCCTTGCCCCGACAGTCGTGTGTCTTCCTGAACGTGCTCAGACATAGCGGTCGGTAGAGGATAGTCTCGTTACAGCAACGTCTAAATGTTTAGGCTGTTTGTCGCCGTGGTCACCCAAACCTGCCAAGTGCTTGTGCAATGTATAGCTCGTTTCCCGCTCCACTTCAGTCTTTTGAACTAAATCAAAATGTCTCATTACCGAGCTCGGTTGACTGTACTAGCGTGTGTAGCTTCTTCCCAGTGTCTTTACGATATGGGATACACATCACCTATGTCTTTTTCGGTAGTCTCGAACTGCCACAGACTCTCCATGCTGAATCGGAAAGTCATTTCAGCCGGCTTCGCTGGTACCTATTCCTTGTCTTTCAGCTGCGAAAGATGTGCGAATCTGTCTGCCGAGGGATAAAGATGCGAAGCTATGCCTTGTACCTTCCGGATGCTGATTTTCAAGACGTTGAAGAAACACATACAACTTTGGTGGTTTCATTTCTAGTAATCCAACTTTCTTTAGGCCTCTTCTCCATTGTCTGTAACTCCCTCTCATTGTTCTCGGCAAAAGCGTGAAGTGTTCCACTAGGCGGTGGAACACTTTCGTTTCGGTTGGTTCTTGAACTGAGCTGTAAGTGCTTGTATTGCCGGTAGCGTTCCAATCCCTGGCGCAGTGAGCTAATGGTATGCAGATAGTATCTTACGGACTTCGCTTTCAACTATGTGCACTTTAAGTTGCCCCCATCTCAGCGCCTTTATTCAATCGCAGCCGAATAACATCGAGCATTGAGGGTCGTTCACTAGGTATAGCCGCAATAATCGAGTAATACTGCAGTAATTCACTTGAACTTTCACAAGAGTGAGGTTGGTACACAGTGACTATTTAGCTTAGTCTAATAAACTTAGGCGACTTGAGTACGTGACGAAGAACACACGATCGCTTGGGGTCACCCTGTAGTGGGATGTTTTTTATGCCTAATTCTACCCTCTCCACTGCTCGTTCGCTTAATTAAGATGTCCACATTATTATCTGCATATTCAGGAGAGGATACATTTTGTGCACCAATCGCGAATCTGAAGTGTATCAACTCCAGCAGGACGTCACGACGGACGTCATCAAATAAGGGTTTGGAAGCTGACGAACCCTCTGATGTCATCCACTTTTGATGAAGATGTTCTCCCACGTGATCGAGATCGACGCTAAGGAAGTACCGCCAGCAGCTTCGTAAGGATGTTGGAAAAATCTACTCTCAAAGCCCTAAGGAATGTACTGCAAATAGGCGGGTGAGAAGACCGTGAAGGCCATCAGAACGAGGTGCTCCTTTGTGCTCCTGATTCTCTTGGATGTCGAACGAACAAGAGAGTAGTTGTGGAGACGATAAGGAGGAAGGAAAGTTTCACCTACTTCCGTAAAAAGATTGAGTCCTACCTGGATAATCAAAGTTGGGTTGACGGAAGGCAGGAGAAAAAGGTTACAACTGAGACACTTTTCTTCCAAATGGGGTCTAGACGTTAGCATACGTCGACGATCTCGCACTTATGACTGTGGCGAGGACCGGGTGAGTCTTACAGAGCGCCACCAATTAAGCCTGAACTTGTGTATACGAGTGGATGGAAAGTCATCATCTTAAGCTCGCACCCGGCAAGATAAAAGCTATGTACCTAACAGGGCAAATAAACACAAGAGAGTTTTTCCTACTTCCTGGTTTTTGTTAAAAGCTACCATGACATCTGCTTGCGAGGGAAAAAGCAAGCGCTTCTTCGTTCACCTGAATATGGCCACACTGCTATCATTGCGACTTGGCAAAAGAAATGGGCGGAGGTAAGACCCGGGGGTGACCCAAGAGGACTGGACCAAGAGTCTAATACCAAACCTCAGAGTGCGGCACGACTGCCAAAATGGCTGTATGATGTGCGAATTGTGACTGCACGTATTGCCGGCAGCGTTCCAATGCCCGGCGCAATAGGCTTAGGGTATGCACGTAGTATGTTACTAACTTCGCTTTCAACTCGGTCAACTTTGAGCTGCCCCCATATTAGAGCGTTTACCCAATCGCGACAAAATAGCATTGGAAAATGGGGGTCGTTATGCATAGCAGCAGTAATCGAGTATTACTGCAGTACTTTACCTGAACTTTCACGAAAGAGTGTGGTTTCACTTCTTAGCCATTCGCTATGCTTTAACCGTAATGTCTGGCTCATAGTGTGCGAACTTTAGCAAAACCACCGAGAAATGAGAGTGGCATTACAGTGGGTTCGTAGCCGCTGTCCACTTTCATTGTGGCATCAGGGGGGCATCAGCCACCTCGATACCGACCGTCACGAGTAGCGGGTCGACGTCGGGTCTCACTATTCGGATTGTATATACTGGCCTTGCGAATTTTATCCCTGAAGTCTTCGTAAATGCTGCTTGAACTTGTACGGCGTACGCTCCGTTCTTCCTATTTTTTGAACTAGTGGGTGGGCTGGCCGGCTGCTTTTTCTAAGACAGCTTAGCTCCCCGCTGCTCTGTACCAGTAACTACTTTAATTAACCGTCAACCGTTCTTTTCGCACAAAAACTGACTCTGCTTGTTTAACTGCATCGTCGAGCATCTTAAAGTGTGCAAGACCTGGTCCTCTACATGGTCGTCCTTGACATCGCTGATGAACTGTATTAGCAGTATAGTCGTTAGGAATTCCATTGGTCATTCGCATTCTTCTGCGTTTCTTCGTAACCTGCGCGCAAATCTTGAATTTGCTCACCTTTATTTTGTTTTAGAGCTTGGCAGTCAACTCTTTTAACCCGCTTTGATGTAATCTGGTGTAGATAGAGTCCAGCGCAGCCAGAAGTAGTTCGTACGTCTTCTTTGATGATCTGGTCCCGCAGCCTCGAGTACACTGGTGTGTGAGGTGGTTCAGCAGACCTAGAGCACATTTGCTCCCGGGGTGCTTGTTAAGCTCGATAAATTCACGGAAACGGCACCGATGTGTAGATCATGGAATCCCTTCTTCCATAAAACTTTGAAAGTGTGGCAATCTTCATCTGTTTTCCATGATGTTTTCGTCTCATTTATTTGTAGAATTCTTCTGAGCGATATAGTTACCGAATAGAAGCAGTAGCAGGCACGTCTTTTTCACGCAGCAGGTTAACTTGTTGCCGTTTGAATTATGGCACCCTGCATATCCCAAAAGTGGAGGGAAGGCTTGAAGAAGGGTCGGCCAGTTCGTAACCACTTCGTCGCCACTAATACTGAGCTGAACTTAGACGTACGTATGTACTAGTTACGACCATTCCATCTTGATCGCCACTAATATGTACTTGAACTGTGCACACTGACTTATTGACTTTGTCTATTGAACTTAAGCTACTCGAGTACGTAGGAAAGAAAACACGATCGCCTGCGGTCACCTCTAGTGTGTCATTACACTATCGGTAATGCGTTATTGCAGTCTCCTGTAGTGCTGTGTTTTGTTGTCGCTCACAGGTTGTTCTCGAATGCGGTAGATCCGTATCGGTCCAAGTAGACATATCTATTGATTCTTCGCAACGCTTCTGGAACCTACGCGGATATTTCTGGATATTTCTGTAGTGCCAGGTGACTAGCGGCTTTGCGTGCTATGGATCATGTGACTAGGCGCAAGCCACTCACATCAAAGGGTACACTGCATCAAAACGCATTATCTCTAGGCTTTTTTGGTGCATAACGTTTTAGCAGTTTTAAATATTTAAAAATTGCCAGTTTTAAAGATTTAAAACTGGGAATACCCGTGTTAAACTTCCTGAAGTTTGAATATTAATCAGTCAAAGAAACGCTTGAATTTGCTAACATCAACAGATCCAGCAATGCCCAGCCGCAGGAATTCTACAAACAGGGAACCCTTTGGCTTGCAAAATAGTAAGATCGTTGCCGTCAGGCGTTTTAGGTGTACGTAAGGGTTTTAGATGTACGTACAATGTGGCTTTGTAACTTATTTAAAAAAAACGCTAATATACTGCAAATGGTGGCCGCAAAGAGGCACTTGCTATATATATGACTGTTTGTGTAAGATGTTTGTGTAAACTTTGTATTTGAAAACATGTTGACCCAAGTCATGCATGCACCTACTCCTGCAACCGCGATGTCTTCCAGCAAACTTGATTTGACATTAAGATGGCCTCGATACTACAAACTCATGACGCACCAATTGGCAATCATCACAAATCATTAGACTTCAGCCTTAGGCTGCCTACTGGCACTGCGCAACCAAACCATTGAAAACTTCTGAATTTCCTGCTAGAATAAACATTCTGTAAACGGCTTATCTTATTTATACACATCGGTTTAATATCAACACCATCTCAAAAAAAGCAAAAACGTTGCCGACTGCTTTCACTACTTCTTGTTTTACCGACCGTCTTATTTATCAGAGTGACATCGAAGCCGTAACTAGAACTAGATGCCGACATGGTTGTTTAAAACATCAAATCGTTGAAACATAAGTTTAGCTCTACAGTCTACAGAATTTTGACTATATTTTCTACGTAAACTTGTAGCTTATTGCCAAACTTTGAGTCATTTTTTTAATTGCAAAACTTTGAGTCACTTTTTACGTGCTCGGGTAGAAATGGGAAAATTCCATCGTAAATTATTTCTTGGATAATTACTCTAGTTCTCCAAAAAGTATGATTGTTGCTTTACAAGCACGGAAACTGAAAACACTTTAGTTAATACTTTAAATCCAAGGTAGCTTTTTCTTTAGGTGGCATCTAGATAGTGTGAATGAACCGCTCTCGCTACTCGTGACTGCTCTGCCGGCTATCCGACATAAAATATGTTTTGAGAGGCGTGTCGGTATGCCGTCACAAATAGCACAATTGTAGCACCCCTCGCCTGCAAGATACCCGGGTAATATATTTACTTTGTTTATGACTCACTGAACATAGTACAGTATATATATGTGAGGCCCAAATTTAAAATTTGGACCCGCGCGTGGAAGGGAGATTTACATACACGCAGGGGGATAAAAAATCATGCGTAGGTTATGTACTGACGAAGGGAAAAATAGCTAAATGCTAGAGGAAATCAGGATAGATGAAGAGAAAACATACAATGTTGGAAGTGATCATAATTGGGTAGAAGTGAGCGAAAGGAAGAAGAAGCCGGGACGCGTAGTTGTACAAAAGAAATCTCTGGATAAACACAAATGGGCGCAGAAAGTAGAATACATAACACAGCTCTTAATGGCAAATTAAGAAAGGCTAGTAGACGAGATGCATAGGAATATTAAAGACGCATATGACAATTGCTGTAAGATAGGGAAGGGAATTCAAAAGGGAGGAGAACAAGGGTGGTGAAATTATCAAGTAAATAAGGCAATCATGGCGCGGAAAAGATGGAGTAAGGAGCATAGAAAAGTAATGGGGAAAGACACAGACAAAACAGAAGAGTACTGGGGAAATTACAAGGAAGCTAAGAACAAAGCTCAAATGTTAATACAAAATGCATTTAAAAACACAGACGACAGGGAACTTAACAGGATTTTGGGGGCCCCCAAGGGCCAGCGGGCAAAGCTGTTTTGGGACTATGATAGGAAAATACAAGAAGAAGAATGGACACTGCGTTACAAGCACTATTTTTCACGACTAGCGTGAACAGTGTAGAAAGAACAAGAATTAGCACGGAGATTACAACCACAACAGATAAGATCAAAGGCGTGGTAAAGAAAATGAATTTAAAAACGGCGTGTGGTCTTGACAGGATTTCGAGTTTCTCTTCTTCCCAAGGAGGGGGTAGATAATGACACTTTAAAAAATAGGCGACCAATCACAATTACACCTATAGCGCATCAAATATGTATGCAGGTGTTTAAGAGTAGAGTGCAGAGTAATCTGGAGACAAATGAGAAAATAGGAGAATGGCAGTGCGAATTTAGGAAAGAGTATAGGCTAGATGATCATCATTTTTTTAAAGTCAGATTGTAGAAACATCGAGGTTGCAGGGACAAGAGTGGGATTTTTAAATCTTAAAAAAACATATGATATTATGGACAGAACAAAGTTGTATCAAATCATGTTAGAGGAGGGTTTGGAGAGAAGCTGGGTGGAGTTACAAGAATAAATTTACAGGAATAACACGGCAAGAATAATAATAGCAGCCGAATAATCTAAAGAGTTTATAGTTGCTAAGGGGGTCAGACAAGGCTGTCCGTTGTCATCGATTTGATTTTTTATGTATATAGGGAGAATAGCGCGAAGGATTAATAGAACGAGTTTGGGATGGCAGATAGGGGAAAATGGTGTATATATCAAGACACCCGTGCTGCTTTTTGCTGACGATATGGTAGTGTTAGGGCGGGGTACTAGCGAAGTTCAACAAATGTTGAATGCATGTGGGGAAACAGCGGAGGAACTGAGCATGGCGCTTAATAAAAAAAGAGGGCAGTTTTAGTATTTAATGCGACTAGGGGGGGCAAAGAAGCTCGTAGTACAGGGAAAAGAATTGGATTCTAAAAGTCAGTACAAGTATCTTGGGGTGACAATGACTACTGGGGATGATTATTTAGAGGAAGAAGAGATAATAAGGAGGAAGAAGGCTGAAAGGGGAAAAATGCAAAGGGCCTTTGGGGGTTTAATAAATATATAGTAACAAGGAATATATGGAAGACCATGTATGTGCCAGGATTGACCTTTGCTAATGCCTCTCTGATCCACAGCGCAGGGTTGAGAAAGAAGTTAGAAACAATGCAAAGAGAGGTGATAAGATTTGCATTGGGTTGCCGTTTTAATTGCGCCAGGGAATTTCTTGAGGGGGAAAGGGGAATGTCAACATCTATACAAAGGGAAGTACAAAGTAAGCTTAGATTTAGTAGTAGGATTGAAAATGTTACAAATGAAAGATGGGTTACACAGATGCAGCTGGTAAAGACGGCACTGAGGATTAAAACGAAGTGGAATCGCAGAGTAGAGTTCGCAGCTAGGGAGATTGGGTACAATTGTCAGCAATGGGCAAGAGCGAGGGCATCAGTGAAAATGGTGAAATTAAAGGTAAACAAGTCATATACAGACAAATGGAAATTGTCGATGGGCTCTAAATCAAGTTTGGCAACTATGTATGGAAAGGAAAAACGGGAAAGGGGCGGGGTAGAATGGGTATACGGTAATTCAAGAGCGAGTGGGCTATTGGCAGATGCCAGGGCAGGGATGTTGGATACAAGAATACATACAGCTAAATATAAGGAGGGGCAAAGTACAGAACGTCGAGCATGTGGGCTAGAGAATGAGTCAATCGAACATATTATTAAAGAATGTATAGCCTTAGGGGGGAGCAGAGATATAGAGCTGTCGGAGACCCTAGTTCTAGGACCAAATGTTAGGAATGACCTGGTCGATATTACAAAGAAGAGGATGTCACAATGGAAAGCAAATACTCAGTAGGTATTGAAGTAGACATGGATTATATGGATGCGTAGGTAATATATATGCTGCCGCTCTAAGCGTTTCTGATATAAAAGGGTGACATGTGTATTTAGGTATACATGCCAAGCGATCAATTAATCAATCAATCAATATATATTCATATCATCGGTCAATATTATCAATATTTTAGCATATACAGCTGTTCTCCCGCCGTGCTAGTTGAATGGCCGTGCCTCGACGGCAGTGATACCTAACGTTCGGGGGGTGAAGCACGAGGCGCGAGAGTCCCGAGTAACGTCTCACTCCCGCTGGAAACGATGTGTGTGGATGATAAATCAAGGTGCAACAGTCACTTCTTGAATTTGCACGTTGGTAGACCTACCGAGTGTATTACTCGAGAAAAATAAGTGTATCCGTATGTTTATTCACAATATTGTGCGTAGTATTGTATCGCGAATATTTGTATTAGCCTCTAGCTTTTATAACTATATGAGTCGTTTTACTACCTGGCATAAGACCGAGAATAAAATAGTTATAATTGTTGATGTTTACATTGCATTGAAAATATTATCATTGAAATGTCAGAAGGGATTGAAAATCTGGAGGAGAGCTGTCTTGCTTTTGCAACCATACATCAGATCAGCTAGGCTGAGGGCCCTTACGTCGTCTAAACTGGCTAAAACAACTGAGATCAGTCGTGGATTTATCATAATTTAAATGATGATCAGAATAGTGGCTAATGCTCTGAAAAAGGGGAAATTAGTGCCCAGCACTTTACGAAGTGAATATAACGGTTAAAACAATTTCCCTCAAAGGGAACGTTCTGTTATAAAGTCCGACTACATGTCTGAAAAGGCAAGTAGGTTTTGAATATCAAATTATCATTTTTTTTAAAATTAATATATTTAGCTCTTCTAAAGGTACGAACAATGTCTGAAAGTATGTTCCACACTGGTGTGTGTCGGTCTAGAAAGCTTCTAAAGGCAAGAAAGTTCTAGCAAGAAATCTGAACAAGACATGACTGGCACCAATTTGCAATGTTTTTACTGCGAACGAAAAGAGTTATGTCGCTTTTTAATCTTTCACCTTATCGCTTCTAACGACAATGTTGGTTTAAATTAATCCAGCGAAGTTAATGCTGGCGTGAATGTGAGAGTTTGCTCTAGTCGGAAAACTGGTAATTGATTGATCTGTTCAGGCGCTGGCTTATACTAGACTTTCAGGTAAGCTTTACGGTAAGATATATTTACTTTAGTGGCTTTGCGAGCGTGCAAAATAATTTAAGATTTAACATAAAGGATTAGATTAAGATTTTGTGAGTCTTGTAATCTCGATCTGCAGCGAAGAGCGTAGTTGTCTTCAATAGGGTTGGGCTGTAGGTTTGGCTTGATTTTGGGAGGCTAACACACTAAACTAGCAACTCCTTCTGGGAGGCTAGCACACCAATCCTCTTTAAACTGACTACGTTGGATCCAATTTATCAAGTTTTTTTCGACTAAGCTGCAGACATGAGGACCCATATGTTCACAAATATGTTTCGTAATAAGAATCGTCGTGGTTCTTTGGCAGTTTTGGGTAGGATCATTGTAACAGAAACGCACGAATTGCTTTGACCCTTGAAGAAAATCTTTCTGCATCTAAAATGCCTTGATTTGGAGGCGGATGGGGACCAACATTATGAGATGCTATGCCGCGATGCCAGCCAGCTTCTCGCTGACGCAAACATCAACGATGTGGTTTAGCAGACTGGGTTCCACGCCGGTTGCCTCTTTGCTTTCAGTATCTCTCACTCGACGCTTGAGATAGTCGACCTTATTGTGTAACCGATAGAGAGTCCAGTCGGAAGGAGTTGATTATCGAATTTCTTTGGGGAGCGAAGAAGCAAATCACACACCGACGTGGCGCAGAATTTGGCAAAGTCCTCAATTGAAGATTCTTTAAAGAGCCAGTCGACCTGGTGGATAATTTTTTTAGTGTAGAGAATGCCGGCCCAAACATACGGCACTCAAGAATTGAGCTGCGTGCGGTAAAACATCCACCGCAAAATCCAGCGACGTGCGGCAGGTCCAAACTAGCGTACGATATAGCAATTCTTTAGCATCTGGAGCGTTTTTTATTTAGCCTATGCCGCACCCATATATCGCCACGCGTCTAACTAGACGCGCGTGCGTAGACAGCTGTAACTACCTCAATTTGACTGTTTGTGAATAGCTGGTTGTGAATCGGTTGCTTAATTTTGATAATGTCTAGATCTTTTTGTGACTTCTATTAACTTAATGTTTAATCGTTTTTTTCTGTGACGTAATAGAAGTATTTGGGCTACTTCACTTAGGTCTAGTAGAGAAGTGTCCATTAAAAACAACGCATTTTCAGCTTATTTTCAAGCATCTAACCATCTCGCTCAATTTAACCATTGAGACTTGTTAACAGTGTGACCTGGATAGCTCTTTTTTTCGGTGAGAGGGAAACATTTTTACGCACACGAAGCGCGTAGTGTGAGACTCGATGCCAATGTTGTGAGCATAAAACCTAGTAAAAACCTCCTACCTAAATGGCCTCAGGAAGAGGCGAGAAGCAAAAACCGTTTTTTAATACTACTTCAACTCTTACTGCTCCCTTAGGTTGCGTAGATAGAACTCACGTTGCGGTCTGCACCAAATCATTTTGTTTATTGATGGTCGCGGTAAAATCATTCATAATGTGCCAGCTGTGGGTATCGTGCAAAAGGGCCTGGGCCAATTGTTAACGCGTTACCGGGGGTTCCCAGTCTAAGAGTTGCGCAAGGTGACAGGTAAAATGCTAAAATCCTTCTAAGATAGGGCGATATATAAGCACGTGCTAATGGCGTCATTTATGGAGTTCCATGAATTTGAGTTAAAGCTCTGATGGGACGGATGCCGTCTGGGTCTGCTGCCTTTCTTGAGAACTCTTCTCACTTCATGCATTGTGGTTGGGGGGGGGGGGGGGTCTTAATTCTTCGGCGTCGAAGCTTGGCCTAAGTAGGTGGGGGTTCAGGGAAATCGATGACTTTTGAGCTAGGCCGGGAGGCGTTGTTATGGGCCTCGTTACAAATTATTTTGTACGGCGCGTTGATCTTCTCTGTATTCCTTCCATAGAGCGTGAAGATCTGCTTTTCGACGTCGTTGTGTACAGACTACGCTGTCATCCTGAATCTCAGAGCAAAAAGTAAGATCCAAGGTTGATTCTTGGTCCCCCCTTATAAACGTAATCTAGATAGCTGGGCATCGCAATGCATTCTTTTCCACCGTTAGCGTTCCTTGGCCGGTTCCGTTTAGCCTGTTTGCCCAGACATGCCTTGTTGATATGACCAAACATTGAATAGGTTGTGATTTGGTTGCGGTATTGAGTCAATAACCACATAATTTGTTAGGTTTATCATTGTCTATTAGATGGTTAACGCTGTTGCATTATATCTCACTATTCAGGCACCATAGTTAAGTACATTGGCAGCAATTGAACGTCACTGTTCATAGTCATCAGTTGTGCCATTTTATGCATGCCTTCGATTGCACGCACTTCCATTTTGTATTCAGATCTGCTGAATTCGGCCGTGGCCGCGACCTTCGTAGATTTTCGATGGTTTCCTGGCTAGACAAGGTATTTATTTACCTTACCGGAGTGCACTATTATTTTCTAGGACGCAAGAAAAAGAAAAACGACGACCCTGCTCTAGCAGAAGATATAGCATTTTACGATTGATCCATACATAAAAATGAGCATTATGAGAATTGCAGAAAAGAAACGCTTATTACACACTTAAATCTGACTTGCAAATATTGCGTTTAAAAGTCGGTGGGTTTGATCATCTAGACTGCGGAAGGCGCACAAATGAGCCCACTGAATCTTGTGTCGTCTCCTACTGGGCAACATCTGAAGATCTTTCGGTGACAACAGGATACGCGAAAGTTACGCACACAATTTATAGTTTAGTCAGTTATTAAGTCTTGTTAGAGTTGGTTTTCAATTTTTAGAGTTTTGTTAGAGTTAGTTTCTTGTTTGTTAGAATTAGTTGCTCAGTCGTGAGATCACAAATACTAACGATGACACACAGCATGCGTCTGTTTGCCTGCAAGGATTTGCGTAGGCTTTCAATATCGCTATATTTATACTAATTAAATACAGCTATATTTTTTCTGTAACAAGAGTAATTCTCACCGGATGCTACAATTGGTGATTGGCTAGACTTCGCTTTAATAGTAACTTTCTTCTGCTCTCACGAGGTCCGTTAACATTACACGAGATTTTTGTCATCCGCTCGGCCGTATTCAAGGTTTTATTTGAGAAAATACCTCTCAACCCGTTTGCAGAAGCACCCCGGGGTAACGTGCCTTATTCACTATCTTGACGTGCTCGCTAGTAAGGCGTAGCTCTATTAGCGGACCTATTCCTGAGTACACACCATCGAGCGCCGCATTTGCTATCAATTCGACAGCCTCGTCACTATGCGGGAATCCAGGATTGAGCTTTAAAGGAGTGTAAATAATTCTTATGGTAATTGAAGAGCAGTCGGGTGACGTACCTTCTTAGTCCGACTCCGTGTATCATAATATTCCTCCGAGTTGCTACTCCGCGCCGACTGAAAAATATAGTAATTAGGCAACCATAAGTCTCCAGCGAGTCAATTTCCCATAAAGATTTTTTGAACGTTCTTGTGGGAGAAGGGTCATCTTTGGTTTTACTTAACTAAGTGACCTGACGAGGCCATTAAGAATGAAACTTTACTGGACATTCTTGTCATGGTCAACAACAATCTTAGTAACGCCCACCTTGGTCTAGATAATGATAGATTAATACATACGAATGAAAGGCTCTATAGATAATGGAACTAGTTGTGCATTGTTTAACGCTGGCATGAAGCGAGCAGCTAAGAGAAACACGTACAAATGCAAAGGTACCGATATTTTTGTTCTGTGCATCCGTACTGCACAGCGAAACGCATAAAAAGCACACATTTGGGTAGCGCACTTGGATTTTGTTCTTAGCTAATCCACGCTACTATAATGACTTGTAGCGAAAATGAGTCTAAAGGAGCAACATTTCCGACCACAGTTAAAAAAAAACTCAAAAGACATAGCGTTTCAAGAGGCTATATTAAATGTGCTTAGTAAGAAACTCGCATGGATCTATACTTGGGCCACATCTCTAAAACTTGGCCATGACGATAAGAGGTCTCTCCCAAGGACACAATGGCCAATGCCGACAAACTAGTGATAGTCGTGCAGGCTGAAACTGCCAACGAGCGAGAACTAAATATGAACACCTGACGTCAGAGTGAATAAACGCAGCGGAACTTAGACCGACCCTGGAGACACTACTCGATACTCTTCTGGAACCCTTTCTAAAAGCTTTTTATAAATAATCGCTTTCGCTTTATTTACTTATTTAATCCGGGAGCAACATCTTTTTTGTTGAGCCCTAAGATACGAGTTAAAACCTTAGAACAATTAGCAAATTATCGTAGATATGATTTTTCTATTTAACACTTTGTGCAAATATATATATATATATATATATATATATATATATATATATATACGCGTTGACCATTTATATGGTACATGCAAATATAAAGCAAACATATATATGTATACTCGTATAGGCAGCACGGTGAGTGTATGCAGAGAAAAAAGCCAAGCGCCTGCCTGAACAAACATCAAGGATGCCCGCCGGAAATCTACATTTCACAAATCAAATTTTACAAAAGTGTTTAGGCTAATCCGTTACTCTAATTAAAAACGGTGAAGGAAAACACTATCACAAACAAAATTATTCCTGTCAGATGCCAAAAGGATGGTCGACGACCCTGGAAGAAAGGAAAGGCTGTATAAACAGGCGTTAGATATGACCGATAAAGACAAACCTATACCGTAGTTAGGTGTGCGAGCGCCAACTCTGTTCACAAATGCGTATGAAATAGGATTTGCATCTCTTAAAATCGGAGGCTATAATCTTGACTGCTTTACAGTTTTTTTTGGGGTCTCCGAAGCAAAACGAGTGAAAACTAAAAACGCTAAGACAAATACTGCATCGACCTCTGAGCAGGTTATTTTGACATTTGCGGGTAGAGATTTCTCAGCTGAGGTCAGGTAAGGGTTGAAACAGCATGAAGTCATCTTATATCGGGAATCCATGCAATGCAATTAGGTGTCACAGCATGTATCATTTTGTATCCAACTGCAAACTTCTTAATCCGAGATGCAGAAAGCGTGGCTCTACGGAGCACCTGAGAAAGGATTGCAAAGCCCAGGCTCGATGCAGGTTGTATTTGGGAAAGTACGAAGCCACCTGGGGCTTATGCCCACTTAGGCTAAAGCGCATGGAAATATTACAAAAATTGTCCCAAAAAGCATTGGGAAGCGCTTGGATGCCCCGTTGGTACTCCTCTGCACACCTGCGGGCCACATACAGGTATCTGATAACTTCTCAAAGCGCACATGGTCCTCTGGAAAAAATGGGATCAAGGTCAACGAGGCAACATCCAAACCTCAAATACCCAAATCACCAAGGATCCAGCATTAATAAGTGCCCCACCTGAGAATGTCGGAAATCATTTAAGTGAGCAGCACGTGCCGCTGCTGAAAGTAGAGGATGTAGTGCAACAGGTGATTTCAACGAATATGCCGATGTTGAAAAATATCATCGCGCAAGACGATTTAGAAAGTTAGTTACAGAAGCGACCTGCCATCTGAAGACAATGGTAAACAGGCCCCTTGCGCGCGAGAACCAGTAGATCCAGCGCAAACCAGTAGTGGATGCGCGTATTTAGATAGTAATGTAGAACTGCGAGGAAAGGGGGTGTTGAATCTGCTCACACGCACACAGAGAGCGGAGACCTGGGCGTGAGAGCAGTCATGGCATTATGTAGAGAGGATCAGGGTAGGCCAAGCGGAGGAGTATCAGTTTTCAGCGAACCATTAGTGGAAGAAATAAACGTAAACAAAGTAGCAGAAATTCTAATTGCAGTAGCGTCATCTAAATTAGAAATAATGAACACATATGTGCAACCGGCGGGAACGGAGTTAACAGAAACGATGATTGAGCGCCTCCTTGCTAGGTATAGAAGCGTTACCGAAGAAGGCTCCAATGATTTTAGGAAAGGGCTTAAATGCAAGATTAAACAGAATTGATTTTGAAAGAGCCGTAGCCTTGCTAGATTTACTGGATGAGATCGGCTGCTGATAGTTAACAAAGTGAATGTGTTTACATATATATATATATATATATATATATATATATATATAGTCTTCATCATCATTTATTAAGGAATGAAAATGGAGCTACAATTGTCTCCCGAGAACGTGTGCACATACAATATTACTCTATCTCGTATAGAGTGGGCTGGGATCACTTCAGCAGCGTGCCCGGGACGGATGCCGCGTTCCCGTGCTGGACGTCAAGGTCGAGGCGCTGTCTCAAGAAAGCCGCAGATCTTTTGTCTCCAGTTACGAGGTTAAGCTGCTCACCGACTCTGTGGAAAAGCTTGCGAGTCAAGTTGCCAGGACCGCCCATGGATTCGAACGCTAGCGGTTGAAACTCATGTGGGTAACCTAATGAGGCGTATTTTGCGAATTTCCTTGCCTCGGCTAGATTACCAGCGTGGCCTGCTGAGATCGCCCCGCCACCGACCATTGAAGGTGCTAATGAGTCGGTGACAGTGGCGTCCCAGACGAGCATCCTGCCCCTACTAAAGGGGGTAAGAGTCATCCCATCCGGGCGCTTACCATCGTCGGTGGAGAGGCCCTGGGACTCTAGAATGCAGGGGAACCCACTTGATCGAAGCGCTCGGCCGAATGTGTCGTTAATACCGGCATGCCTTGCACGCCTTCCCGCACTCATGATGCACGATAACCCGTGCTGGGCTAATTTGTCGACGGGGTAGCCACATTTACATACCGAGCAAGATGGCTTAGTGGCAAACCCTTTGCCTTGCATTCGGGAGGACTGGGTTCTAGACCCAGACCGGCCACTCTTAAATTGGTTAGCATGGTTTCCAATTTAGACAAGGTAAATGCCGGAGTGAATTAGAAATTAGCCATGACATGAAAAAACCGTACACGGGCATTAGCTTTACGGATAGTCTAATCTAAAAAAAAAAATGATGGGGGACACAAGGTCACAGCCGGGACGAAGGCCTGCCCCGATTCGGGTCGTCTCGTTGTCGAGGAAAGTGCCTAGTGGGGCACTTGGAAGCGCATGCAACCAGGCCCCGTATCCTTTAGCAGCGACCGCTCGAAGGCGAGCCCTTGTGGTGTCATCGACAGCGCTCGCTAGTAAGCCACGATATGCTCCGTCGTATAAGAATGTGCTCCAGTCATGCTGGCTTAAAGTGTTATTCGGAGCGCCTCTGCAAACGGTCTTTAACTCCTCGTACAGGCGTCTCTTGAGCTCATTAAACTGAGAAATCCCGGCTTCGTCCAGTAGATGCAATGGCATTGTTCTCAGATCGGAAAAGGGAGGTAAAGGGTATTTTCTATGTAATTGAGTAAATTGACCAAAGACAAGTAATATATATATATATATATATATATATATATATATATATATATCTTTGCGAGCGCTTGGGAACCTCCATTGAGACCGGTACACAAGAGATCGATTACTGGTCTGAACAACTACACAACACGGGGCACATTTTAAAAAAGCACACGAAACGCCCTTTGTACATTACTGGATTAAGGGTATGCCCTACCTATCTGGTAAGGAGAATGTAAACCTACTAAAGCTCAGGATCAACGCACTACCAACGCGTGCCAGATTTGCCAGGGGACGTCCGGGCTATAACAAACGTTATAGGCACGGGTGTAATGCGCCTGAGACGTTGGCTCATGCCGCTCAGACGTGCGATACAACACACAAACAAACTATAAAGAGACATGACGACGTCTGTGATCGCGTGGCGCGTCTTCTCCGCGAGAGGGGTCATGAGGTGGTTCGTGAGCGAGTATTCCGTCGACCGGGCGCACCGGGTCTAAAGCTCGACCTCGTAATAACAACACCTACCGAGGTCTAAGTTTTAGTTGCCGAGGTTTGCGGCCCGAACCGGGACCTCGCAAAAGCGCGGCAGGACAAGATCACCAACTATGACGTCGAGTTCCTAAGAGCGGCGCTCCCCGATCCGCAAAAACCTCGCAGATTCGGATCCATCACTATCTCTATGAGTGGTGTATGGGACTCCGAATTTGCGAGGACGCTCTTGGGGCTCGGCGTCACGAAGAGGAATCTGATGGATCTTACCGTTTTAACGTTGCAAGGAACCTTGAGGATATAACGCTCGCACCGGGTCCATAAGAGCGGGGGCTCCCATCAAGCAAGAACACGGACAGCCGATTCTTAACCTCACGTAACACCTTTTTACCACCATTTTTATTAAGGCGAGCACTGCCGAGTGTGCAAACGTATTGTAAATGATTAATAAATCATCAAAATATTTTATATATATATATATATATATATATACATGTACACATATAATATATATATATATATATATATATATACATATATATATATATATATATTATATATTATATATATATATATATATATATATGTATATATATATATATATATTATTATTTATATGTATCAAGGTATACATTTGTGATGTAAGAACATGTGCACAGCCCGCTATATATAATATATATATATATATATATATACGTTTAAACCATATTAAAAACGCTTATATTTAACACGTTTCCCAATATTGTTTATGCTCATTTATTCAAAGAGATATTGCCCTTACCGTGACTAGAGTGTTTGAGGGCTCAGGCTGGCATGTTGTTGCGTTATACATCATCTTGGTGTTCACAGAGGAGGCCACACAGGAGAGCAGACGTCCGCGAGCAAGCAAAGACAGGCAGCTAACGCTGTCCAATATATGACTGCTCCTTGCTTGAGCAGGCACAAAAGCTTGTCTCTGTCCGAAGGTAAATTCGCCTAAGGAGTGTTTTAAAAAAAAAATATATATATATATATATGTAATTTACCAACAAAATGTATTACACTTAGCTTGCAACAATTTTATTTCCCCGCCACGAGATTGCGGGGCCGCTGGAAGAGGTTGTGGAACGCCCTAGGAAACTCGTTTACTGCTGGGATGTTGTTAAGAACCGAGGTCACATTAGCTTGAATCGATGCCGCGTCGTTATAACACTCCCATTAGAAGCAGATTAAGGTTTGGGGATGAAATCTGCAGCGGAATCTTGCAAATATATTCTCGCAAACGAGTCTCATAAAACTTCCAACATAGAATGTCCCTGTCACAGTCTAGCCAGCATGAATTTAATGCTTTAATACAATAAAAACATAGTTTTGCTTAGCGTAGCGAACCTACGATCATTGAGAAAACCGTTCAATGAAATGAAACAAATTAATTATCTCTACCTACATATATTATTTTTTGAGTTTTTTTGCGATTCAATATATTCTAAATTCAATTAATTTGATTTAAATCACGGAATATATTTTTAATTACAATGTATCTATAGGAATGTATTTACCAGCAAAACAGAACAAGACATTCTCACTTCGTTCTAAGATGCATTTCTCGTATCAATGAATAAGATAAACCGTATGCACTATTTTCTCTACAAAGGGTGTTTTACCATTTGTCCCATACGAGGGAATGCTCTATATTTGAGAAACTTATCAAGAGCATTGTATTCCAATTGTTAAAATATTTTACACTTAACATACAATTCATTTTGTTGTTAAAATATAGTTAATAATGTATACATTGGTTGTAGCATGAATACTCCTATGAACTAGGTGCTAAACAGCTGAATTTAGACATACACTATTAGGGAAACACATACATTTTCTGTCCAAAAGATAGGAAGGATTATCGGCGGCACCGGCTCTGTTTCCAATGGTATCAGCCTCAAATTTACTTGCATTCGCCATCTCATGTCAACCGTCAAACCAGATCTCTGAAAATACAATGGACCGATAAATAATCGTTAGTGCTTTATATTAGACATGCTACAGATACGATTACTACATAATTTGGTGGTATGCTTCAATGATGGTTAAAGCACAACCTATGATACAACAAGTCTGAACAATGAATTTATTAATGTAATTTATACATACATGATCATACAGGTCGAAATTTCACCTACCGCAATAATATCATAGGATAATTTACAACTTTGTTTTGCTTAAAATACTTTTTGGGCTGACCCCCAGCTAAGATTCAACGCTCACGGGACTGCCTTTTGGCATTGCTTCATAGACGGACCCCCATGAATACAAACGTGCAACGATGGGGCTCGAACCTGCGCAGCTATTTGTCTCCTCCAGTCGCGAGGCGCAGGCGAATGCACCACGCCACCGGGCTCAAAGATCTGTTCGTTTTGTTTAAACACTAATGTATTGTACATTTAATGTAATTTCGAGTATACTAAGTGTGCTTGTGGATCCATACTGTTTATGCTACATGTTATTCGAATCCAATCCGTCAGGATACGGCCCTAAAAAGTTTAACCTCTCGTTGTTGGTAGTTACAGTCTCTCTATGTTCGTTTTCGAAGAAGTAAAAGCCAATAACACTACCTCTACAAACTTCGTACTAAAGATTGGCGTTTGTGGTTAATGCGCTTCGAGGATAATTCTCGGATGTTCGGAGCCCCCAAAAACAAACATTTAGTCTAAGTCATGTCGCTAGGCGCAAGTTTCTACCGTATTTGGCGCCACATGAGCAGTTTCTGTTTAAGTTAACAAAACAAGCGGCGAGTGAATTAATACGAATCATATTTAATACGTTAGCGGTTGAGAAGAAGACGCGATGTTAACGTATTGAATATGAGAACAACATACGAACAAAACGATATGAAGGTAATGAACCTACAGCATGAACGTCAATGTAGAAGTGATGCTTGTTCTCATCTGGGTTTAAACCGCTGACGTTGTCATGCAGAGCAAGATCTCCATGCAGAAAGTGAGGCAGACTAAGTATAAGCGGCAGCACGAACTCCGTCTCGGCAGATATTGAGGTTTTTTCCTGGCTTGCGTCGAACGTCCCCTTTACGTGTGTCGGTGTTGGGCAAAGACACCAATACAAAAAAACAAGTGTTACACGCCTTGTAGTAGGTGGTAATTTCTGACAAAGAGGTTCCCTCTAAATCATTCTGCATATTGTTTGACAGAATGCTCTCAAAAATACCTGTTTAGAAATGTCAAATTAACTCACAAGCTGAAGTGCGTATCTTATGAATCACGTAGACGACAAAACCATTCACTAGCCGCATACTGCCAACTAATCAAACGGAGCCGGCTACAATTGTGTCGTTAGCGAAATTATATTCGATCAATGCATGAGGTCGATTCTCTACATGGGAACACCTACTGATCAAGTGCGGGGTCGCCGGTTTCATTGAAGAGGTCGCTGCCTCCGTGGAAACGAGCGATTGGTTCACCATTAGCAACGTATTGCTTCTGTAGGTACAGAGGCCACGGTTTAACAAGATGAGGTGAAAAAATCTTTACGCTCCTCGGCGGTTCCTCGAATGCTGGAAAAAGTTCGCCATCTGCAATAGTAATAGTGCCTATATAATATTAGTAGCTGGCAATTTAAATTCAAGCTTGATCTTTTCACATTCTCGAATACTATGTTCAAGGAAGTTTGCAGCCCGTTATTTTGGTAGTAAACTGTCTCTATGAAGATATATATATATATATATATATATATATATATATGTATATAGTGGTGTATGGGACTCCGAATCTGCGAGGACGCTCTTGGGGCTTGGCGTCACGAAGAGGAATCTTATGGATCTCACCGTTTTAACTTTGCAAGGAACCTTGAGGATATATCGCTCGCACCGGGTCCATAAGAGCGGGGGCTACCATCAAGCAAGGACACGGACAGCTGACTCTTAACTTCACGTGACACCTTTTTACCACCATTTTTATTAAGGCGAGCACTGCCGAGTGTGCAAACGGTTACCGCTCTAAATATGTAACCCTAAACGATCTGTATGTAATACTTAATAAGTATACATTTATTTAGGTTCTTCGGTTGCAATAGTTTTGACGCCGGCTCAATTCGGCCACGGCAAAAAGAAGAGTCCCTTGCCTGTGGGCAATGAACCAAGTACCAACACACCGTTTTCGCATCATTGTCATTTTTCCCATTTAGCCTAACGTCTCGAAGGAGATTAGTTGAGCGATACATTTTTGCTCCAGTTCACGATATTTTGCCAACTTGCGGTCTTCAGCACGGCGAGCGGCTGCCCCGACCTCCCAGTTGGTATGGCGAGCATACGAAGCGAGCAAGGTGCAAGACAAAGTGGCGTCGTATACGAGGCAGCGACCTTCAATTAAACTTTCAAACCTTCAATTCAGCGACCTTCAACCTCCGGAACAAACTGAAACTAAAGTCAGGCGGTTCAGACGCATTTGACTGATAGACCGACCGGCTCTTTGACTGCAGGTATGTGGGCTGACTAAATTGCCCGGTGTATTACATCGCTCAAAACCGAATGCCTTGAGAATCTTCCGGCGCTCCTCTTGTAAGCGAAAGCATGCTCACCCGTAGAAGACAACGGTAGATCACATTTTGCACACATATGTGCGAAGCAGACTGATTCTCCTAGACGCAGGCCCGAGGTAGGCAGAAGTGGCAAAGCCATGTGAATCCCTATTCCCTTTGCGAGCCTAAACTAAACGTTTAAGATATCCTGCGACGTACTTTTTGGCATAGGCTCGTGAGCAATGCAAGAGTTACTCGGAGTTTACAAGTTTACGCAAAGCAGGTAGAAGGCTGGGTGAACTTCCAAGAATCGCAGTCGGGAGCACTAGCGAACAAGGTCAGAGCCGTTTTTACTTAAAGATTAGCCAACAGCGTCATTGGAGCTCAAAGTCGTGATCAGAAATCAACCTGTCAGCTCGCAGAAGATTGCGCACTACTTGAAGCACGGAGCACAACGAGAGATAATACCTGATTGTATGCCGTCTTTTCTCAGAAGACCCAAATGCGATGGCCAAATATATACAACGTGTTCTGGGTGAGCTCTCCCCGGTTGTCGCGTCGTAGCTTATATCGAGATAAAGCTTCAAGGTTCTTTATTGTGGCAAGAGGGAGCCGTAGATGTACCCTTCTTGACGAGGCTTACAGGGGTATTTTTCTGCTCCGTTTATCTCTATCTGCCTCAAAAATTATCTCCTGGGGCAAACCAACCTAACGGACGAGCACATTTATATCAGATCAACAAACTCTCGACAGATGCTTTGAATAACTTCTAAGTTTGAAGCAAAACACCCAACAGCAAGCGTTATAACCCGGTGCCCATATAAAATTGAGTCCCGGACATTGCGGTCATCGCCGGGCTGGCCGTCGTATCACCGAGACACAAGTCTACTAATTTGCCTCCCCTGCTCGCTTCCTCATGATGCCTTATCTTATTATCAATTGCCTTTAAGCCTCTTCCTCCATAAAGGCACTCGTCCTCGGTCCGGCGGCACAGAATCCAGTGTTTTCATAACAATAGTTTACAATAGCATATTATATGTTTGCACTCACTTATTGCTGTGGTAGCTGACGATTACAGAAAATTAACTTGTTTGTTTCATGCCGATTCGGAGCGGGGGCCTGCCTATCTTATTTTCCTTCTACTGCAGTAGACAAATTAAAGCGATCTTTCTTGACATTTGCAGATATGCCTGACAGTCGTAATAAAGTATGATATAAGAGCAACTTACCCGGTGAAGAAATACTCGTTAACAGTGAGTTTCAAAAAGAGACTTTTGCTTAGTGAGTGTCTCACGTGGTTGGCCGTCCGGAAAATAGTAGGTCATGCCGTTAAAATCCGAGGTTGTAATTTTATCGTTCAGGCTGCCGTTTGACATACTGGGCTCGAAAAGAAGCGTTCGCATGTC
Organism: Dermanyssus gallinae; assembly: GCA_003439945.1. Lineage (NCBI taxonomy): Eukaryota > Metazoa > Arthropoda > Arachnida > Mesostigmata > Dermanyssidae > Dermanyssus > Dermanyssus gallinae. The sequence goes on from QVRM01003630.1 coordinate 28,516, forward strand.
GAAATAATCAAGGGTATCTCCCTGATAAGACCCTTTACTCTTGTTGTATATGATCCTGGGCAAAGTAAACGTGAATGCAAACTTTTTATATTCTAAAATACCAAAAACAATCGTAATAATTCGAAACGAAAATTAAATAACTAAGGATAACAGTGAGTGCATAGTAATAGTGATTCCACAGCCACGGAATGGCAACTCTATCATTGTCGGCGTTACTCTGCGGCATCTAAACGTCGTCCTCAAGAGCTATACCGTCAGAAGTAATTGCCGTTATGACGGCACATTTTCGATTAACTACAATGGGGCGATCGATAAAACGTATGAGATTCACGACAATAGCAATGTCTCAAAAAACCGTTTTAACAACACGATTGAAAATTTGAGATCAGAACTTGAGCGTCCTCGCACCCCTTTTATTACCTTCGCCTCTGTCCGGGGTGGACCAGAAGAAAAACAATAAGATGTAGCGCGTGCTTTAGGGAACTAGTTCTCTAAACATGATTGTCATCTGCAGGGGTTTCGTCGACTCAATCACCGTTTTTATCAAATTTATTTTAAGCGATTCTCATTTAAAATAGATACTAAACCATACCGCATAAAGTCAGCGACCATGCTGCCACAACGACATCCTAAATATCTCAACATATCCGCTTATTGTGCCGCTCTAAGCGCCCCATATATAAACAGGTTGCATGTGTACTGTGTAGGTTAAGCAAATAATAAAAAAGAAAAAAAAAGCGCTTGATATGGTAGCTTCCGAAAGATGCTGCCATATATCACTACTGCAGAATAAATATACGTCAAGTGGTATAAAAATACGTATACTAAAGCAGCAATTATTTGACGAAAATTTTCGGAGTGGCCTCGCATGGGTAGCACGCTTTTGCAGCTTGTTTAAATATCGAATGTTAATGTTTTTTCTTAGGTCGATTGATCTCCCTTCCTTTAGCTAGACATGGTCATGAACTAAGGCGGTTCTAAGTGCCTGTTTTCTTACCAGGCCACTCCAACAAGCGATCGGGCAAATTAACATTGAAGCATCCACAACACTCCCGGCGTTTCATGCGATGTAGCTAACGTGCACAGCAAAGCAAAATGTTGGTGCGCCGCAAGTATATGTGAGGCGCACCATCCCGACCATTAATCACCTTTGAGATGCGTCCAAGTCGCCCATGGATTCTTGGTGCATTGTCCTGATGTAGAATTACGACGTCTCCAACTCTAAGCTTTTTATGCTATGTCGTTTGTCACCGCTTCTCAGGTACAAAACATACTCGTTGTGCCAACTGAACCAAAATACGTTAAAATATATTTGCGCGCCTGCCACATCTTTACAAGACTATCGCCTCGAGCATCTTTTTTTTAAGGAGGGGGAAATGATTTTATGCACATCCGTCCATGTTGTTGACGGATAGTGTAGAACTCGACTCGGGCGGAGTGTATGTGACTCAATCCATTTCTGAACATGTAACACCCACTAAAAACCATCTCCTCCGCCCCTTCCTAGTTCGGCATTTGTAACAGTACCTCAAGGCTAGGAGAGGGGAGCCTCGTGCTCTAACTTTCTCCTCGTTCGGCGGAAACCTCGCGAACTGAGGGTGGGACTTCACGGATCACTGCGAAGGTAGGTTGACTCAACCGGAAGCGTGACCTCCGGGCGTCGTCTAGACTTGTCTTCCGCCTTATAATGAAGTCCAAGAAGGAGACCCCTCCGCTCGGTGGAGGTTGTCATGATTGTAGGTGACGATCTCCGCTGTTGATTTCCCAGCTATCGTGTATGAGGAGGCTCGTCGTGCCTCCTAATGTGTATAACATGCACGTGTCCACTGTTGTTTTGCCAATTTTTTTCATATCTGTCTGAAACTGACCACGGCCGGTGAAGGCCTGTGTTGCGTAATATGTAAGCGGCCTCTGTCCAGGCCCTTCATACTAATCTTAAATTTGAGATAACTAATCGCGTCCATTTCTCGCTCTGATCGCCAGAAGAGGGTTTCGCCCATTCAAAAGCCCATGCGCAAAATGTGGATTCGCGTGCCACCGCCCTTTAAATCTTCCTCGAGTCTTCTCTCACTCCTTTGCCTCGCCAACAGGTCCTAAGTGAGCAGGCGTGCAAGGGCAATCAGTACTTCTGTATTGACGGTTTTGTAAGTCTGACAAACTCTCATTGCCATGCGTCTTAGTGAGGTCCGAAGGGCTTTCTGGTTACGCTTTGTCCGGAGTATAAGATCGGCCCAGACAGGGGAAGCGAATAGCGCAGTAGATTCAGCGACAGAGGCTAGCAGCTGGCGTCGGCTTTTACTAGCTCCTCTCTCTCGAGGACGTATCTTGGCTAGGTTTTGCGTAACCCTCTGATACTTTCTGAGAAATGTATCTGACATGTACGTCTCGCGAAAGCCTAGTGTCAAGGATGACACCTAGGTATCTTGCCTCCTTTTTATTGAAACGAGATGACCCGCAACCGCAATGATGCCACTGGTACGTTTGCGACCGGTAAGATACCGTGCCTCTGATTTGTAGGGGGCCAGACTTAGGAGGTTTCTTTTTATTTATAAGTTGATCGTTTCGACAGGGGTATTCGCTCGCGTTTCAAGTAACAACTCCCTGCGGGCTGTTACCAGCACCGCCAGATCGTCCGCGCAGGCGATGGTTTCGACGGCCTCTAGGAGATCTAGCAGCCGCAGGACTCCGTCGTAGGCCTAGATCTAGACCTAGATCGTCGTAGGGCCTAAAACGGAGACCTGCGAGACTCCTGCCGTAATCTGCCAAGTAATTACCTCTCCATATATAAGCGTTTGGTCATTCAGATAAAAATATAAAATGCGGCGGAGGTAGAGAGAGAAAGAGATAAATTCCTACTCTCCAGAGTCTGCAGGATAACGTTCCAGTTCTTTTGAGACTTGCCGCCTTGATGTATAGATCTCCAAAATATCTCTCTCTTTAGACTGGGCCGCCCGCAGAGACTCTTAAGAGTCCCTTCGGCGTCAGCGTCGTGGCAGCCATGACCGTGCCCTCGTTAGGGCTCGGATGGCTCGGTTGAAGCGTGCCTCCTACACGACAGGACTTCACCTTGCCTTTGGTTGGCGGCGGAGCACACCTCTTCGGGGGGCCCGTCTGCTGCTCTCCAAGCCACGCCAGGCCATAAGCGACGTCTTGTTAATCAAACTTGTGTTTCCTGCAGCCACCTGCATCGGCTGTTGAGGGTTTCTAAAAGCGTACCTTTCTCTAGCCTTCTCATCTGCTAGGTACGTCGCCCGGCGGGCTCAGTGCCACGCCTAGTCGGTTGGAACACTGAGAACTTTATGTAACGGTGGTGCGGCGTAATCCCCAGGATGTGTGATGAGAGTTGAAGTCTCCCGTGACAAAAAAAGTGTAACCGGGGTGACCTGTTAACGATGTCGCGAGCCCTTTAAGAAAGGCATCAGTGTCATCTAGTGTTTTGTTGGGAGAAAATTAGCATGAATATACTACTAGAAAAATGTGTGGGAAACTGACCCATATAAATATTTGCCCGTCGCCGCGCCCTGCGTAGTCAGGGAGACCTCTTGGTTCCACCAAATTGAGGCGTTCACAGCGTCGTCTTTAAAGTGACTGCGTGCCATAAAGGTGTTCGGCTTGGACAGGAGGCAAAGAGACACCTTGCGTCCTTGAACGAAAATATGCAGCAGGTCATAAGCTGCCCATCACCACTTCATATTTGTCTGAAGGATCTTAATCACTGCGTTGAAAGACGGCAAAACATTTGCTAGTCTGGTCCTCCGTCATCGGCCGGCACCGTGTCCTTTTGGCAGGAGACGGGAAAGAGTCCTGTGCGATACTGCGTTTAGAATCAGTCAACTCCTTCTCGGCTGTTCCCGTTGCTCGTTTGCGTGTGTCCTGCACCTGCGCCCTGTAGGCGGGATACGCCATGTTGTCGGCGCGATGGCCTGGTACGTCGTAGACGAAGCATTAGGGCGTCGGTATGTTCCGTAGAACCACAGCGGTGGCATATGCGCTTGACGGGTTTTCTGCCTTGCAGGTGTGGGCTCTCTGGCCGGAGCGTTGGCATCTAAAGCAGGTTAAAAGACGCACCCACGCCTCAGGACGGCACAGAGTCCCTCCTACAGTAATGCTCCGTTGGGTTTGCAGTTGGCGGGCAACCAGGGGAGTTGCTTTTATACCAGTGATTAGAAATCCGGCTCTGGCAGGGTTTGTTTACCTTTAGAGGAATGTGCTCGGAGACTGCAAACTGCTGACGAAGCGTCAACTTATTTTTGCTTTCACTAAGAAGGGGGTTAATTTCTCATAGTGCTACCTCGTGCAAGACGTCCGATGTCCTGCAGTACGTGTACTGATTGGTCGACTCCTTGATGGTCGGGGCCATTTTGGTCCCTGGCCTAGAAGTGGTCTCAGTGAACCGAATCACGAGATCACCCTGGCTGGTTTTTGCCACTCCCTTTATATTGACCCCCAGGTTGCCCTTGTTAGTCAGTTGTGCTTGCAAACTCTTTAAGTCTGCGAATGTCCAGCCTTCCCCCACTTGAACCCTTTGCATAGATAAAGAAATTGGAATCTGAGTGTCCAACCATCAGAGACTTACGTCAGGGATAGCAGCAAGCGTGTGCTCGTAGACGTACTCATACATAAACGATACAACACCTACATATTTAGAACTTACGTGTTACCGAAAACGGCAGCTTTCAACGAGTCTCAATGGAAGAATAAGATGACAGACATTAACCCGCTCTTTTATGAAACCCAAGCAATGACGTGTAGTTCGTGGAAGCGCTGCAACTATCAGAATAGACACCTAATTGCACAATTTGCTGTACATGTCTTCCAGATAAAGATCTGTATTCGAGAGAAGTTCCATGAAATTTCCTCGTTATGCTTGTGCAAACTCTGCGGGAGACAGTGTGACTTATATCACCTTCAACAATGCGATAGAGCAGTTCCGTTTATGTTATGGTATGAGACGGCCGGACACATTTAGAACTTACTCGGCGTTCTCAGGAATAATGTGTTAGCGTCTTATATGCAATTTTTTAGCTGACGTTCAGCCATTATTCAACGTTTACGGATTTGCTTTTACTCTGCGTCGTGAGACGGACCGCGTACATATAAATGTGCAACGGCGGGTATCGAACCCGTACACCTATGTGTCTCCTTGGGTCGCAAGGCGCACGCAAATGCACCACGCTACGCGGGCTCGACAGTGTCGTGTAGCTTCTTTTATTAGGTCTACACATAACGAGATTTGTCTACGAAGTATTGCTTGATTAGTCTTGCGAGGGTATTCTGATGGGAAACTAACCTGAACACATAAGGGCCGAGTTCGGTCACGGCAGCACGTCGATCAGTTCTTTTGGTGACAAAATCATCATAATTAGTGAGATTAAAAATGTAGATTATTCGGTAGGAATTTATCGGAAAATTAAAGAATATCCTGTCTAATGAAGAATTTGCCACAAGAGGTTCAGGACGTCCCCGTTGTATATCAACCATCGTCCAGCATAACAAACCGATGGCTAGAGGCAGTAGAACGACAACTCCAACTGCAATTTCGAAAAACACGGCAAACAGATGCCCAGGTAAGCAAAATAGTGGTCTATTAAGTGTTTCAAGACACCGTGAAGATGTGTACACATACCCATTAAAGCATTAAATCACAATGTTACATACCTCTAATTATATTATGTTCACAACCTATTATGTCTTATACATAACACAACACAAAGACCCTACCGTTGTATTACATAATATATAACCCGTGTACGTTGAACTTAGTATAGAGATGCCGGTTATCACATGCCACCTTGGGCCACAACTAAGAAAACTTAAACACGTCGAGCATTCTTATCCGTCTCTGCCTTCACGATTTTGCCACGCTCCCAAGAAATGACTAAATGACTCCGTCACAGGTATACGCAATGTTAGCCGGCGCATTTCCAACATCGGCGTACAGTCTGGTAAAGACAGCTAAGGCGGCGTCTCGCTCTAGTTGGGAGGTAATGCACTCGCCTCATGTGTATTGTTTAGTACTTATCAAGCAAAATAAAATTCGTCTGAAATAGATGTTGCTACAGTCTTCTAAACCATACGCCAACATTGGGTTTTCACCATACACAAGCGCACAGCCACACCGATAGACAGTCGCCGTATATTTCTAAATTCCGCAGGGAGCTGCCAGTGCCCAACTCAACAGTCCTCGACGTGCACCGCGAATGACGTTCCGGTATGATGAATTCAAATATCTAAGTATGAGACAAAGTTGACAAACTAGTGGTTTCTCACAGCAACGATTAACGTCGCTTGCAGTCAAGACGGCAACAATGTCACAGTGAGCAGCACGATGTCTTTAAAATGCATTATCACAACAGCATGTTGAAACCCTTGACGCACATAGCGGCAAGCAAGAAGAAACGGTAATGATCAATGGATCCCCTGAGGAGTCCCAAAATGCTGCATTAACTAAAGCACCCTGCTCCATCGCTCCACCAACAGCGTGTCATCGTCGAAAAAAATGTAAATAGTTTGCAAATGAGCTGCGACCTCCCACGCGAGTCTGTCTGAAACAGTCGTCCTGAAGTTTGCGCGGAGCTTTATCAAAGACCTTCATGCAGTCAATAAAAACAACAAACATGCGTGCCCGTGGCAAGGCACCGTCCGCTGTACCTTAGACTAAAGAACGTAAATTGTGCCATGGGCCCTATGTCCTTTCTGAATCCGGAATTAGGACATGGTGTGCTACATTTTCATTGACTAGCTTATAGCAGATCTTGAGCAGAACAAACATGAAAAACTCAAACACTTCCGCATGAAAGAGAAACACAATCTTTATATTTTCTAATACATTGCGTAGAGGGTAAACAGTTACCTAGATAGACACAGTCTTTTTACTGATCTGCCCTTTTCTTTCACAGACATGACGGCCAACTGGTGGAACCCTTCCATCTCTAGGAAATGCAGTTTTACATGTCCACTTTCTTTGTTTCGCACCACCTCCGCTGCTGCCTATGAGGTTTTTTTTTTATATAGAGGAGGGTTAAATGCAGTGACGCACTACCGCTACGAGTAGGGACGTCACTTTCCATTTTGAGCTGTATGGGATTCGACCCCAGCGGATGAATGTTATACCGCTGAGACTTATACCCACTAAACGCACTTCCCCCTTAAACTTTACTCTCTAATGGCCTAGATCTCGTAAGTACTATGGGCCATCAAAAGAAGTGACAAGTGTCCTTTAGGAGCATTGGGCCGGGGGTGCTCACTGTCAGGCTAACCCGCTTGATTCCAGTTTGCGCTTTCTAGAGCCTAGTGGCAACAAAAAGGGTTGCCTCTGCATCTTTAGTGCTTTGTTTTTAGCACCTTCTGCGAGACTTCTGTCCCCATTTCCCATGCTTGGTCAAAGCCGGCACGTTCTCCACGAATTATTTTATACTATTTCGCGGTGGTCTACGATTTCGCGGGGGTTTTGAACTTCGAGATAGATTAGAGTGTACTGTCCTCACTGCCTGAACTACCCCTCAGTTGCTTCATCCAGGGTAGCTTAGCTCTCCGCTGCTATATACCTTGTTTGCCGTCAACCGTTCTTTTCGCACGAACACTCCAGCGTCTTGAAAGTGACTGCCTTGCGCAATACCTGATCCTTCACGTAGTCATCCTTGACACCGCTGACGAACTGTACTAGCAGTACAGCTGTCGTTAGGAATTCCATTGGCCATTTGCATGCATCATTCGTGCGCGTTCCTTCGTAACCTGCGCGCAAGTCTTGAATTTGTTCATCTTCCTCTTACTTTAGAGCTTGGCAGTCGACTCTTTTTGCTTCCGCTCTGGACTATGCCTCGCAAATTTGTCTGACCGTCAAGTTCGTCAAGCGTGTCCAAAGTAGTCTTTCATGGTAGGCTGTGTAAGGCGTTCCTCACATCCAAGAGGGTAACCATGGAGAGCTGTTTTGTACAGATGTTGGGCTTACGCATCTGTTTAGCTGTTGGGGACCTTGTGAATTAATGTTAGGACCGGGTTGTGGCTACGAAAACTAAATTATGTCTGTGACAGGAGTCCTCCGCAAACAGCCTGAGCTTTTCTTCGATGATGACTTTATATAGGCCCTTGGCAAAAGCGCTTAATAAACAGAATCGTTGGTATCCTCCATTCGCTTTGGGGCTAAGGACTACGTCTGCTTGTTTCGATGCTAATCGGAATTCTCCTGTTCTCACCACCGCGGAGGTAAATGTTTCCGCCACTGTGCCTGGGCGCTCTTTGCGCGCTCCGGCGTAGTCCTGTGCCCACCGGCTTGACACCTTTTGCGCTATTTGAGAGTTATTAAGTGTTATGCCTACGTATGATTTGTAACTGTGGCGCCAGAAGTTTGCCTCCTTATTGTCGTTGAGGATGCTATAAGTCGTTAGCCGCTGCCTGTTCTAATAGAGTTCTCGCCCGCCTGTCTGTCTGTCCGCCGATAGCCCCGTATCTCTGCTGCCGAGTTAAAATCTACAGAGACTAACAAACTTGTTCCCGGCTTCAGGTTAAGTATTGACGTCGCGAGATTGTCCAGTTGTTCGAACTCCTCGTGTGGGCAGTTGAGGCTTAAATAGCGGCAGCATATTATTCCTACGTCTCTTAATAGATCCGGCAAAAGGTCCTGGTCCGCGACCGTTGTTTAGTATTTTTTACGATTTGATTGACTATGAGTCCAGTTTTGTATGTGGAGTCAGTCACCCAGCTATTGACTCTTTGTGCTAGCTTTTTGCTTGGTTCGCTAGAAACGACTACGCTTGTCTTCTTTGCGTTATTTTCCAGACCATGTCGTGGGCCGCCGACTTCTAGCGCAGTTGACCTGGATTATGCCTTTATTATATTATTATAGAAGGGTCCCTCTGGGCCAGTCTCTTCGCCGTATCTCTAGATCTCTGTATCTTCCAGTCGAGAGGTCCCTTTGGAATACTTGGTTGGCCGGAATGCTGTTGCGCCATGATCTTTCCGGATTCAAGGCTGAGAAGAAAAGAAGGCTCTCGGCTTCGGTGGCCGATCCAACGGCGCTATATGCAGCTTCAGTTTAAGAGAAAATGGCGCTGCGGGCGGCATTACGTAAGCCGAGCGTATCGGACGTTCTGGACTGAAGGTCTTCTGTTCCTAGCCAATATGCTGCCATGGGACATCCTAGTGGCTAAAATAAGTAAAATGTATCTAGATGAATATCTGTATCTCACCAGGGTTGGGAGTGCCACAATATCAATCTTTTTTTTTAGGACTAACAGGAAAATATATATACATACGCATACACGGTCACCTCTGCAGGATTGTCCTTGACTGCAAGTGTGAGCCGGTAGTGTGGGGCTCCGACACACTAAAAACCATTCATGCCCCTCCCCCCCAGCAGGGAATTGCTGTTAGCATTACTACAAATTACTGAGGGGGGTGAAATAGTCCGATTCACCGGTCGCGCCGGCCCCTCGTAGCCAAAGAGGGCGTCGACATGCGCATACGATTAACCTGCTCTTTCTGAATTAAAGCACGCTTGATGGCGCTCGCGATTGTGCGCCAATCATCAAGTGAGGTCGTCATCTTTGTGATTAGACCAGGAAGACTTGGTAAAGCCTGCGAAATGCAGCCGCGTAAGTTCTGCAGAGGTCGACGCTGGACCTCCCAGGCGGGGCAGTACACAATATCGGCCCGGCAAAAGGAATGTGCGGAGGTAAGACCCGACGTCTCCACATGGAGCCAAAACCGGTATCAGACCAAAAGTCTAATACCAGACCTCAGGTTGTGGTATAACCGCCGACCAGCCCAGGTTGTGGTACGATGCCCCCAGCGAGCCAGCACACCCTTCAGAAGCACGAGCGACGCAGAGCGAACCGCCTGATAGCCCCCCTCCACCGCGGAACCCACCACGGGGCACGGAACCGAAAAAGGGCCGGGAACAACACAGGCAACTAGTACGAGCAAGTGCGGAAGAAAGGCAGAGAGAAGCCGGAAACCCACCGTTATACCCGCAGAGGACAACGGTCAATCCCAATAATGATCAAAATCGTCCAGATAAACCTCAACAGGTGCCGGGCGGCGCTTGATGTACTAGAAAACATGGTTCGGCGCCGGAATATAGGCCTAAGTCTATTGACAGAACCGAATATCTCGCGCACCAGAAGGGCAACCTGGAATGCTGATGGGGACGCGGACGCCGCCACATGGTGGACAGGCCAGGTAACAGGCCAACCAGTGGCGGGACAGGGTCATAGGGCCAGGTTTCGCCTGGATAGACGTACACGGTGTGGCGGTGCTGTACTCACCTAACAAGAGCATATCGGAGTTATCCGTATATCTAGATAGCCTATGACACTCCCTGCAGAGTCACCCGGGACGAAAAGTAATCGTTACAGGGGACTTAAACGCTGCAAGCATTACATGGAACAGTAAAACAACGACAGAAAGAGGCCGCCTTCTAGAGGATTGGGCCTCACAGATGGGTTTGGCGGTTGCAAACAGGGGAAACACCCCGACGTTTGCCCGAGGAATCCAAGCCTTTTATATAGACTCCAAGTTATACTGCCCTTCTTCTCGTTTTCGAGTGGACGGTACTCGAGGAAGGAGAATCGCTAAGCAATCATCGCTACTTTTTTTTGCTTGCCTCCCTGAATGAACGGAGGTGGGGCCACAGAGTTTGAGCTCGTCGCACCGAAGGCTAGGGCTACTGGCCCTGCACCATATCTACAGGGAGAAGCGCCAAGCCTTCAAGACCCGGATTGCACGGGCCAAAGACACTGCGTCAAAGGAACTGGTGGAGGCCGTCGAGGTGGATCCCTGGGGCCAACCATACAAGGTGGTCATGGGGAAGCTTCGGCGCTCACCTCCACCCATACCGCCCGACCAGATTGCAACGACGGTCACGACGCTCTTCCCTTGTCAAGCTAATCGAGGGACACTACCCAAAGCAATGGAAGATAGCGCAACTAGTGCTAATCCCCAAACCAAAGGCGGCAACGGGCTCGACATCCATATGCCTGCTAAACACCGCAGGCAAGTAGTGAAAAATATTTTAGTAGCACGTCTAAACGCGGAAATCGTGGCAAAACAGGCCTTGTCGGAACATCAACACGGTTTCCGACAGGGCCGCTTACCGCTCGACGGACTGCAACGGGTTGTACATCACGCCAGGCAAGAAGCCACGAAGTCTTTTAAAAACCAGGCCATTTGTGCTTTTAATACGCCTAGGCGTTCGTAACGCTTTTAACATAGCCATCAGGGTCATCATGACTGCGCTAAAACGACGGGGAATATCCCCCTACCTCCGCCGCATAATATCATCTTACCTGGAAGACAGGACTCTTAGTGCGGGAGACAGCGAGTATGAACTAAGCTCGGGCGTCTCGCAGGGGTCCGTAATTGGCCCGGTTCTCTGGAACATCGCATACGACGGAGTCTTGCGAATGGGGGGTCTGCCTGACGGGGTGGAAACCCTAGCATACGCCGATAACCTGGCGTTGTTGGTGACAGCCAGACGGGAAACTCAACTACAGAAGCTGGCAAATATTGCTCTGGACAAAGTGGCCGGGTGGATGCGTAAGCATCACCTCCAACTGGCGCCACAAAAACCAGGCAGACCTTGCCCTCCGGACGGCGCGGAACCGAGACGCATTCAGAGCCGTGCAGAGGAAAATGGCCATCAGGGTCTGCAGGGCCTATCGCACGGTGTCTACGGATGCCCTGATAGTACTGGCCCGCCAGCTACCTTGGGATTTCCCTGAACCTGGCGCGGATCATGCCTAAGGTCAGTGGGGTGGTTAAGGTGAAAAGAAGGCTCCTGGCCTCAGCGGCCGAATCAACGGCGCTATACGCAGCCCCAGTCTGGGGGGACATGGCAATGCGGACGGCAAAAATAAGGGGGCACTAAGGTCGACCGAACGAACGCTGGCAATCAGGATAAGCCGGGCATATGACCGCCGACACAGGGACCTTTCCTACTGGACGACTGTAGAGACTGTAAAACGACCAGAGCTACATGTCAAGGATCAAGAAGGCCATCAGGAATATCTGCGTACTGTGCGACTCTGGATAAACGGATAACGTAGAGCATACTGTTCTGCGGTGTAATGCAGCCAGGCCCTCATAGTCTCGACGCACCCTCACATGACGGATTACAAAATGACATCCCCCTATCCACCCGCAGGTAGACATGCTGGAGGATAGTCAGGGATAAAGCTGAATGAAGGGGAACGGCAGAGGCGCCTCTCCCACGGCATCAATGTAATGCTAAAGTAATACCGAGCCTGGGGGGGGGGGGGGAGGAATCCGGGTTTAGTGGGTTTGCGAGTCACACTAGTCACGCAGGCTGCTAGTAACGCATGTGCATTATGCATTCCCGAAACCTACCAGAACAAAAAAAGCTACCTTGGGATCTCCTGGCCAGAGAGAGAAGCAAACGCCGTCTCGACGGGAACTGGGACCTCGCGCGGCCACAACAGAAGATGGAGCTGTGGAACGATGAATGGCGAAATCCCTAGGGCTACGCCGGCGGTCAGCGGACTCGCCGACTAATACCGGATCTGCGCCGGTAGTATGGCAAGCAGCTGGGGGAGCTGTCGTACACCACGACGCAAGTGCTCACAGGACACGGCCAGTTCCATACATATATGGTGCGCATCGGCAAGGCCCCGGTTGGCATCTGCGTTCTCTGCTCCTCCGGGGACGCGGACGACGTTGAACACACGATCGTACACTGCGCGGCCCTTGTGGGAGCACGTGCCTCTGCGACGCCCGAGCTGAGGGGAAAGACTCCGCACTACGTGATGGACTTCATGATGAAAAACGAGACGAATTGAACAAAGGGTTGACGTTACCTCGACACCATCATGAGGAAAAAACTGAACCTAAAGACGGGGAGACGAGCTCGCTACGACCAGGCCCCTATGAGGAGCAGTCGAGAGGAGGAACCGAAGGAGGGAGAAGAGAGAGAGCAGCTTGGCCCTCCGGAGAATCTCGACGAATCTCCCCAAGACGAGCAATCATTGGCTAGGCGCATAGAGCGCTAGAACACAAGACTCCCCTCTCAGGGCTATCGAAGTAATGCCAATGCTATCCCGGGCCTTGGGGGGGGGGTGGGGAGGATATCGGTTTTAGTGGGTGCGAGTCCCACTGCTAGCTGCCAGTAGTGCTTGTAAATTATGCATTTCCGAGACCTTCCAAAAAAAAGTTACATGTCAAGGATTAAGAAGGTCATCGCCGATACCTTGTGTACTGTGTGACTCTGGAGAGGCGGGCACCGTAGAGCATAATGTTCTACGGTGTGACGCACGCAGCGAAGCGAGGGATGATGAAGAAGGTTCAGTGCCAAGGCGTTGAATTTAGTATGACGGCTGGAGTGCCGCAGGGCTCTATTCTTGGACCATTGCTCTGGAACCTGACATATAATTGGCCATGTGCTCCGCCTACGAGGGTTTCCACCTGGAGTCGAGCTTTTTGCGGCGAAATCGGCTAACGAGCTCGAGCGGCATACAAACAAAGTCCTCGAGGACGTGACCTTCTGGATGAAATCAGCGGGACTGACCCTCGCGCCGGCGAAGAGTGAAGCAATATTTCTCGGACGTAAACGCTGCAGATCGTGCTTGAGGGGCATGCCATCATCCGCCGTCCAATACCTCGGAGTCGTCTTAGAAAAAAGCCTTAAGGGGCATTCTCTCTTACAGTACGCATGCGGCAAAGCCCTCAATAAGGCTAACAACCTTGGTCGCCACATTAGTCACGTAGGCTGCCAGTGACGCATGTGCATCATGCATTCCCGATACCTCCCAAAAAAGGCTGAGATATAGGGGTATGCGTCGTGCCAAGTGTACGAGCTAACGGATTCTCCTTTGCAGTCACTCGTGAAGAGTATTCGTCGAGATCGGATTATCATCAAAGTAGAGTGTCTTGCCGTACTTCAGAAGGAAAAGGAGTGCTTTTTCAGACCCGTTCCCATGGGTTCACCTCCGGCACTGATAGGAACTCCCTTAAGCAGTTTTCTTGCTTTCAGCTATCGCTCTGTGCAAGGAAGCCTATTGGCTCTCGAATTCTCCGTATAGTTGTATGAGTCTAACCCGTGTTGCTGCGTTTTGCTTTGTTCGCATTTCTCCTAATCCAGGTACAGCGTCCGTGGGTCAACGCTATCTCCACGTCGCATCAGTAGTTTAGTGCTGCCGGTCGGTAGCGTATGGAGTGCCGCGGCTTTCGCGTGGCCTAATACACACATCTCTCAATACAAGTCCTAGGCGCCCTCAATAGTTCTCAGTGAGTCTAGAATAATTATCAGCCTGACCCGGAGCGTCTGTTGTCCTGTGGCTTCTATCTCAGTCCCGTTTGAGAAAATAATTTCCAACAGTGATTGCAGGTTCCGTTTAACCAGTTTACGGTTTGGCTAATTAGAGAGATGTCCACATAATTGGATGTTTCCTATCTCCATCAGCTTTTTGGCATCTGTGCGGTGTAACGAAGCCACAGCCGACCGTAGATTTTAGTACCCCTTTTGAAACGACTTAGCCACAAGCGCAAGAGGTCTGTCTATAAGGTCATCTGCACTTTCAAAGGTTAAACGATTTCTGCCGGGTGTTTCCATCGGTCTGTGTGCGCAACTCGCTAATGGTATATATTTATATTTATGATCGTGTTACGTCTTGCTAAGAACCCTAGTCATCCTATTACATTCTTTATTAAAATTTGAAACTTTTTAGTGTTCGGCGAGATCATGTGCATTTTTTCGATGTTCCACCAGACGATTTTTAAGCTAATAACAGTGCAGAGGTTTCACCATAGAGACCACCAATCTATGACAACACTGTACAACGCAGCTGATTTCTCGTAGCCGAGCAATCTTTCTCCCAGAGGTGCACTAGACTGTTGTTTGACTAACATTAGAGATTGGACTGACAGCGTCTCTGTACTAAGATTTTACAAAATTTTCTGAGAACTCCAGCAAATCGACCGCTCTCTTCAAAATCGAAACCACTCAATCTGTTTGCTTGGCGCAAAGCTGAAACTGTGTGCCGTCACTACGGCACCATACTAAAAGGGTTGCTAAGTCACTCCTACGCATCCACTCCTCTGAATTTGCGATGAAGCTGTTTGCTGTTTTTCTTCTTCTGTAAATATTTATATATATAGATTTTTCAATTTTGTTTCAATTTCGAACGTGGTTTATTCACGGAACTGCATTTCACAACGCTTAAGTTCTCGGTAAATAAAAATGGCTAAAAAAAGATGAATCAAACAACAAAGCAGATAATTACTCTCGACAATATCCAAGGAGTGCTTTGTATAAGCACTTTACACACAATGGTATTACAGTGGTTAATGATTTTTACAAGAACTTCAAAGCAACAATTGGTGCGTTTGTTAGAACGCCGAACACTACATGAGGCAACAAACTTGCAAATATAACACACAAACGAAGTTGTCCACTAGTACAGCAACAACACAACTTACAACAACTATGTCTAAAAACATGTGGATATTTACAATCAAAACTGAGTCTGTCCTCGTATACGAAGCACAACACTTGTAATACCAACTATACCTAGATTACACGCCTGTTTCCGACTGTGAAATTAACAGCCACTGCTTTAACTCGCGAGAGAAGAGGTGTTTCGTGGTGAGGCATCTTATGCGTTTAGGAATGCGGGTCCAGGTTTCAGGAACGCGGTACGCAAGTGCGTGTTGACTAGACTTCAAGGATACAGAGGGCACTGCAAAAGTTGTTGCGCGCCTACCTGATGTTCGACTCACGGTAGGAACTAGTGCAAATGCAATCTCCATAGGCACAATACCACGCGAAATTTTGTACGCTAACATTGAAACCCGCAGCGAGTAAATGCTTTCTACCGTGAGTAGGTTAAAACGAATGAGCAAGTCACGGACCGAATCCCTTCGCCTTCTAGCAAAAATGGCTTTAATTGCATCATTCTGTATAACTTGTGCTCTTCGGAGAATTCCGTCGTAGCCACCTCCCCAGAGAAGGATTCTATAGCATAGAACTGGTAAAAACACGGCCTTGTACACCAGAAATAAGCCCTCTGTGGGTACCCCAATCAATTTCATTTTACACAGCGTAGATATTACAGCATAGCACTTTGGTGCAATGTAATCCAGATGGGGATGCCACCTCATGTTTTCTTAGGAGAACGAGCCCCAGGCACCTAGCGGTCTGCGAGAGTTTAATGTTCCGTGTCTTAAAGATCTGGTTGTCAGATAATTTTAGAAGCCTCGGCGATGCACGAAAAACTATGAAATTGGTTTTGTTAGCATTGACGACTAGTCCAAAAAAGTTAAAAATGCTAATTATATCATCAACATTCAAAAGCGACTGCTGCAAGTCCATATCAAAGTTCCGATGATTCACTCCGAACAGTAGCGTAGTGTCATCAGCAAAAGCTATAGCTGAGCCAAGGTTTAGCCTCTGAAATCTTAATAGAATAAAATTCAGTAGAATAAGAAACATAAAAGGTCCGAGCCTTGAGTGGTACCGATATCGACCTGCTGCCATGAGGACTCTATTTGACCAGCTCGTACCACCTGTCTCTGTCCTGAGAGATAGGACCTAAACCAGGCAACCGCCGGCGTAGAGCAACCCAGCTGAGCGAGCATTTGGAATAGAAAAGAATAATCAAGGCAATTGAAAGCCGCTGACACGTCGAGAAAGACTGCGAGACAAAACTTATGTAGCTCAACCGAGTCGGACACTCGCTGCCATAAGTGGGCTAACGCTGCTAAATTCAATAATTTTGCTGGCCCCTCGACTCCAGCTTGCTTTAAGACGGAGAAGCGTACCATGAACCTCAGGAATAGAGACAGCAGAGAGTGAGAATACATTGTCATTTTGTTTTTATACCTCGTCAAGCAGGGTGGCCATATCTCTGTTCTTTTCGAGGTGAGCGACCTAGCGTGGCAAAGTGACGGTTTAGCTCGTCTGCAATTTTTACTGGATCATCTAATGTTTCATCCTCGGCAACTAGTAACGCGGACGGTAATTCCACTGGATCATCACGCCTACCACAGAGTCCATTGATGAATTTTCAGAGTTTAGAGGAATCATCACGCAAGAAAGCAAAGCGATTTCGGTAAAATGCTGTCCTCGCAGCGCGAATTGCATTGAGGTAGCGGCGACGACTGTTTAAATAGGAAGCTTTCGAATCTACCGAATTTATCTTGCGATGTCTGCGGTACATCTTATTAACTCTACGGCGCAGCCGCCGTAAACCTGAAGAAAAGGAAAATTGACCCACCTTGGACGAACTTGATTGACCCACTTTGGAGCAGAAACATCTACCAGATCAAAGGTTTTTTCGTATATATGAAGCAGGATTCTACTGAAAGCCTTAAATGCCGAATTTACGTCTACTGCATCATAAACTGCTAACCACGAGACATCTTGCAACCGATAGAGGAACGTATCAATCTTAGCCCTGTTGTGACTTCGGCTTAGGGTTGGGGCCAGCTCGGCCAACGGTTTGGCAGCCACCGAGTTGTCAGACAAAGATATTAAAACCGGGTAGTGATCAGAGAAAAGCAGAGTACCGAGAACCGCCGGCTGGACAGTAGTAAATCTTGAGCAATTGGAAATAGCAATATGGTCTATGCACGTACCAGATGCTGGTGTGGTTATGCGCTCCACTACCAGGGAGAAGTCTCTAGCGGAAAAGAATGAAGTATATTCGCTAGGCTGCGGAACCGAAAGGAGGTTGGCATTAGCGTCGCCCATGACAATGACAGGGGTAGATTTACAAGTTGGCAACATATCGTCTAGGGTATTCAGAAGCGTGTCTTTACAAGATACATAGTTAGAATAAAACCCCACAAAAAAAACATTCAGGACCGTCCTGTTTCTTTAAATGCAGACGTACCGCCTGAACATTGCCGTCATGACTATTAAGACAGCGCGATGATAAGATATTGCAGGTAGAGCGCACATAGATGCCGACACCATCAACTAATCTCTCCAAGCCTCTACCCGACGCAACTAATTTGAAACCACTTATAGAGTGAGACGCCAGATCGCAATCCTTTAGCCATGTTTCACTAACCACTGCCGCATCAAATATGGCTCCCTCTTCCTCTAAAAAATTATGTAATAACTCCAGATGACCGGATTTTTTTATCCCTCCAGTCCCCGTGTTTAGGTGGATAAAAGCTAAGCTACTGGGTCCAAGTCTAACGTCATCCAAAAGTTGGCATGCCTTTACATTTGGCGTAATGTTTTGATTAATATAATTTATACAATGCATTAGTAAAAATAGATGGTTGTGATAACATCAAGATTTTTTTGTATTGATTGTGAGCGATGGTAAGCCGGTATTACGACTAGCAAGAATGACTGGAAAAAAACATGAAAACATTTCTGAGGATGTATATATATATATATATATATATAGAAGAAGAAAAACAGGAATTAGCTTATATATATATATATATATATATATATATCAGGCCGATGAAAAAGAAGACACATCGTACCAAGGATAACCACTCGGTGTTAACATTCGTCAACCAGAAAAAGAAAAGTAGTACGAGTGAAAACATGTGCAGCGAACACGCAAGAAAGACCCCGAACGCCTGGATGGAGAACCAGCAAAAGCGTTGCAAGGGATACCGCCAATGGGAGATAATTATCAGAAAGCTATTCGTTATTTGATTCAAAGGTATGGTCCCTTAGAGACAATCGTTACGGGCGTATTTATGAATATGTTGGCACTTCCAAAGGTACAAAAGGTATCAGACTTAGGTCGCTTTAACAAGTTGTTAGATAAACTCAATAGTTATATAATGACGTTGGATACCATGAACTATGAACCTAAAAACTATGCCGGTATGATGTATTCAGTATTGCTCCGCTCGTTGCCTGATCAACCTGTTCTCCGATACCTGGCGTCCATAGAAGGCAACTATGACCTCAGTGCCATCGATCCAAAGACACCACTCCCCTCGCTTGCCGACAAAGCTAAGCTGCCAGAGCAGTTGGTCCGCCGTTTCAATGACCTACGTTCATTTCTTGGGAAGGAAATTTGCACCCGCGAGCAGCAAATACGGCCCAGTCAGACAGGTGAAAGTTCACAACAGCCACAGCACTGGAAGAGTGGTGGCCGTTAAGGCCAGGACGCATCGAGCGCAATGCTACAACTAAACTCTCGCGACAGCGGATCCAACAACAACGGTTTGCCTGTCCCTCCGCCTCATGGCAATCACAACAGAGGCAGACTGTCGGCCGTTAGCACAAACAACAACGACAAAAAGCGTAAGCCATGTCTATTCTGCAAGGGTCCCCATTACCATCATCATTGCAAGCAAAATATGTCACTGGATAATCGCATACAAATTATTGATGAGGCGGGATTATGCAGACGCTGTCTGAAATCAGGCCATAATACTGCATCCTGCCAAGCAAATATAGTTTGTGCAAAATGTAAATCCAATAACCATTTCCCTATTCTCTGCTCTATAAGCGCTCACCAAGCATTGGCCGCTTTTACCGATTCTCTGCTTCCGTCTGGTCATGTCGTGATTGAAGACGTTCAAACAAAGAAGTCCGTCACGGTCCGATTTATCCTTGACACGGGCTCTCAGCGTACATACATCACCGACAAGTATGCACAGCTGTTGCGGTTGAAGCCAGAGGGACACGAATGGCTTTACGTCCATGTATTCGGAGGAAGCAATGGCCAACTCCAAAGGTTTACGGCCGTATCGTTTACCGCTCGCACCCGTAATGGCAAACGTATGATCTTTAACGCGTTGGCCATTCCAGAGATTTCTATAAAGTTACTACCGCGCATCTCTGAGAATATACGGACGAGTATGGCTATTGATTGGGCCGGAGAGCCAAGAGGGCCATTGGATATCGGTGTATTGTTCAGCGCTTTCGACATGGCATGCATAACAGATGGTTGTGCCATGAAAAGAGTGAATGATACTTTGGCAATAATGCCTACTAAGCTAGGGTCGCTTGCCGTTACTCCTTCCATTCCATGCATCGATTATATAAACATGTTGTCAAGCCAACAGAGTTGACTGAACCAAAGATAGATTTCAATCATCTCACCGATAGCTTTAAGAAAAGCATAACACAGGATACGTCTACAGGGCGTTGCTCATGCCGACTGGATCTCGACCACGCAAAGGCGTGTAAACTTGCCAACAATTGGGGCCTCGCCCACAGACAATTGAGCTCTCTCCTTGGGAGACTCCGGTCTAACCAAGATCTAAAGTCGGCCTATACAAAATAAATGAATCTGTTTCTCGAGAATGGCTTTGCTGAGCCACTTCCAAAAGGTGAAACTGCATTGTACGTACTTCCTCATCTCCCAGTCATAAGCCCGGCCAAGGAAACATACAAAGTCCGGCCTGTGTTTAATGCTTCTTCGCATACTTAACGATTGTATTACAGATGTTCCAAACCTGTTACCAACTTTTGTCGAAATTATTTTGAAATTTCGAAGACATAAGCTCGCCATTGCAGGTGATATCTGCAAAGCTTACCTCACTGTAGGTATTCACAAAAAGTATCGGAACTTTATGTGCTTCCTGTAGACCAGTGACACAGAACTTCGACAGCCTCAGATATTTCGTATGACTCGTAACACATTCGGTGCCAAAGACGCACAGTTTAATGTCATCTCAGTCATCCGGGAGCACGCAACTAAATATACTGAATCCCATCCGGGAGCGGATTTGGCTCTCAGGGAACATCTATATATGGACGATTTGCTCAGCGGAGCAGAGTCCAAAGAAGAGGCCTTGCAACTCCAACAGGAGATAAACTACTGACAGAGGCAGGGATGGAAATTAAAAAGTGGTGAGTTAGCAAAACACAGGGAGATGCTGTTAATGACGAGCTTCTAGTCGTTTCTGCAGGGGCGTCTAAAGTCCTTGGGGTTCTATGAAAGGAGAATGATGACATTTTAACATTCAGAGGAAATTAACTCATTGAATTCGTGCGCAAAGCGCACGCTTATGGGAGCTGTCGCACGGCTCCATGATCCGATTGATCTAATATCGCCATATATCATGCAAGTGAAGTTAATTCTACAAGAAGCTCACAAGCAAAAACTGACATTTGATGAAGACTTACCCCCGCATTTGAAAAAGGGTTGGATAAAGAGGTGTGGTGAATTGAAGCAATTACAAACCTTTAAAATACATCGTTGCTACACGGCGGAACTTGATCGGATAGCATCCCAGGAATTGCATGGCTTTGCCGACGCAAGCAATTGCGCATACGCGGGAGTTGTCTATCTGAAGAGTATCGATATAAATCGTTGCAGCCAAGGCTAGACTCACGCCTATCAAGGCCTTGGAACAGATGACTATTCCGCGAAAAGAGTTAGTTGCGACGCTTTGTACAGCACGACTTGTCGACTTTGTAGCAAATCATTTAGGCCTCAACAACGTAGAAAAGTTTCTTTGGCCAGATTCTATGAGCGTTCTTCACTGGATTCACGGTGACAATTCGGAAAAGCACGGGGTCTTCATTGCAACAGACTAACAGAGATTTTGAAACTATCTACGCCGACACAGTGGGCACACATTGACGGAACCAGCAACCCTGCCGATTTACCCTCTCGAGGTTGTGACATGGTCAAGCTTGGCAGCTCGACAACTTGGCGGGAGGGTCCGGCATTTCTCCGACAGCAAAATAACTATGCACGATTCCAAAAGTCAGCTTCCAGCAACGCGGAAAGTTTCACTCTCCATGTGCAAAGTAAATCTTAAGCTTTTGATATCACAAAATATTCGTCTCTGACAAAGGCAATCCGGGTATACGCCACTTTGATGCGCTTTATTCGACGGCTCGGTAGCAAGGCGCGGCGGGGGGGGGGGGAGGGGACGCTAATCTATGCGGTCCAACCCAGTCACTCACGACATTGCCGCTACAATCTGCTCAAATACACACAGCAAAGTGCGAGTTAATGAAATAATCACAACAAAGGTGTTTTGCCTCAGCAAAAGCACAACTGCTCAATGGAAAAACATGCCGCTTTTAAACCATTCATTGACCATGGGGGCTTATCAGAGTAGGGGGTCGCCCAGAGAATATGGATGAATCATTTAAAGTGCGACATCCTGTTCTCCTTGCCGTCGACCATCTAACTCGCCTTATAATTGAGGATGCACATGTAAAAGGGGTGCGTCACTTGCGCACGGACATTGTATTTACAAACATCCGCCAGACGTTCTGGATTCTCCGGTCTCGGCAATTAACCAAAAGCGTTATCCACTCGTGTGCGATATGCGCCCGTGAGCGGGCGCAGCCGGCAGGAGCAATTGAAGCTCCATTACCAGCCGAGAGGATTGATGGTTTTACGACGGCATTTAAACACGTCGGGGTTGATTACCTCGGGCCATTCACGGTTTGTCAAGGAAAGGCTGAAGCGAAAGTGTGGATAGCATTGTTCACATGTAGTGTGACAAGGGCATTACATTTCGAGGTTGTGGAAGGATCTCACTGGAGCTGCATTGATGCTATAAAGCGTTTCGTTGGGTGTCGTGGTTTACCTGACACTACAAATTCGGGCAACGGACTAAACTTTGTTTGACCAGCGAAAGCTGTCTGTTCCCTATGGGAAGCATTAAAGAGTCCCGAAGTTCAACAATATTTCGGGTCTTCGGAAATTAAGTGGCACTTTAACGCACCAAAGGCCGCTTAGTGGGGTGGCCAATTCGAGCGATTGGTTCGTGTGGTAAAGGATTGCATCAAGAGGTCCGTTAAGGCTCACTTGCTGCCACTGTTTGCATTCCTTACACTGATCAAGGAAATTAAGGCCATAATCAACTCCAGACCTCTCACTCATATACTGGACTCACCAAGTGATAATGTACCACTAACCGCAGCTTACTTTGTAGCGTCTCGGGTTCCGATCGCGCTACCCTCGGGAGATATGACGCAGCAAGGTGCTCGAGGCGACAATATTGTAAAATTGTGGCGGGCGCGCGAAAAGATTCTTAACGTATTTTGGCGCAGGTGGCGCAACGAGTACGTTTTATACCTGCGAAGCGGTCACAAGCGGCAGGGTGCGTCTGGCAATGAGCTTAGAGTTGGGGATGTTGTAATTATCCATCAGGACAATGCACCAAGGCTCCAATGGCGACTTGGACGCATTTCAAAGATGATCAACGGTCGGGATGGCGCGCCTCGCTCCTGCGAAGTCGACACTTCCAAAGGGCCACTTCGTCGAGCGGTGCAACATCTATACAAGTTGTTCTAGCTCGGAGAGAGCTACCTGATGATCGTACCGTCATAGTGTGCAATTAATCTTATACTTGTGCCATTATTCTTGAGTCACTGTTTCGAGAACGCCTAACAGGATTGTCTCTGAGTAAAGCCTTTGATGATAGGTATCGCAACCTATTTTCATTTTAACAGTTTTATATATACTGGCGGTGTACAACAAGTTTCCTTCTCTGAACGCTATAGCTACATCGCATGAAACTCCGGGAGTGTTATGAATGTCTCCATATTAATTGGTCCGACCTACGCAATAAGTCGCTTAGAACCTCGTTTGTTGGAGCGGTCTGGTAGCGAATCAGACACCCAGGGCCGCCCTACTTTAAGACCGTGTCTGGCCCACGAGAGGGAGGCCACGCGGCAAAAGAAGAAAACGAAGTAGTAGATGTTCGAACGAGCTGTAAGAAGCATGTTGCACGTGTGAGACCCACTCTGAAACTGTTTTGTAAAAATAAATGCCCGTATAAAATAATGTTTCCGAAAACATGAACATTGCTAGAGAATTTTCCGTTGGGGAAAACTGTAGACCTAAGTGTAAGGTTGTTAAGTTAAATATTCAGCCAAATCACATGCACAGATACAGCCAAGTAGACGTTCGACCGGCTACTACGCTTCCAACCGACACAGTGCATGGTCAAATACTGAAAAATCTCTGAATTCTGTAAACAACTCACTAGAAATAACAATGTAAAAAGCCAACATTGAAAAGAAATCACATACTACTAAAACTGTTTTACGATAGTTGAAATATTTTCTATAAACATCTGCAATGTGCTATAGAGACCACGTCAATACATCCTACAAATATCGTTAGAAAGTGTGGGTATGTAGCCAATCTCAGCTCAAAAATGCCACTCTTCGAAAGTGACACAGATCTGTGTGGGAAAACCGCGTGCAGCAAAAACCATAAATGTCCCTGATTTTAAAACTTAATGACCAACCTTCGAAAACTATTTTTGTAAAGAGTAGGGTCATATTCTAAACATTGCTGCCATTGACTCATCCCACTTACTGGAGCTTTCGCTAGCGGTTCTTCCTGTCCGTAATCCTCTGAATGTATGAAGCATTTGCAACACAAATTTAAAATGTTTTACTGCACAGCGTGCGTCTTCAGTTAAGTAAACCTCGAAGAAAAACAGTTGGTATACCCGAGAGTGTCGATCTCTGAAACATTGTATGATTCAGACATATATCTCTTGGCACGCTTTTAATTGAGCGGTACTGAAAACTAAACTGGAACGCGAGATAATACCGCATACAAGCTTCTCAGAGATTGGATGGGAATATAAATTTAGTACTTTGTTACTAGGTTTGCAATACATGGATCTCATATGAAAATATGTATACGAACAGGGTTGGGTGTAGGATAGCTTAGCACATATGTGCTTAAACCGAATACTGGTTAGTAAACAATGCATTCCTTCATTCATATTCAAAACATCCGTTTCGTCACGCCTAAATACAACGTAGAGTTAACTCACCGATTAAAATGGTCTGCACAGCGCATCCGTGCATGATAGGCAACGCAAGGACCGCTGCTGATAAGAACGAGTACACACGAAATGGGACCGTTTGCGATGTCAGGCTAGTATTGGTACAGAACAGAGAGCCTAGCTATTCAGCCTAAAATCCATTTTCCTGCCACAGATCGTTGTCTTTTTAGATTGAGATTAACCATTGCCGTAATCTGTACCGCTAGTTTACAGTGTAGCTTAAAATAAAGCAAGCCAAAAACTGTACTCACAATTTTTACTATAAAACTTAAGACGTACGTGCAGTATGCTCGGGTTTTATATATATATATATATATATATATATATATATATATATATATATATATATATATATATATATATATATATATATATATATATATAGGTATATATATATATATATATATATATATATATATATATATAAATATATATATATATATATATAGGTAGTTCAACAAGTTCTTAAAATGAAAACCAAGAATTTTCCAAATATTGTTTTTATTTTTTTCTTATTCGATATACTCCCCGAGAAGCTCAATACACTTTTCCCACCGAGATTTCAGAGCATTTGTACCTCTTGAGTAGAATTCCGCGTCTTTAGACTGAAAATAGGCATTGACAGCCGCCTTAACCTCTTCATTGCTGGAAAAACGCTTTCCACAGAGACTATTCTTCAAATGCCCGAAAAAGAAATAATCAGAGTGGGCCATGTCTGGAGAATAGGAAGGTTGTTCATTAAGTTCGAACCTCAGTTGGGCCAGTTTTGCCGATGCTTGCCGCGACTTGTGTGCAGGAGCATTGTCCTGGTGAAACAGGACAACCTTCTTCTGCAAAGCGGGCCGTTTCACGATGAGTTCTTGCTTCAGGCAGTCCAACAGTCTTGCATAATATTCTTTTGTGATCTTTTTACCGCTCTCAAGGTAGTCGACTAGAATTATTCCACGTTAGTCCCAAAAAACCGTAGCCATCATCTTTCCCGCCGATGCCGTTGTCCGCACTCTCTTCGGAGGTCCTTCACCACACACCATTAGCGAGATGCTTCTTGTGTCTCGGGAGTGTAGTGATGGACCCAGCTTTCATCGACGGTCACGAATCTGCGCTAAAAATCCGACATATTTTTCGACATCTTGGCTAAATTTCGCTGTGAAGCGAAAATATGCGCGTCTTTTTGGCCTTGGTTGAGCAAATGCGGCACCCATTTTGCCCTGAGCTTTTCATCTTCAAGTTCTCGTGCAGGATGAAATGCACACTACCCAAACTGATCCCCAAGGACTCCGCTATCTCCCTAATGTTTACTCGCTTATCTGCGGCAACGGTTTTCAATTTTTCCGTTTTTCTCATTTTTTTAAGATCACGCCAATACGTTGCACGGGAAAAGCGATCAAACGAAATCGCAACTGCCAATCACCATAATATTTTGACTGCTAGCAGTCGAAAAGTTGCCGTTTCCAATAGCGGTGAAAGCGCGCCAAAAATTCGATTGGTAAACATTGATTTGAAGGTGGTAGTTTCCACAAACACTACCAAGCATCTCCAAATGCTGAAATAACAACTTGGCGCTATTCAGTACAAATTATGCGGTCGGCCAAAGGGTCTAGTTCGTGCAGTTCTTACGCGAAGAAGCGATACAACGATTAATGGGACGACTACTTCTTCGAGTGAGCCGTTCATTGATCGGCTACTCTTATTGTGCAGTGAGTTGCATAGACTACCCGCTCACTAGACTGGAATCGAAAGCTGGCATCATTTACATCTGGTTTGATAAAATCGACGAAACAGACTCCGCGGTGCAGTTATCGACTTTCCTCGATATTCCGGTGGTGGCTAAATGCAACGATCTCGATGTATACCGCGCCAAAATAAACGGGGCTGGCAAAGGTTTTACTGCTAAAGACAATAAGCCTGCTCTTAGCAAGGTTGGTGTCGTCTCGGCGAGAAGAGAGAAGGTTATAAAAGGGAAAGTATCCATCGCGACATCAAGTGCCACTCACTACCCTAATTTAATAAGGTTTCGCCGACTGACGTGTTTCTTGGTTTTAGATTACATAGTCACTATGTATGCGGCATACATAAGAGTCACTGTGTGTGCCCCTTGCTCCTGCTAGAAGTGTTTGAGGCTAGGCCACATTGTAAAAAAATGAATGCTGTAATGAAGTTACGTGCAAAATATGTCCTGCCCTAGATAGCTATGCGAAATAGTGAAGCGCAAAGCCCTGACGAAGTGCCGCTTGTTGAAAGGCGTCAGATCAGAGCATCCTGGGCGGATCCCAAATCAAAGTAGTCGACTCGTCGTAGCAGACTGTTACACCTGACTTCTCATCCGCTCCAAATTCCTCATCTGAATCATTCGCATTATCTCCGTCTACCTATACTGCTATGGTAAGATCACTGATCGTGGAAACCTTGTCTAGCAGCGACGTTCGTTTAAACCTACCGGGACTAACATCTCTTCCTGAAAAGCAGAGTCGAACCGTAGACAAACGGGCTACAAGTACTCTTTGCAAGCCCCTTCCATTACAGTAATCACGCACCTCTGCCATTCGTATAAAAAAAATCGTAAACAATATGTATACGTACAAGGTTGCATGAAATATCGACCGAGTGTGAATGTGCGTAAGCTATGAGGAAAATCTGTATTATTTCTAACAGTGTACAAAATCAATATTGCTGGTGAAAGTGGTGTAGGAGAGCTGTACTACATATGTGCTTCAATCATCTGGATCTTTTTGTAGTGCCAGGTGATCAACGGCTTTGCGCGATATGGATCGTGAGGCACACGCCACGCACACTAAAAGGTACACTGCATCAAAATGCATTGTTTTTAGGCAATTTTGGTGTATAATTTAGATCTTTAAAACTGGCAGTGCCTGTGTTGAACTTCCTGAAGTTTGAATGTTAATCAGTCTACGAAACGCCTGAGTTTGCTAACATCGGAAGAACCAGCAATCAAAACACTTTTTACTGTCCAAGGGCGTGTCGGCGGCGCACATTTGTTGGTGCGCTCTTCCGTAGCCACTGTTGCGGCATTGTCGGAAAGGAAAAAGTCGAAAAAGAAAAAAATTAACGAGCGTTTCTTCCTCCTATTTGCCTTCATGTTCTCATGTCGCACATTGTTCTTCTTGGCGACGTGTTGTTGTTGTTGTTGCTGCGGCACCCCCAGCAGATCGCCACTGCTGGCAGCGTTACCATCGCCTGCTTCTCTCTCCGAGCCTGCTGATCTCTCCACGATGTCGACGAGATGTTGTTCCACGCCGGCGATGCTGCTGCAGAAGGAAGCCAGTTTCTAGCTGACACAAGCATCATTGCGATTTAGCCAACTGGGTTCTATATCAGTTGCCTCCTTCCTCTGGTCGAGCCCGGTGGCGTGGTGGATTGAGTCTCCGTCCCGCAACCGGAGGAGACACATAAGTGCGCGGGTTCGAGCCCCACCGTTGCACATTTGTATTTATGGGGGTCCGTCCGTGAAGCAATGTGAAAAACAGTTCCGTGGACGTTAAATCTTGGCTGAGGATCAGCCCGAAAACTTTACTTGCCTCCTTGCCCTCCATATCTCTCACTCTTTATTTCAGACACTCGACCCTATTGAGCATCCGGTCGGTCGAGAGTCGAATCGAAAAGCATCGACGGTCGGATCTCGACAGGAGAGCGGAGGACAGGAAATCACACACCGACGTAGCGCCAAATTTAGCCAACTCTTTTAGTTGGATGTTTTTAAAGAACCAGTCGAGCTGGTGGCCAATTGATTTATCGTAGAGGACGCCGGTTAGGGCATACCGCTCTCAGCCAGTAATTTGACTGGGAAATTGTCCGTAGACTGGTGCCTCTTTAGTGGAAAGGCAGTGTTCTTGTTTGAATGCAATTGGTTTTATCGATTCAGCTAGGATCTCATGCGTGACGGATATATGTTGCAGATTCAGTCGTAACCTATTTACGGCTAGCGGGAATTTGACGTTTTGCGATTTTATACGATTACGATTGTCGTCCTACAACAGCAGGTAATTATAATTTTAATTGATGCGGCAGTACGAGTGAATGCATTATGGCGTTTCCAGCGTGAAATTCAACGACCAAAAAGCAGTAAAATATGTTCTGATTTCTAACTGTGAAGGGTTAATAAATCCTATTAACCCTCTGCATTTCCCCGCAGGAATTCAACCGGCCGATACTCATCGCCTGATGGCAGCCGCATACGGGGGAGAGTGTGCGTCCGACAGGTCACTGACAAAGTGGAGTGCCAGGAGAGTTTGAGTGATAAGCGAGACCAGATCAGGCAAACACTTTAGAGAAAGAGTGCCGCCGTCTGCGGTAAAATCCTACACTCAGGAATGAAGACGAGCGGCGGCGGAACGTAACCCACTCCTCCTATGCCAGGAGGAGTGCGACGGACTGCAGGGCGGTGCTCTAGACGCAATCTCCGGAGGCTTAGACCAAACATTGAAGAATGGCTAAATCGGTACGTGTGAGGTATCGGGAATACCAGTTACCTGTTCAGGATCGGGAATACCAGTCCTACCTGTCGCCCATATGATGACTTCGGCGGAAGCATGGAGGGAGGCGACGAACTTGTTCGACACTCAAGACAGCCAAGGAATCGACCAGGCGGGAGAGGTTGAGCGGATCTTTCGGGATAGTGGTCGAGACGACGAGCCGAAGGCAGGGGGAGGGGGTGGGGAGCAGCCAGGCCCTCATGGTCTCGACGCACCCTCACAGGACGGATTACAAAATGGCATCCCCCTATCCAACCGCAGGTAGACATGCGGGATGATAGTCAGAGATAGAGCTGATTGAAGGAGAACGGCAGAGATGCATCTCCCACGGCTTCGAAGTAATGCCAAAGTAATGCCGAGCCTGGGGAGGTGGAGAGGAATCCGGGTTTAGTGGGTTTGCGAGTCTCACACGAGTCACGCAAGCTGCTAGTGGCGCATGTGCATCATGCATTCCCGAAACCTCCCAGAAAAAAATAAAGATCGGAAAGTCTTTCAGCCCCACGTGGGTCCGGTGAACTTGAGAATACCTCAGAACTAATATTTTTAAAATGTCCAGCATGTTTGGAGGAGTGTGCCTCTGCTGTGCTTTAAAAAAATCTATACCGAATACGTCGGGGTCGAGCCTGCCCGGCATCTGCACGTTAATACATGAGCCCATGCCCCAGTGGCTTAAAGTGACGAAAATTTTTAAATGTACTTACGTCAACATCTAGGGCAAACAACCGCCCCACCACGCGCATTCTTCAGGCCTCCTGGGAAGAAACTAGCCACGAGTAGACTCGCACTACCCTGACCTTTAGGTTAAGTAAACAACCTGAAGAGGAGATCGGCGTTTATGCAATACGAAAAATGTAAGTAGTGATGGTAGGGGCTAACGCTGGGAAAGTGTAGAGACTTGTGCACGTCACGTTGGGTTACCAACTCGTAAATGCAGTCGGGTGCGCAGTAGGTTCCAAGGAAGCTCAGCAAACCACAAAGGAAACCGGGTATGCGTAGCGCTAGCGCTGCAACAGCTGTTCCGGTATAATAAAGACCACGCTTTTTTGGTGCGGATCATTACCGGCGGCGAGAGTAAGTGCCGTCACATTAAGTCAGAAGCAAAGCAAGCCAGCATGCAATTGAAGTATGCGTCATTATTTCTTCTTGAATAATTTAAAGCTGTGCCCACTGCATGAAAAGTGAAGTTCACCGCCCTTATTGCCGTCCGAGAGTTAATACTCATCGAGCTTCTCAAGCGCGAAAAAATAATAACAGTGACGTGTACTGTGGGACCATCAATAGCTCAATGGATGGTTCCACAGTTCACGTCTTCTACCCTCTAAGAGTAAAGGGCCTGGGCTGCTACGCAGAGAGTAATTTTGCTTCACTGAAGGACGCGTCAGCACGTTCTCAGGGTTACACAAAATGTACTAGCTGAGTCCAAGCGGGAACAGTTTGGGTATCCTTCTTACAGCCCGGACATAGGTCCATCAGTTTGGTCCACTAAACAAAATCTCAAAGGAAGGCGTTTAAACTCGGACGGGGAACTGAAAGACCCAGTGGACAACTGGGCATTGTCACAGCCGCAGGAATTCTATAAACAGGGAACCCTTTGGCTTGTCCTTAGGAGATCGTTGTGGTCATGCCTTTGGTGACTACTCTTGATCAAAGGTTTTTAATACACGTACAATGTGGCTTTGTAAATTATTATTTAAAAAAAGGCAAACATACGACCAATGGCGGCCGCAAAGAGGCAATTGTTCGACTGTTCGTTTCTGTAGAGTGGATTTAAAGTACAGCGGACATTTTTTACTTGATTCCGACATCACTGAAGGCAACATAGTCATGTGCGTTGAGTTAGCTGCGTTGCTGAAGGCATATTTACTGATTAGAATATTTCAACCTTCCGTTTAAGTTCTGGGCAAATCTGAATCTACGAGATTTATCTAGCGCTGACAAGACGTTTGTGTAAACTTTGTTTTTGAAAACATGTTTATCCAACTAATGCATACAATTACTCCTGCAGCCGCGATGTCTTCCAGCAAGCTTAATTTGACGCTAAGGTGGCCTTGATACTGCAAATTCATGACGCACCAATTGGCAATCATCACAAATCATTAGACTGTAGCCTAAGGCTCTCTACTGGCATAGCGTAACCGAACCATTAAAAACTTCTGAATTTCCTACTATGATAAAAATTCTATAAACGGCTTATCTTATTTAAACTCTAACCACTAGATATATAAACAACTTATCTAATTTATTCTATAACCACCAGATCCTTTATTTTAGCAATCTCAACTTCCTTGCACGAAGTAGCATCTCTGGTTATTATCCCAACTCCCTCAAACCTGTTTTCCCCATTGTCCGCACAAGTGCGTTTCCGTTACTATCATGATATCGACATACCTTATTTTTAGTAACTTATATAGTTCTTCCCACTTTCCATTTCGCCTCCCTCCTCTGATGTTTAACATATATATATATATATATATATATATATATATATATATATATATATATATATATATAGTGTTGTACTCAAGAAAAAGAAGTGTATCTGTATGTTAATTCATAATATTGTGTGTAGTATTATATTGCGAATATTTTTATTAGCCTCTAGCTTATATAACTATATGAGTCGTTTTACTGCCTGGCCTGAGGCTGTTCTGATGGTGCAGGACCTCAGCTTGAGATCCAATCTCTCTCCCCCCGAAAGAGCGGGCCTTCACGGGGAAGAAATGCTGTACAATGCAAATATTGCCTATGTTATTGGGTCAACTAATGATTGCTTCTATCAAATAGGCTGATAGGTGTTGTAAATAGTCTGCTGTGAATAGCGTTCGGAAATAAAATAGTCTTAATTGTTAGTGCTTACATTGTTTTGAAAATATTGTCACTGAAATGTCAGAAGGGTCTTTTAAAAATCTGGAAAAGAGGTTGAGGGCTAGGTTGAGGGCCTTACGTTGTCTAAACTGGCTAAGACAACTGAGATCGGTCGTGGATTTATCATAATTTTAATGACGGTCAAAATAGCAGCTAATGCTCTGAAAGAGGGGAATTGGTGCCCAGCACTTTACAAAGAGAACATATAACGGTTTCTCCCAAGAACCAACGTGTCAAGAGAAACGTTCTGTTATAAAGTCCGACTATATATCTGAAAAGGCAAGTAGGTTTTGAATATACGAATTATCATATTTTGAAAGATTCGCCCGATTTATCATATTTAGTTTCCCCTCTAAATGTACGTACATTGTCTGAAAGTACCTTCCACACTGCTGTGTGTCAGTCTAGAAATTTTCTAAAGGCAAGAAAGTTCTAGCAAGAATTCTGAGTAAGTGTGGGACCAATTTGAAATGTTGTTACCGCGAACGAAAAGAGTTATGTCGTTTTTTAATCTTTTACCGTACCGTTTCTAACAACTATGTTGGTTTAAATTAATCCATCAAAGTTAATGCTGGCGTATGTGAATGTCGGTGTCTGCTCTAGTCATAAAACTGGCAATTGATTGATCTGTTTAGGCGCTGGCTCATAAATATTGTTTATTTCGCAATAACATTGCATTTCAAGACCGTACATAATTACAATGCAATCGTCATTATATACAGTTTGAACATTTCAGCGACCGTCCCCCCGGGCAAGAAAGTGCAAAGACCGCCGATGGGTCTGGCAGCTCGCTGCGTGGTATATAGCGCATATCTGCGAGCAGAACCGGCAACGACATTGATCGCCACCTTGGTGAAATCCTTGAGTCGAACACACTGGAAAGTGATGATACCCATGTACAATGTACCTTGTGTACACGTGCCGGCTAGTGCATGCCATTCCATTCCAAAGCTCCCTGGCGAGTTACACACATAACTGCGCTACCTCAGCCGAGGCCTCGGTCACTTTGCCCTGTCACTCTAACAAAAATTGTTGAAGTGGTTCAGTAATAGGTGACCTAAGCCTGACTCTGATTGTTTCCACTGCCGGCCCGCAGCCCGCTAGCAAGTACACAAAGCGGCTTCTTGTCGCCCGCGGCAAGCAAAGAGCGCGCTTCATATATATTGTGAAACATCTTTCTAGCTGCGCAAAATTTGCCGCTGAAAGATGGCCCCAAGCCCCTGCCAAGGCTCAACATTGGCACAATCTTAAGCTCATAAAGACGCACGGCCGCACTCACAGACAGTCGTCGAGGGTCTCTCACCTCTGTGTGAATAGAGGTAATAGCCGCTCGACACCTGTCGCCGATGTGCTGGGTAAGGGTCGTTCCCGTATAGTGTAGCCTCAGACCCAAATACGGGAAAGAGTTGACAAACTCCAGCGGTTGGCCACAACAGGGTATTACGTCTGCTGCGGCCAATCGACCCCCACGGCGAAACTTCATGGCTTTCGTCTTCCGCGCATTTATTTGCAGGCCCTTACGGTGAAGGTAACTTTCGACGTCGCCGACAATTCGACGAATAGCACCGCGGTCCCGGTGGGCCACTACTATGTCATCCGCATACATGACGACGACGGCGTTTCTAAACTCCTCCCGCCATGGCGAGCTAGGTCTGCGATGAGCAAGGAGAATGCCAGGCAACTAAGAGGGTCCCTTTGGGGGGTCTTTACGTTTTGACAGAGCTGCAAGGTGTCTTCGCCCCTTACGTTTAGTTCAAGGCGGTCTTCAGCAAAGAAGCTGGAGAGCACTCGTAGGAAAGAACCACTCACCCCAGCATGTCGAAATGAATCGACTAGTAGGTGACGGGGAGCTTTGTCGAAGGCCTTGACACAATCGATAAAGACGGCGTACAAGTGACCCCCGGGCACAGCCAGCACCCGTTCAACTTCCGACTGGAGTACGTGGATCGCGTCTTGTGTACCTCGACCTTTCCTGAATCCGAATTGTTCCGGAGGTAAGGCCTTCTCCACAGTTGGAAGCGCCCTTGAGATAATCAACTTGGCGAAGATTTTCTTGAGAGTGCGTTCCGACGCGATACCCCGATAGAGATTTGGATCGTCCACGTTGTCACCGTTTTTACCCTTGAATAGCAGAGTAAGCTTGGCCTCGTGCCAAACCTGGGGTATGTGTCCCCCGCTGAGTATCTGATTAAACAGCTTACACAGCTCCTCCGCTAAAACATCGGACGACTTAGCCCAATGTTCGTAATAGATCCCATCAGGACCACTACTCTTTTTCTTGGGTAACCCGCGCAAGATCTGCACAACTTCCTCCACCGTAAACGGCGAATTCATGTCGTGCTGCTCCAGAGTGAGCAGTTGCTCAATAACTGGGTTAGGCGCGGGGGCGTTTGCATCGAACAGAAGCTGCTAGATACGGCCTCCCCGATTGGCGACCGCTCATTTTCGGGGCCCGACTTTTTGCCCTCAAGATGGGTGGCTGCGTAAGGCCTATTGCATGCTCATCCGCAATCCGGAGGCTGGCGGCAAATATCTGCATCTTTAAAAACAAGGCAGACATTTCATGTGCTCTTAGTTCAGAGCTCAGGTTTGCGACACCGGGAGGACGCGAGGGTGCGTTTAACTCGGTCCTTCCTGAAGTTTTGCTTCGGAGCCACTTTTGCAATCAATCTTGGCTTCAGAAACGCCTTTAACACTATTTGGAGGGATTACTTCTTGAATGCGGTTGAAGCTTGGGCCATAAGTATGTTCCACCAGATGGAACTAGCTTAAAAGAAGCCATCTTGCATTCTCCTGCCGCATAATACCATTATGTCGCAAACTGGGGTGCAGCAGGGTGACCCATTGGGTGCCCTCTGGTCTGCCTAGCTAAGGAGTTGTCGACTCTGTTGAGCGCCCCCAAAAACGTATGGTACTTGGACGACAGTGTTCTGAGCGGGGCACCTGATGCAGTTCTGAGGGACATCCACAAAGTCATTGAGTCCACAGAAAGAAGTGGCCTGACCCAAAATCCTGCAAAGTTTGAGGTTCATGTCGTAGGAAGTGCTTCTGACTCTGAAGTGCTGGAGGCTCTCCCAGGGTGCAGGATTATGGGTACGGATCTAGCGTTGCTAGGCATTCCCCTATTCCCGGAGGGAGTTCCGGCAGTTCTCGAGAGGTAGCTGCAGAACCTAGAGCATGCGATGTTACGCACTTAATTGGGTAGGATCTCACAGTGGCCTTTTTCCTCTGAGATCTTCATTTTCGGCCCTACGTGTCAATCACTTGTTTCGAGGTGCAGACTGCTTTTGGGGGGAGCTAGGGTTGTCTGATGATATTGTCCTATCGAAGATTGTCCTGGTAGCTTCCTTCCGCAGGGTTATGCAACAACATGTTGAATGCGGTTAAAGCTTGGGCCATAAGTATGTTCCACCAGGTGGAACTAGCTTAAAAGAAGCCATCTTGCCTTCTCCTGCCGCATAATACCATTATGTCGCAAACTGGGGTGCAGCAGGGTGACCTATTGGGTGCCCTCTGGTCTGCCTAGCTAAGGAGTTGTCGACTCTGTTGAGCGCCCCCAAAAACGTATGGTACTTGGACGACAGTGTTCTGAGCGGGGCACCTGATGCAGTTCTGAGGGACATCCACAAAGTCATTTAGTCCACAGAAGGAAGTGGCCTGACCCAAAATCCTGCAAAGTTTGAGGTTCATGTCGTAGGAAGTGCTTCTGACTCTGAAGTGCTGGAGGCTCTCCCAGGGTGCAGGATTCTACGGGTCTAGCGTTGCTAGGCATTCCCCTATTCCCGCAGGGAGTTCCGGCAGTTCTCGAGAGGTAGCTGCAGAAGCTAGAGCATGCGATGTCACGCACTCAATTGGGTAGGATCTCACAGAGGCCTTTTTCTTTTGAGATCTTCATTTTCGGCCCTACATCTCAATCACTTGTTTCGAGGTGCAGACTGCTTTTGGCGGGAGTTAGGGTTGTCTGATGATATTGTCCTATCGAAGATTGTCCTGGTAGCTTCCCTCCGCAGGGTTATGCAACCGGCTAATTTACTTTTCGATGCAGTCGCCCTTACGGTCCTAGAAGCTCAATTTAGAAACAAACCGCCGTAGAGCAGTTGCCCTGTCCGGACACGAGCCCGCCGAAGCCGGACGCCAGAGAGATTGGTCGGCAACTTTAAATAAGCAAAATGTTAAAAATCTCATCGCGGGAAGCGCCACGGACGCTGAAAGAGCCAGGCTGCGCGCCGTGTTCTCCAAAGGGATTGGAATGCTCTTAAATAACGAGTGGGTGAGAACCGTTTGGGGACTTCGTTTGGGGACGGACCTTGTGCGCGCCCACACTTGCGTCTGTGGAGACGTTGTCCGGCCCGACGGACGCCACGGCCTATCCTGTATCGTCAGCGCAGGTGGGCAAGCCAGACATCAAGCCCTGAACAAAATGTTCGGCGTTACGATCCAGTAGCTTACACTGCGTCCTGGAACTCGTCGGACTGGACAGGGAAGACGGGAAGAGACCTGACGGTCTAACCTTAACCCCGTTCGTGAACGGTTGCATGCTGGTTTGGGACGCGATAGTTACTGACTCATTAGCCCAATTCAATTATCAGTGCTGGCGCGGTCCGGGGCCGGGCATGCGTCAGCTCTCGCCAAGGCAGGCAAGGTAAGAAAATACTTTCTAAGAACATCTTTCATTTCTTCGGATATCCGTACGGGTTTTGCCACAAAAAGTCGGGAAGCGATTAGTTCTAGCCGGTGGTTACAAGCGAGCGGATGATTTTCTCAGACAGAGCTTGTCGTTGGATGTGCACCGAGGCAACGCGGTCTCGGTCCGAACCCTGCAGAGATGGTTGGTCTCTACATTGGACCCTTCGTGAAGGTGCACAGGGACCCAAGTCTCATGTTTCCACCAATGGTGATTGATTACAATGAACAAAGATATATATATATATATATATATATATGAAAAATACAGCTATCCATGTTGGCCACATTACACACATTTAATATCTTTAATCGTGTAAAGACATGTTTCGAATTATTTTAAAACACAAAATTTCTAAATTTCACACAGCTCCACCGCGAAAGAAGAATATACTTAATACTCGGTAAACTTCCCGTTAAGTCGGATGAACTCAAAAATATGGTTTGGTATAGCGTTTAAGAAGTTTCAGATAACGTCTTATGAGAGCTGGCCCCAAGTCGTCACAAGGTTCTACTTGAATCGAAAACTGTTTTTCGTCGGTGTAAACCTTTCGAGCAAGCCATCTCTACACATTCTTGATGATATTTGGATCAGGTGAGACTGTAGGCCAACGTAGGACCTCAATGTGAGGTTGTTTGAACCAGCTTCCGATCAGCCTGGCGGTGTGAATCGGAGCGTTATAGCGTTGAAAAACACTTCTAGTAGATCCCAAAAGAGCCTTGAATCGCGCCTGATACCCGACAGCGGTCCAGATCACCACCGAACCGCCACCTGAGTGAAGTTTCAAGAAAATTTGTTCTTTCTTGCTTACATCGTGGAAATAATAGTTAAATCCATTCGGTCCAGCAAAGTTAAACGTTTTTCATCCGAAAAGAGCACTCCGTGCCACTCAGTGGTCCATGACATCGTATCGTGGGCCAAGGCGAGCTTTCAACGTTCAGCGGACAATTGTGGTTTTCTCTGAACAAGGTAGCTTTATTTATATAGTTTCGCTATGTTAGCACTTTGGAGTGGACAAATGTCTCCGCTTGTTAAGTGACAGTTAAGTGTTACAGCGAGATGTAATTAACTATCAACACTAGGGCTTGTGGGGAGCGCTACCAGTCGAGCTTATCCTCGAGGCAGCCCCTCATTGTGCCCATTATTGCTGCCGCATTGCCGCGTTGAACTGCCAGCGATAGTCGCTGAAGTAGAAACTCAAGTGCTCTTTTTCCCCTGTCGCCAGTTCAATTTGTTTGCCAATCTTCTGTAAAAGCGACCATGCCTCAGGGCCGGGTCCCCCGAGTGTCTCGAAACTGATAAGAGGTCTGCTTTTGTTTCCGTCGAGCCGTAAAGTAAGCTTAAACGTCGTTATTTCACCTAATTCACTCGCTAAGACATGCTTGCTAGTGGCTGTATAATTTCCTCGCGGTGTAGCTGTGTCAAATATAGAGATCTCGTGTTTCAAAGTAATTCGAGACCCCACATGTCGATGAAAGTCTCCGCTGTTACTCTAAGCATGTATCACTGTAGTTTTTACACGACTGGATATAATAAATGTGTGTAATGTGGTAAAAGATGAACAAAAAGTTTAAAATAAAAAAAAGTCCTGCATGCGCCCGAGAAATATGTGTTCTGGATCCCACCCACTTATTTGCTTACAAAACGACGCATGAGAAACTTCCAAAAAAATCCAGAGCGGCAAGACTACCAATTAATTTTGCGACGGCCCCAGAATAAGTCATTGAAAAAGGGTCCAGGGCGACTTATTGCCGACTTGCCACACTTACCGTCGTATCGCGTGTTTGATCCTGGCGTAGAGCCAGGCAGTTCTTTGGGAGAGTACAATCGCCCGCTCCAATCCGTTATGTTCATTCATATACTCGTTAAATACTAAGCTGCTTCGCTTTGGAACAGGCAACGCATTTTAATGTACGGTAACATTGTTCTTTTTTGTTCAGTGAAAACGATACCAATAGCTTTACTGAAATTGAAATTGCCTGATAGCCTGACAAAACTATGGCATTATGGATCCGATCCCACAACGCTCGTCTGCACTAACCTGAGAAAATTAAAGTCCGTAGCCGAAATCTTATTAGGAAGATGTCCGTTCCACGATTAGCAGTAGCAGCAAAGAGAACCAGCTGCAATGATTTCTACCACGACTTGAGCATAGTTCGACTCTCTATTGAATATCGAACAGTTCGTACTGTTTTAACAACTAATATAAATCAAGAAGTAAGAACACAGAGCCGTTTGTGCAGAATGCGGACGGACATCGGTACCTTCGACCTTAACAATTATATTATATAATTTTTCGCAGATATTAACGGGGAAAAACGTTCGGAGCTGCTGTTGTCGCATAGCGCCTGCGCCATAAGATATATGATGGCACGGTCAGACATAAAGAGCTTACCTTTAGTTATAGACAAGAGAAACTTGTACCTCTTACATAGTAGCAGATCAAAGCTAATCTACGTATCTTGTATTCATACTAGAGTTTAAAGCTAGAGAAGTTTGGCCGCCAATTGTAGAATATAGGACCCACTTCATTTCAGGCGAAAGTATCTTATTTAACACACCTTAATACTATTAGTTTGGTAACATTTAGAATCTTCCCGTAAAAACGGGTCTTGTTTGTTTCGTGCAATGTTTTGTCCAACAATCATTAAAGAAACGTAAATAATCTGACGGTTCTGCTCAAGTTATTGATTTAATTTAATGATGTAGAACCGATACTAATTGGTTCTACATCATGAAAACGTTCTGTAAAGTCTAGACAAAGACACACCCAGTTTATCAATAGGCTGTTTTTTATAGCTCCGCGTCAGTGAGACTGCAGCCAAATACCCTTCACGAATAGTTGTACTACTGATTGCGACGAGCAGATAGTGAATAGTAGAAGAGATACGTGATTAAAATAAATCTTTTTTTCTATAAATAATAGCAAATTAAACAGTTTCCACCTGCAAATATGAGCCAATCCTTGCTACGGATGCCCTGGGAAGATGCTAAATGAGAGGTGACAGAGCAGGTTTAGCCGGGTTAGACGGGAGAGCGAAACCCCTCTCTATTCTACCTACGAGTCCGGACAAATGGCGACCAACCCCACATGAGACCCCAGGAGCGTCATGTCTGCTGCCTCGAACAGTTTGACATTAAAAATACCAGCCTCAAGCCGCTATAGAGACTAAAAGGGTGCGATGATTGACCAGAACACAAAAAGCCCTACATAGTACAATACAATATTATAGAGCACATCTTTATTGCAACTAAGGGCGGAGGGGATAAGGACCAGCCTAACAACTATGGTGGCATAACTCCAAAGGTGCGTGCAGTAGAAACGGTACATTGATTATCAAAGAGTTGTGGGCAATTTTAGTCCGCGGAGCCTGCATTGCGGCAGTCATGTTTTGACTAATTAAAAGGGCAGCAAGTGGGGCAAGATGTGCATCAGTTACAATTAGAGAGCACATATGATGAAGCGTTTTTATAATTAGTTTTACAGATATATGCATATTTATATAACTCAAACGTGGTCGTTTGGTTTACATTTTGGCGGAGGCAAACCGACCCCGTAACGCATATCCAGTATTTTGCATCGTGGGTGATCTCAACCGAACAGCCAGTCACGGCGATGATATTTATTTGTGTTCTCTTTCTACCAGTGAGGTAGTGCTGGTGAGATATTCTCTAAAATAAGTTTGAAATAGTGCGCTTCCGGCCGTACTGGCCTCCTTCCCAAAGGCTTCCTCCAGCCAGACACGAGAACTAGACCGTCGGTGTACGTCAGGGTCCTTACTCTTCTGGCAAGTCGTTCAATGGTATTTGATGATGCTATCCTTCGTGTGAAGTGCACTATGTACGCAAAATGAGTAAATAAAGTTGTTTTTGTCTTGAATGGTTTTCCCATTGTTCGTTGCAACACATTGTTCAACGGGCCCAACGTAAACGGTTTGTTAGATTTGGTAACGTCATACCGCTTGCATAGGTGTTCGGCGTAACTCTGGAGGGCATTTAGATTATTGCCAGGTATAATTACATATACGTATCATAAAAAAAAAAAAAAATATATATATATATATATATATATATATATATTTAATTATAAATACCATCATAGAGACCACTTGCGTACAAAATAGCGGGTTGTGCACTTTCTCGAATATAGTATTCGATCATGTGAAAGATCAAGTTTGAATTTAAACTGCCCGCTACGAATGTTATATTGGCACTATTTCTATTGCAGATGGCGAGCTTTTTCCCGCCTTCGAGGAACCACCGAGGAGTGTAAAGATTCTCACATCCCATCTTGCTAAACCTTGGCCTCTGCATTTACAAAAGCAATACATTGCTAATGGTGAACTGATTGCTCGTTTCCACGGAGGCGACGACCTCTTTAATGAAACCGGCGACCCCGAGCTCGATCAGTAGGTGTTTTCATGCGAAGAAGCGACCTCGTGCATCCATGAAGTCTGTTCTCCGCAAAATAGATTAATCCACCTTAGACAAGCATGATCAAATATTATTCCACTAACGGCACAATTGTAGGCGGTACCCTTTGGTAAGCTAGCAGAACGCGGCCAATGAACGGTTTTGTTGTTTACGTAATTTTAAAGGTATGCACTTTAGCTTGTGTGTTTATTTGACAATTCTAAACATGTATTTTTGAGAGCAGTCTATCGAACAACATGCAGACTTGTTTAGAGAGAACCTCTAATGTCAGGAATTATTACTTGCTACAAGTTGTGTAATTATTTTTGCTTCTATAGGTGTCTTTGCCCAACACCGACACACGTAAAGGGGACGTTCGACGCAAGTCAGTCTAAGACTTCAATATCTTCCATGACGGTGTACTCGTTACCGCTTGTGCTTAGCCTGCCTCACTTCCTTCATGGAGATCCTGCTCTGCATGCCAACGTCAGCGGTTTGCACCCTGATGAGAACAAGCACCGTTTCTACATTGACGTCCATGCTGTGCGTTTGTCACTTTTTGATAGCGTGTACTTAACTTAATAACGTTTTGTTTTGATATTTAATACGTTGACGTTGCGTTTTGTTCCCGCGTGTGATGGTAGTACATGTTTGTCTCTTGTCTGCATCCATATATGCAGAATAATTAATGCTCTTATATTACTAGCATTACATAATGTGATTTTGAGTTACTAAGTGTATTTGGCACACTCTTCCTTTCACGCAACCTACTTGGCGGGCAACGGGCCGCTGGTGTTTTGATCCATGCGACATTTGTTTTGTAACTGATAAACTACTTATGTGGAGCAATACAGCATCAAGCAACTTGTGTTTCTTTTTATAAAAACCTCTAACGGAAATTACTGTTTGCTGGCGGCAGTGGTCAGAAAAGTACGCACCAAATACGAGAGAAACTTACGCCTAGCGACACGACTTAGGTAAAACTTTCGCATTGCGAGCTTCGAAAATCCGAGAATGACTCTCAAACAAGCGCATTAACAACAAAAAGTAGCGTTTGGTACAAATTTAGGAGAGGTAGTGCTATCAGTTTTTACTTCTATAAAGACTAACATGGAATAGCGAACATCTGTAACCACCAACCGCAAAAGGAACTGGTACAAACTTCCCAGACCCTCATACCAAGATATTGACTGGCCGGCAAGATTTCCGGTCTTATTTTACTTGTATCTCTTTTTATGGGTTTTGTAAAGAACCGCGTCTACAAGGATACTCTCAAATAAATTCCGCTGAAAGACC
This sequence comes from Dermanyssus gallinae, assembly GCA_003439945.1. Lineage (NCBI taxonomy): Eukaryota > Metazoa > Arthropoda > Arachnida > Mesostigmata > Dermanyssidae > Dermanyssus > Dermanyssus gallinae. Next base: position 70,975 of record QVRM01003630.1, read on the forward strand.
GTACTCGCAAATTTAATGCCGAAATAGACCACTAAATGTGTCATTGTCATCTAGTCTACTACCTGCATGTGGCAGGATGGCATTCGTCAGAGTCTACTACCTGCATGTGGCAGGATGGCATTCGTCATATTTCACATATAACCCTAATACCACAAATATTCCAGTAATGTAGGTTAAAGGATCACCAGGTTTTTAGTGGGTTCAAAAGTTTCACACTACCCAGACCAAATAGTGTATTATGCATTTTTGTTCCTGGCCCCCTGTAAAAATAGTAACATATAACCCTAAGTTTAGAATAGAAACAGGATTCCGCTAGAGCCATGGCTCCGGACGTTGTTCACTACGGTGAGGTGTGTGCTTAATTAACGACACGACTAATTGGCTGGAGAGCCCGCGAACGGCTTAAAATAAAAACAACAACTCGGAAAGTAGGGTGAAAAGCCACAAATATACCAAAACACGCAATTTATTTAACAGTTAAGGTTCAACATAAATCTATTTCCTCTCTACATGCTCGCATGGCTGACTGAAGATGCCGTGAAACGCTTTGGGAAATTCGTGCGCTATATTGTTAAGAACCAATGTCACATTTGCTTGAATCGATATCGCGTCGTCAGAACACTTCTCCTTGATAGCAGATTGAGTTCTAGCCGCGGTAAGGGCAATATTCTGCATTGATTAAGTATGAGCATAAAGAAAATTGTAAAACATATTAACACATCCAGGAAGATTTGTAGTATAAATAATAAACAGACATATCTAGTAGGGATAATATTAGTCAAGCTACGAGAGCTCTAAGAGCAGATTTAGAGTTTAAATATAAAAGCATTTAAATCTATGCAGTGTATCTGGCCAACGCGTATTGAGCGTTCAACAACTGGAGCATGTAGCTTTTACAGGGGTTGTGCTCCTAGGCACGACTGAAACTGTTGACTCACTCAGTTGTGCTGAGGAATTTTATAGACGGTTGTTATCATAACGCCCTTAACGCGTTTGCAGAATATTGGTCAGGATATAGGCGGCCTGCTTGTACGGCTAGAGTTCGTTCCCGACGGAACTCATAAACTGGTAAATCGCAGTTTGGCTTGTATTCCAAGCTGTGAAGTCTGCAAGAAAGCGTCTGAAGAATGGCAACAAACAGAGAAAAAAAATATATATATATATATATATATACATATAAAGTGTGTTGCAAAAAATAGCAACTCATGTTTTTTGGTGATAATTTCGGCTTGGTTTACTTGAATGGTGATGTACATGACGAAACACGAGTATGGTGTTCATTTCGTTGCAATCTCACAATCGGTTCATACAAAAAATAAAAAAGTGTGAAAAAACAGTGTTGCAAAATATTAGCAACAATAACGCCGTACGGCGTATTCGATTCTTAGCAGGGCTGTATGACTTATTTGATACTGCATATTCTATTCTTGAAACGGGGTTTTCGTCCTTTCTTCTGAATCAAATCGTAAACTTAGTCTTTCATGGAGTTAATGAGCTTTTGTAAGTACGAAAGTGGAATATTAGTCCATGCTTGCTGGACAGCTTCTTTGAGGTCCGACAAATTATCATATTGTCGACAATTTGCGTAAATCTGCTTCACCAAATGTCCCCAAAGATTTTCGATGGGATTCAGGTCTGGACTCAATGCCGGCTAGTCAAAAAGTGGCACTCCTTGTTCTTGAAAAAAGGCTATAGTGCTAGCCGAGATATAAAACGTGGCGCTGTCTTGTTGAAAAACTGCGTCAGGTCCCCCAATTCTTCTGAAATGGGCTTCTAACTGGGAACCGACGATACGCTGGTACTTGTCGGAATTGTTTCGGCCCACAATCGCGACTAGATCGGACTTCCCATTATATCCAAACGCGCCCTAATATTTCACAGAACCACCACCGGTCACATGTTTCGAGAACCATTAAGGTTCCTTCCGTAAGTCGTGCCAATAGTACTGACAGCCGTCAGGGCCATCGAGATTAAATTTCTTTTCATCCGAGATGACAATGTTTTTCCACTTGTTATCCCAAGTTTGGTATCTATGCGAAAATTCACGCCGTGCGACAATGTGCTTCGGTTGCAGTCGCGGCATAAGCTTCCTTTTCGCGTATCGCACGTTTTTGTCAGAACTTAACACTCGGTACACTGTGGATCAGTGCACTGGCACTCCCAAAGTAGTTCTGATCCTGGAAGAAGGCATTTGGTCATGAGTAGCCAACTGTATGATCCTTCGCCGATCTCGAATAGGCAAAACTGGCTTACGCCCACTGTTAGATCTGCACTTTTGGTTCACTCCAGGGTGTAAGAACCTGCTGATGGTGCTCTTATGCCGTCCTAATCTGGTTGCTATAGCAGTTACTGTATGACCGAGCTCAGCATATGCCTCAATTCTTGTTTTTTCGTTATCCGAGAGATCCTTTGTACGACCCATGGTTTAAGCATACGCTTCGCCGTTAGTTTGGAACAACGACTAAGCTGTAGAATATTTTGCAGCTATAGAACGATTGATTTAACTAGACAATATTCCTGACATTTGATCCCCGGGATAATCAAATATAAGCTGTAGTATCGACTATCCTCTACAAACAAGTTACACTGTTATTATTGCTAATATTTTGCAACACTGTTTTGCACACTTTTTTATTTTTGTATGAACCGATTGTGAGATTGCAACGAAATTAACATCATACTCGTGTTTCGTCATGTACATCATGCGCTTATAAAATTTCAAACCATTCAAATAAACCAAGCCGAATTATCACAAAAAACAGGAGTTGCTAATTTTTTGCAACACAACTTTATATATATATATATATATACATGTATTTATATATATATATAATATATATATATATATATATATATATATACTGTATATATATATATATATATATATATATATATATATATAATATCTACAAGAATATGAGTTATTCTTGTACATATATTACTTGTATATGTACAAGAATATTATTTATCATATATATTATATCTATTATTATATATATCTATATATATATATATATATATATATATATATTATATATATATATATATATATATATATATATATATAAACTTCTATCAAATGGGTAAATGAGCGTGAAAACCAAAATATAAGAATTACAAGAATTTAATTTCTTGAGATTTGTTCTTCAATACAACATTTAATACAACAGCTTTAAAAGCTTTTACGCTCAGAAGCGTACCATTTTGCCAAGACGTTTCTGCCCCCTTGTTTTTATTGGGGAAAAATTATTCTCTTGCCGAGTTCTACCAAACCTCAAAATATGTACCTATCTTTCCACTCATACACCCCATACAAGTATGCATACTTTCGCTTTCGATATAGCGAACAACATATCGATTTTTTATGACTTTTCGTAATCTGACGATTCGCTTTTCGCAAGCTAGCGAAGTATCATTCATTGTGCAGAATTTTCCGCCGAACACGCCGGTGTTACCGGTTTCGTCACACGTTGACGGAACCGGTTCTCCCGCAAACGTAGATTTTGCACAACTATGTAAGAGAAAAAGGCAGACTAACTACTTTTAAAAATTATCTCCTAAGCAAGACATTTCCGCCCCCTCCTTCCATTGGGAAAAATTATTTTTTTTTTGCCGAGTTCTACCAAACCTTAAAATAAGTACATATTGTTATGAATGATCCTGTATTGATATATACTCGTATATATATACACGTGAGGTTTTTACTTTATGCCTGCATGTACTGAATAAATTGTTTTACGAAAGTATTTATGTTATCAGGAAAACCCGCATGTTTTGACAAATTTGCTGTAGAAAAATGGCTCACAATCAATATACGAGGTGTGTTCAAAAAGTATCGCGACGTTTGTGTTTTTTCAAAAATTATTCATTTATTCATGAATATCTATTTTGTCCCCTTCAAAGTAATCCCCATGAGATATTATACACTTGTGCCAACGGTTTTTCCAATCTTCGAAGCACTTCAAAAAATCTTTTTTTTTATCTTGTTCAGCTCCTCCTTCGATGCCGTCTTTATCTCGTCAAGCGTAGCGTAACGTCGTCCTTTCATGGGCCTCATCAGTTTAGGGAACAAGAAAAAGTCACAGGGGGCCAGATCTGGGGAATACGGTGGCTGCGGCATCATTAGTGTGTTGTTTTTGGCCAAAAACTCGCGCACAAGCAACGATGTGTGAGCAGGGGCGTTATCGAGGTGCAAAAGCCAATTTTTGTTCTTCCACAAATCCGGGCGTTTCTGGCGGATTGCTTCGCGCAAATTGCGCATAACTTGCAGGTAATATTCCTTATTGACCGTTCTACCCTGTGGCAAGAACTCATGATGCACCACGCCCCTGCAATCGAAGAAAACTGTCAGCAAAACTTTCACATTCGACCGAACTCGGCGCGCTTTTTTCGGTCTTGGTTCGTGCGGCAGCTTCCATTGAGATGATTGAGCTTTGGTTTCCACGTCATAACCATAAACCCACGATTCGTCACCAGTTATGACCCTCTGGAGCAAATTTGGGTCGTCGCGGACAGAGTCCAACATCTCATTAGCAATGTTCATGCGATGCTGTTTTTGGTCGCAATTGAGCAATTTTGGTACGAATTTCGCGGCGACCCGTCTCATGCCCAAATCATTGATAAAAATCGAATGGCACGAGCCAATCGATATGTTTAGGTCCTCAGCAACTTCTCTAACGGTGATTCGACGATTGGCCAATACCATTTTCTCCACTTCATTAATTTTTTCGTCTGTTGTTGAAGTGCTCGGGCGTCCGGCACGCTCTTCGTCGTTCACATCTTCTCGGCCTTCTGAGAACATTTTGTACCACCGATAAACGTTGCTTCGGTCCAAGGTAGCTTCTCCGTATGCCACAGTCAACATTCGGAATGCATCCGCGCACTTAATTTCGTTTTTCACACAAAATTTGATACAGGTTCTTTGATCCATTTTTTTGAATAGGTAAAAATCGAAGACGATCCAAAACACGTGCAAGCAAAGCAGCTGTCAACAATTAAGTGAACATTCAAAATGGCCGAGCTTGTCGGCATAAGTGAGAGACATGAGTACCAACATAACGCCACAAAAAATCGAAATTCGAATATACGTAACAACGCGAAAATTCAAAAGTCGCGATACTTTTTGAACACACCTCGTAAATATATTCGTATATGTGTGTTTGAGTGTCTGCAGCATACTCATAATGTGTTATACGGAAAGTTTATATCAACGATAATTTGTCAAATATTCCATAGTTTTAACTTGTACCTTAGAAGCTCAACGGAAGAAAAATGTTGTTTCTAGACGAATTTAGTGAAGAAAGCGATTATTTATTTTAAGAAATCTAGAAAGGTCTCCGAAAGGGTATATATTCCGGCATAGTGAACGTGTCACAAATAAAAAAAAAAGAAAAGATTAAACAAATGCAGCTGGTTAAGACGGCTCTTAGGATTAAAACGAAGTGGAATTGCAAAGTAGAATTTGCAGCTGAGAGATTGGGTACAATATTTAGCAATAAGCAAGAACGAGGGTATCGGAAAAAATGTGAAATTGAAAATAAACATGTCTTGTTCAGGCAAACATAAAATGGCAATGGGTTCTAGATTGAGTTTGGCAGGTATATATGGAAAAGAAGAGCGGGGAAGGGGATTCAAAAAAATGAGTATACGATAGTTCAAAAGCAAGTCGAGCTTGTGGGCTAGGGAATGAGTTAATCGAACATATTGTTAAATAATGTACACCCTTAGGGGGGAGCACGAATATGACATGTCGGAATTGAGTTTGTGAGCTAAGTTTCTTACTAATAGCCCCTTATAACGCTGTTTGCTCCAACTTGTTAACTGCGGTCAGAAATGTTGCTCTCTTGTACTTTTTGAAAGAATCTTATTAGTGTATGGCTCGTTGGACACTGATGGTTGCTCATACATTATTTGCCAGCCGGAGTGAAATAGTAGTTCCGAGAATAATTGTGACGCACTGAATCGAATTAAGAATTAAATTACACCAGTGGCAAGACATTTATCCTCATACGAAAACGACGTTGTCCAATGATAATGCAGCAGGTATCTGACGCTAGCCTATTACGCGTTTGCAGAAAATTGCCAATTGTGATATTTTTATAGGTAGTATCATGTTAACCAATATACGTTATGACGACTAACACGTTGGATGGCTCCAATGTGTGTTCAAGTCTAACCAGTTATGCCTGGTGTGGTATATTTGCTTCTAGAATCAGCGAACATTAGAGGAAGCGACTAATGTAACTTTTTTTCTAGAGCCTTTGCTAGTATTAAACGTTTCTACATTAAACATTTTTATCAATCACTGACGCATACAAGCAGCTCCTTTATTTAGTTTAGATTTGTTTCTATCCTTTGCATGCCCTATCCTCTCCAGGGATGCTATTTATGTACAGTTTGTTTTTTATTGCGTTAGTTTAAATTCACTTGGAATTCCAGAAGAAAACACCGTTATTTTACCTCTTGTTAGTGTGGTGGGGGCTTAAACTTCACCACTGGGAGACCAACCCAGGTCCACCCTCTACAACTAGCGAAGGCCTGTTTTAACAGGCTAGTGACCGGCGCATCGTTGAGGGATGCAGCAAACCGACTCAAACACACTCTTGCTCCTTTCGACACGTCAGCTACATAACTACAGTCACTAACGACGCTAATCGCTAAATTGGCAAATACAATCAGCATTAAAAATACCACGACAAAAGTAAAAAGCATTACTTGCTAGTTGGCTACAATTGTCACATTTGGTTGATGCCCTCGCTAGGCACGTGGCTTACGGGTGGTCGACATGTATGCAGACGTAAGAGCCACAAATCTCGCTAGTTCAAGCAGATTACAGTAGGTTTCGCATTCCATGGGGTGCGCCTTCTGTGAAACGAAAGATGACTACAATCTGTACAAAGAGATTCTAGCAAAGATATTTTTACATAATATAAACAGAGACCTTGTAGCTGATGCGTCACGGACTAGCTTCCACGAACTTTTTTTGTTTTTTTGAGGAGGTTTAGGGTTTAAAATTAAGATGACCCTCCGACCTGCGGGATCCTTAACGCAGAAAAGTAACTACATACAGGCGGCGGGGAAGTCTCGGAAATTTTAAATCTTTAGGTCCTGCTTGTTGAGTCGCGTCTTGGCAACAACTCTTGGACGCTTTCCACCATTTTCCTTCTTCCTACCTCTTCCTTTGCTTTCATGATCCGTTGAACAGGCTTTGCAGCCGCGCCCCAGTTTTTGACCGACGTAAGCATGTACGTGACTAGCTCCCCCAGCAAGTTTTCTGGGCAAGCCTCGTCTGGCCTCGGTCCATGCGGCGCATCGCAATACTGTATGTTCCGGAGTGTCCACCTCGTCACAGTACAAGCATTGCGTTGTCTCAGCATTTCCTCTCCAATTTAAATACACCTGGAAATCGCCGTGACCCGTGAAGACCAGGGTCAGGTGGTATGTGAGACGGCCCCCGGGACGATTTATCCATTGGCGGAGGTTGCCCGTTCGGGATGCTATCCCACTCCTTCTGCCACCGATCGAGTGTCACCTCGCGTTCTTGTACGAGCTCGCTATTTGGGTTAACCCACAAGCGCCGACGTTCGGCTGCCTTTTGAAAAAACACAAAAGTCGCGATACTTTTTGAACACACCTCGTATATATATATATATATATATATATATATACACGTGAGTTTTTTACTTTATGCCTGCATGTACTGAATAAATTGTTTTACGAAAGTATTTATGTTATCAGGAAAACCCGCATGTTTTGACAAATTTGCTGTAGAAAAATGGCTCACAATCAATATAAATATATTCGTATATGTGTGTTTGTGTGTCTGCAGCATACTCATAATGTGTTATACGGAAAGTTTATATCAACGATAATTTCTCAATTATTCCATAGTTTTAACTTGTATCTTAGAAGCTCAACGGAAGAAAAATGTTGTTTCTAGACGAATTTAGTGAAGAAAGCAATTATTTATTTTAAGAAATCTAGAAAGGTCTCCGAAAGGGTATATATTCCGGCATAGTGAACGTGTCACAAATGCTTGTTGAGTCGCGCCTTGGCAACAACTCTTGGACGCTTTCCACCATTTTCCTTCTTCCTACCTCTTCCTTTGCTTTCATGATCCGTTGAACAGGCTTTGCAGCCGCGCCCCAGTTTTTGACCGACGTAAGCATGTACGTGACTAGCTCCCCCAGCAAGTTTTCTGGGCAAGCCTCGTCTGGCCTCGGTCCATGCGGCGCATCGCAATGCTGTATGTTCCGGAGTGTCCACCTCGTCACAGTACAAGCATTGCGTTGTCTCAGCATTTCCTCTCCAATTTAAATACACCTGGAAATCGCCGTGACCCGTGAAGACCTGGGTCAGGTGGTATGTGAGACGGCCCCCGGGACGATTTATCCATTGGCGGAGGTTGCCCGTTCGGGATGCTATCCCACTCCTTCTGCCACCGATCGAGTGTCACCTCGCGTTCTTGTACGAGCTCGCTATTTGGGTTAACCCACAAGCGCCGACGTTCGGCTGCCTTTAGGTCCCAGGGCACTGTCTCCGCCAGCACGAGCGAGGCCGCCGTGCTGATGGTGCGATACCCCCGAATGATACGTAGGGCTCCGATCCGCTGGACCTTCCTCAGGATCTTTTTAGTAGCGTCTGTGTCCATTGTAGGCGACATCCAAACAAGGGCGAGCCAAAAAGGATGATCGACTCGGATACGGACATCAGAAGTCTCCGGACGCTATCTCTCGGGCAACGCGTGTTGGGCAATAGACGGACGATGTCATTAGCCGCCTTTTGCGCCTTCCCAGCTGCAATCCTTACATGAGGAGTTCCTCGCAATCCTTGGTCTAAGTGTATGCACAGGTATCTTGCCGTGTCCTTTCGCTCAATTTTTACGCCCGACAGCGTAAGCTTTTGAGGAGCACATTTCTTCTTCTCGATGAGTAGAATAGCTTCACTCTTCTGTGGTGCGAGTGTTAGGCCGGCGCCTCTTATTTACTTATCGACATCCGCCAGCGGAATGTTGGCGTATGTCTCCAGCTCTATCTTAGTTCTGGCCCTGATTGTCACAGCCAGATCATCCGCGTACGCGACCAATTCCACTCCCGGTGGAAGATGCTGGATGTTTAGGACGCCATCGTATGCCAGAGAAGAGGTCCAATGATTGAACCCTGCGGTACTCCGGCAGTCATCTCCACCTTAGTACGCCCGTTGTCTACCCGTCTATTGCTCAGGTAGTCGGAAACCAAGACATTCTTTCGCCGGAGCGTCTCGAGAACCACTTTCTATGGGATACTGTTAAACGCATTTTTTACATCCAGCAACACCACTAGGAACAAATCCCTAGTTTTCCGAGTAGATTTCTTGATAAATTCGGCCTTTGCCACAACTTTGTGGATGGCCGACAGAACAGATCTATGCTTTCGGAATCCGAACTGCATTGTTGATAATAGTCCTCAGCCGATCCTCCATAATGGCTTCTACACCTTTGGCTAAAGTGCCTAACAGGCAGATCGGGGGGTGTGTCCCGTTGCCTTTGGGTAGTAGTACTACCTCGGCGGTCTTCCAGCTCTCTGGAAGCTTACCCGTACGAAAGATCTTTGTGATGATCCTCGCCACAAGTAACGAATACTCTCCGAAGACGAATTTTACCGCTTGTGGCGGTATTCCATCCAAGCCAGGTGCCTTTCCAAGCTTAATCCTGTCATGTCAAAATTTCGCCCGTAGTGACCTCGGGGACGTCGCCATACGGTAAAGTCTCAAATTCTGTTCGATCGAAATGCGGGTGCTGTGGGAAAAGTGTTAATCACCCGAAGCTTCTCGACCTCCTCCAGATGCTCGCGCTTTGCTCCAGCTATCTTGCCCCTGACGATTTTGTATGGCTTGCCCCAAGGATCCGACTCTAGCTTCTCGACCAAATCCCGCGAACAGGCTTCCTTGCTTTTGCTAATCTCTCTTCGCAGGCAGCCCTTCGCCCTTTTGTACTCAATGCCCAGTTGGCGAGTTCTCTCGGAGACCCTTTACTTCTACGCGTGCGGGTGTAGATACGTCGGTACCGCATGCACTCTGTACGAGCCGAGGCAATAGCGTTGTTCCACCAGAACACTGGCCTCGGTTTTTGCTAGGTCGAGCTGGAGGAAAAGTTGCTCTTTGGCACGCCCTCTTCAGTAGATTGTATAAGTCGTCTGCTGTTTTCGGCATTCCGTAGCTCTCCAGCAATCCTTCCCACGATTCCTTTAACAGTTCATTACTTTTTATGCGCCACACGTGTCGCCTGACTTGAGGTCGTGTCGCCTCCCTGCCGCGAGCTCCCTTCACCTTGAACTCGATGCAGTAGTGATCGCTGAGGTTCTCTTCTTCGTTTAGCACTCGCCAACCAACAATCTTTTGCGCCTGCGATGCCTTGCAGATTGTAAGGTCAATTCAGGATTTTCTTCCCCTTGTGCAGCAGTACGTAGCTTCACTATTGTTCAAGGTCACCATGTCCTCTCTGGCTAACCATTCCATAACAGCTTGCCCCCTGCTATTAGTTTCCCTTGTGCCCCACACAGGCGAAGCAGCGTTGAAGTCAGCGATAAAGATAACTAGCGGCTCCACGCTGGCCTGCGCCGACATTGTGACGTCCTCAAGTAGCTCCTCAGCTAGTGTACTATTGGGGCTACTATAACAGGAATAGATGCGACCCAGGCCTTTGAGTTCAACCCAGAAGAAACCTTCCACGAACTAGATTGGCGGTGGTGCCCCACGAAGTTTGTTCTGTGCGTGCGTCCCCTCCGCCGAGGTACAGTTTATGCAAGGCACAAAACACAAAAGTTAAACTTAAGGGTCTGGCCCTAAATTTTCCAAGAACTGATCTTTTGCGGGCCGCATTGAGATCCCGTCGAGAAGTCAGTCCAGAAGCAGAGGACGAAGTGTCAGACTTCAGGAAGAAAGGCTGAAGAAGAAACTACACGAGGTAAACAAACGCAAGCTGAGCTATAACAATAGAAAGAAGTGCTAACCCTCCAATGGATGAATAGGCCATCGAGCATATGGTAAGAGGCACGTGATGATGCCAAAGGCATCAAGACTTACCTTAGACGACACCTTGGTAAAAAGGGGGCAGGACATGACTTGCGCTAGCCAAAGTTCAGGCGGCAAAGGCTAACACAATTCGAGCGCGCACGACTATCAGGATCGACTCAACAGTCTGCAAGACGAACAAGTGTATCCGGGTACCCAAACGCCAAAAATTAGGCCACATGACTATAATATAGTAAAGCAGATGCCATGTACTTGAATGTAGCTTAAAAATGTTTGGCACATTATTCATCTAGTCAATGCATCTAGACATGCGGTTTTACTTAGGATATTCCATGATATGTAAAATGTAAAACGCAAAATTGTATTCTTCATTATAAATACTAGTATTTGGTGAAAGTTTATTTTATATGAGTCGTTCTATTTATGTATTTTTTATTATATGAATGCTTAGATATAGCATGGTTTAATTGGGAAACTTTTATTCAATTCAAAGGCTCTAACAACTTCAATAAGTACTACGTATACTGCTTGTAATCAATATGTGATACATCAATGACCTATAAGATGTTGACAAACGATCAAGTGTTAGATGGCATATCAGGTTAGTATCTGTCCTCCAATCCCCCTTATTAGCATTTAGCCCAAGTCTAGTGTACAGTACAGAGGAGTAAGCACGTTTGGTATAGCACCTTCAGGGATTTTACTTTAAACTAATTTAGGCCTAGTTTTGTTTGTTGTATCTAACTATACACGCATATAGGCACTCCAAGGCACACGTTTCCTCACCAAGCTACGTTTCGTCGATAAGATATAATGAAATGTAAGACTGGTCAATCGGACGTTGATCACTCATCAATATAATTCCATTTCCAGACTTAGTTTAAACTCAAGTGTTTTAGAGTAAACATCTTCGAAGAGTGCGCTAACCCCGCCAAAGAAAATACACATAAGTCCTGTCTAAGTTCATCTAGCAGAGCAAAACACTTTGTTTAAACTGTTTATCACGCGTATTGTTCGATGCCGTCGTAGTATATCTGCTATTGCCGCATAGTAGTACAAGCAGCTGAAGTGAACACCAGAGAATCTAAGCAGTGATTTAAAATCGGATGAGGAAAACGGGTTAACGCTTACAACATTTACAAACAAGGTATATGTTGCACAGAATAACGGTTTAGAAAACATTTTTGGCTACGATAGGGGCGAAAGTATATCTCCAGTTTATGATACTCACAGCCTACTTAAAATAACACTTTACAAATCTGAAGTAAGCATCCTTGCGTATAAAAACTTTCGTGGCATGTTAGCTTCAGATTTATCATTTTTTTAAATCCAACACTAACAGAAATCACAGCACACCTCTGAGAAATCCCAATACGTACTAATATAGACTTAAGTGACCTGATATTGTCATAGCCAAAATATGGAAAGCTCTTGAAGATGAGTTTGGTTAATATGCATTGCTTAGTTTGTTCACGCAAAGATAGCATCATAAATTACTCAGTATCAATGTTTCGATTCCTACGATAGTTTCAAAATATGCAGGTCGGTATTATCACGCGGAGACGGCGTGTGAGAACACCTGCATTTACGCACTTAGCCTGATACTTTCAGTTTAGCACAAGGTGATCTACTTGACCACATCTTTTGCACGTAACTTCATTACGCCAGTTTTTGGCAATGTGGCCTAGCCTCAATCACTTGTGGCAGGAGACAGGAGTTCCCGTATACATAATGACTATGTTACCTAAAAGTAAGAAATACGTCAGTCGGCGAAACCTTATTAAAATAGAGCATTTTCTTATTTGGCTGTAGCCTTGAGTGTACAACTCAAACCGGCCCTTCCCCTTATCGGCCGCTATCTTCCCTGTTCAACAGTAGAGCAAATTGGCTGCCCCGCACCAGAAGAGCGGCACAACACAATTGAAGAGTCAAACCGGCCAGCCAAAATAACGTTCAGCACACAGTCAATGGCGACGATCAAACACGCGAAAAATATGCGTACACAACGCACCGTGCCTAGTGTAGACAGACATGAGTGAAGACTCGCCTCATATTCAACACGGCACGTGTAACACAGAATCAGCAAACTCAAACCGACTTTACCGCACCTCATGCGCTCCCGACAAAAGCCAGTAGCAGACCGTATATATGTGTATATTTTTTTTATTACTGCCGGCTCTTCGTTATTGTTGTGCTACATGTATGCGATTATTCAAAGTAGACATGGTAAGTATGGCTGTCAAAACGTTTTTTTTAATGTATAGAGTACTGGAGCACACTGCACGTACGTCATACGCTTTATTGTAAAGGTCGTGAGTACACTTTTTGTATTGCTTTATTTTTAGCTACGCAGGAAACTAGCGATACGAAGTACGGTAATGGTTAATCTCAATCTAAAAAAAACAACGACCTGTTGCAGGAATTTGGATTTTAGGCTGAATAGCCAGGCTCTCTGCTATCTACCAAAACCACTGCCTGAATTCGCAAACGGTCCCATTTCGTGTGTACTCGTTCTCATTAGCAGCAGTCATTGCGTTGCCTATCATGCACGTGTGCGCTGTGCAGACTATTTCAATCGGTAAGTTAACCTTACGTTGTATTTGAGCGTGACGAAACGAATGTTTTTAGTATGGCTATACTTATTTCAGAAATGGGAAAGTTTTAATTGCAAAACCAAATACGTTTTCAAAGGCTGGCTATTTAACCTTAAAATAAGGGGCATTTTATGCATTCTTTGTTGTACGTGGTAGTGGCTTTCCCGCACAGGTTTGTATCACGTTAAAAAATGCACTTTCGAGCTGAGATTGGCTACATACTCGCCTTTATAACGAAACTTGCCTTTTCATTTTATTGTTTCTAGTAAGTTGTTCACAGAAATCAGAGATTTTTTTTTATTACTTTTCTACGAACTTTGTCGGCGGTTGGAAGCGTAGTAGCCGGTCGAACGTCTACATCTCCGTATCTGTGAATGTGATCTGACTAAATATTTAACTGACTTAACAACCTGACAATTAGGCCTACAATTCTTCCCAACAGAAACGTTTGTCAGGCATGTTCCTGTTTTCCGGGAACGTCAGTGTATACGGGCACTGCAACGAACCGTGGTGGGATCTTCCTCGTAAATGTGTTTGCTGTACTCTATTACTCGTGGTAACTTTCTTTATCTAGTTAACGAAAACTAACCCCGAGTGGTTATTGGTATGCCATATACACAACGCGGGTACCTTACGGTTTGTTTGTATCGATTTAACGGATCGATTATATTTATCGATTCTATCGGATATATATATATATATATATATATATATATATATATATATATATATATATATATATATATATATACTCCTTAATTTATTTAACAGACTTACGATAGCTTCCCTTAAACCCCACCAAAGACTTATATTTTTTAAAGACTTTCTCACTCCCCGCCTCTTATATAAACCGGTCTCCGGTCCCAGATCATCTCACGTACTCCTTAGCGACCTAGATAAAGAGATCAGAAAGGTTGTTAAGTCGAAATGGCTTAAGCTCGAAAACTCGGTGGCGAACGCTTACCTGTACACGCACACAGCACACGACGGTCTGGACATGCCCTGCCTCCAAACATTTATTCTTAGATTCCGCCTCTCCCGCCTGACAGCACTACAACACTCCACGCACCCTGGGGTCCAATGGATGCTAACCACCGACCACTTCAAAAAAGATCTTGCGAAAGCAAGACTTCTTTGCGAGCGCTTGGGAACCTCCATTGAGACCGCTACACAAGAGACCGATCACTGGTCTCAACAACTACACAACACGTTCGATGGGGCACATTTTAAAAAAAAGCACACGAAACGCCCCTTGTACATTATTGGATTAAGGGTATGGCCTACCTATCTGGTAAGGAGTATTTAAACCTACTGAAGCTCTGGATCAACGCACTACCAACGCGTGCCAGATTGGCCAGGGGACGCCCGGGCTACAACAAACGTTGTAGGCACGGGTGTCATGCGCCTGGGACGTTGGCTCATGTCGCTCAGATGTGCGATACAACACACAAGCAAACTATAAAGAGACATTACGACGTCTGTGATTGCGTGGCGCGTTTTCTCCGCGAGAGGGGTCATGAGGTGGTTCGTGAGCGAGTATTCCGTTAACCGGGCGCACCGGGTCTAAAGCTCGACCTCGTAATAACAACACCTACCGAGGTCTAGGTTTTTATGCCGAGGTTTGCGGTCCAAACAGAGATTTGGCAAAAGCGCGACAGGACAAGATCACCAAATATGACATCGAGTTCCTAAGAGAGGCGCTCCCCGACCCGCAAAAACCTTGTAGATTCGGATCCATCACTATCTCTATGAGTGGTGTATGGGACTCCGAATCTGCGAGTACGCTCTTGGGGCTCGGCGTCACAAAGAGGAATCTTATCGATCTTACCGTCTTAACACTGCAAGGAACCTTGAGGATATACCGCTCGCACCGAGTCCATAAGAGCGGGGGCCGCCATCAAGCAAGGACACGGACAGCTGACCCTTTTTAACTCCACGTGACAATTGTTTACCACCATTTTTATTAAGGCGAGCACTGCTGAGTGTGCAAATGTTTTGTAAATGATCAAGAAATCATCGCAATATATATATATATATATATATATAGAACAAACGAACAGATTCATTGCAAATTAAGGGTAGTAGATATATAGGACTAACGTAGCAACCCATTTAGTAGGGTGCAGTAGTGACGGCACACAGTTTCAATGCGTCATGGCCATGCGCCAGACAAAAATGTTGCTCGTGGTTGGTTTACCTCTGTTGTTCGTCGAACAGTGGTCTAGTGCACCTCTGGCAGAAGGATTGCTCGGCTACGAGAATTCAGCTGCATCATGCAGTATTGTCAAAGATATGTGGTCTGTGTGGTGGAAGCTCTGCACTATCAATGTTTCAAACATTGTAATAACTCTGGCTGGCGGAACTAATCGAGTTAATGTACATGATCACATCGAACATCAAAAATCTGCAAATCAAAGTGAAAAAAGGAATAGAATGACTAGGGTTTCTAGCAGAAGACATAACATGATCAGAAAGAGTAATATACACCGGTAGCGAGTTGCAAATACAAAGGCCGTAGAAACACTCGACATAAGTCGTTTATGACTGATCTTACGCTGCAAAAGTGCAGATGACCTTATGGATCTTTTGCGCTTGTGGGGCTTACGCCACACAGAGGCCAACAAATTGGCAGAGAGAGAAAACATCTAATTTGGTGGCTGTCCCCTTGATCAGTAAGCTAAACAGTGAACTGGCTAAACGAAACCTATCAACAACCTATGGATGCGTGTAATGGGTCACACGAAGGCTACGGACTCTTCATAGGCTATCGACCGGCCTCACCAAACAACTGGTGGAACGAGGAGAATGCGTTGGCAACGGACGCGGCACCCGGGCTAAAAACCAAGGCAAGCCGCAGCAACACGGTTGAGGCCCATGTAACTATACTGAAAATTTGAGGGACTGTAGGCTTCCTCGCCTAGAAATATAGCTGAGAGCAAGAGAGGGCTTTTCTCTGCGCCGGAGGAGGACCTAGCAAAGTGAAAGCCTAGCAAATAAGACAGCTGGAGAAAAGAAATAACTCCCGACATTCGGCAGACCGGGTGGAGCTTTATTCCAAACAGAGGGACCGGGTATCGGGCAAGGACTCTTGATACCGATGTCAGGGCCTGGGTGGACCGGCCAGGAGGAATTACCGGCATGGTAATTTGTAGTAATTCCCCTAACTGGGAAGCACTATCAACATTCTTCAAGTACTGCCAAAGCGAAACGGATTTGCCCGACCACACAGTCCTGTGGTGCCTGGCAGGGACCTACTTACGTGCAGGACTACCTAAGGTGGCGACAGACTTGAAAAGCTCATACAGCTTGTCAAACTTTACTTACTTTTTATGTTATTGCTCCAAAAAAGACTAGCCTCTAAAGTATTTATGTATTACTCAGTTTGATTCAAATTTGCAAATGTTCGCCTCAAACAGGTATGTGTTACGCCAGGATCGAGCCCTCGGCGTCATTCCAGAGTTGTTGAATAAGCCTACTTAAAACGCGGGCTCGACAACTGATGACGCTAACCAGCGACCAGGACAGATAACAATCAGGACATTATTTTACTATCAGTACCATATGATTATGACGGCATGACGTTGGATTTTCACCGAAGTTTTATTTCAGCGACTCTTGCGTATTCTTTATATGCCAATACGCGTTTCAAGGGATCAGTGCTTTTGCTTACTTCGAAAATGCACATGTTCATGCAAATGGGCAGTTTCTAATCACGAAGATTACTAAAGCGTAGCGCTTTCGCATCGAAATACGTCTAGTAGGAATTAATTTGCCGTGTTTACGACCAGGTACTGCTTAAACACATAATTTTAAGCAGTACCAGACTATGACGCGCTCGCCCCGTGATGGTTTACTGGATAATACGAAGACCACTAACGGACCGAATTTTGTATTGCTACTCTCAAATTGTTTTCTCAATTTGAAGAGCTAGTTCATCTATTCAGCTCATAAGGCGGAGAATTATTATAGAAAACCGGGCTGTTACAGCTATTTAGGAGACAGCTTGTTTATAAAGGACAAGAAGATTTACCGATTGCACAATGACTGCCGTTCTTCGAGGTATCAACCCGTCCCTTACGGCAGGTAAAATTAAGAAAGAGTTGCAGGAAACTTCTAAGATTCACAAGACTTCTTGCACGAGAATTGAAGCTCCTAGACCAACTGCTCGAAATGATTAAATATGAATACAGATAAGGGTTCGGAGACGATCATGCCCCGACAAAAGATTGTTGTATTAGTGTGAGGGTTTTAATGGGGCAGTTGATCTAATGCTATAATGATGATTTATTTCGAAGAGCGGACATTGCTTTCTTAGTGGAGATTTTCCACCGGGGAGGAACTGAATTTTAAACAGATGGAAGGGTCCCACCAGTTGGCCGTCATGCCTGAAGAATGGGCAGACCGGTAAAAATACTTTGTGTCTACCTAGGAACATAATACAATTAATGGTGTGCTAATTATTAATGTTTATGTGGCCACTATTTTGCTTACCTGGCTATCTGTTTGTCGTGTTTTTCGAAATTGCAGTTGGAGTCGTCGTTCTACTACCTCTAGCCATCGGTTTGTTATGTTGGACCCTGATAGATATACAACGGGGACGTCCTGGACCTCTTGTGGAAAATTCTGCACTAGACAGGATATTCTTCAATTTTCCGATAAATTCCTACAGATCAATCTACATTTTTAACCTCACTAATTATGATGATTTTGTAATCAAACGAAGTGTGCAACGTGCTGCCGTGACTCAACTCGGTCCTTATGTGTTCAGGTCAGTTCCTTATCAGAATACGCTCGTAAAATGTTGTAGCGCCGGTGGCTTACGCACCGTTCAAAACGAAACGTTGCAATGGCATTGATTAGCAAATCGCATGTTCGATGTTAACCGTTTCCACATTAGCAACGTAATTAGGACTTAATACAATCTCGAATAAAATGTGTGTGAACGAACTTTATGTTGTAAAGCAAATTGTTAGCACAACAGTTTAATATAAATAATTTCTGTTCAATTTAGGAGCACTCCAGTACTTCCCGGTAGCCTCAGTAACTGCAGTTTTCCAGGCTAAGAATTGACTAGCACAGAACTGGGTTGTTGTTAATGTCCTTCCAACGTTTTCGGGCATAGTACTACCTGCGTTCCTATATAATAACAATTGCACGGCAGAAAATATGACGAATAGTTAAACTACGTATCATAGCGCAACCTCATCACAGCCCGTTATTATGATCTGCGCTTTTTACAGTTGGCCCTAACAAATGTACGAACAATGCTGCAACCTTCTTGCTTATTAATATCTATTGTGAATGCTTCAATGTTAATTAGTCAGACTGTTTGTTGAAGCAGTCTGGTAATAAGCAGACATTTAGAACCACGCTAGTTTGAGACCGTGTCTGGCTTAAGAAAGAAAGACTGGTCGGCCTAAGAAGACAAAAATAACGTTCGATATTTGAGCAAGCTGTAAAAGTGTGCTACGCGTGTAAGACTGTACACAGGGAGGGTGATTAGGGGGAGTCGTTGGATAGTGTAATGCGTCATCTCTTTGTAATGAAACATCTGTGCTCCCTGTTTTTTGTCCGAACGTGGTCGACTATAATCCACTTCGGCATTAGCTTTGTCTGAAGTAGAAGCCATAAAAACTAATTTAAATGTGGCCGGTCTAGGTCTTGGACTTAAAATACTTCCTGGGCTCACTCTCAGCCAGTGAAAGAGAGAGATACTTACACTCCCGCCGCCCGCGATTTCCGCGCGGACCTTTACGGGAGTGCCCGCCGGCCCATTACAGGCCGACAGACCCCCCATCTTTCCCCCTATCGAGGTTCCGTATGGAGGTACCACACTACTCCGCCGTACCGGTTAGGCTCCATCAGCCCGCGATTCCGCGTTACACCTCAGAATATACAATACCCCCCATTACAGGGTGCTCGACCACTCCAAGGCAGGTTGCCTCGCCGCTGCGTAGGGCAGCTTCGAAGCTAGATGGCCCTCCCGACCGCCGGTCTGCTTCATGTGGCGACTCGCTCTTCATTTTGCCTATTAAGCCAAGGCAGCAGGCGTCCCACACGGTACTCCCAGGTTGCTAAAGCCCGAGGCATTAACCGTGTGGCCCGGGGCCGGTGTGCAGCACACTTCCCCGTCGGTTAAGTAGCCTTAATAGCCCTCGAATAGGCCACGACAGAGTGACAATATGAATTCGTTGACACTCAATCGATATCGTATGCCCTGCCTCCTCGAACCCCTGCACCTATGTGTCTTCTCCGGTCGTGAGGCGCAAACGAATGCACCACGTCACAGGGCTCTACAGGTTTTGGACTTACGACCTCCCAAATGCAAGGCAATGGCTTTGCCACTAAGCCATCTTGCTCGGCATTGTTCTTTCCGTCTGACAACGGCAACCCTAAAACAACTACGAATTCACAATCTATCGAGCGTGCGTCGCCACGCAAAATCGTAGAGCGCGCAGTTTAAGCCGCTGCCATTGCTGCTCCCGAGGACTGCTACAGGCACATCTCAAAGGAACCAACTGTCTTCGCACAAAACTGGTTAACTAAGCCTCGTTGTTAATGCTAACAAGATTAGCCTCACTTTGTTTTGCTCTTCTTAAGTTGCAGGCAAATCTTGATCTGCTTTCTTCAGAATTTAATTTGAAGTTTTCGTCAACTACTAAATGTTCGGACTTCACCTTACACGAATGTTTAAGATGGCGCGCTCATATTGATTATATCACACCCAAATGTAATGCAGTTATATCGGCCTTGCGCCGTTTGCGTCGTATAGGAGTTCCGCTAGATGGTCTAATATTGATCTACAAAACGCTGTTTGCACCGGTACTAACGTACGGCATTCTCTCGTGGGGAGGTGGTTATGATCACTCTGTGTATCTAGCTCAGGTAATGCAAAACGATCCTCTGAGGGCTATATTTAGGCTGAGGCGTAGCGAATCGGTTATATATATATATATATATATATATATATATATATATATATATATATATATATATATATATATATATATATATATATATATATGCTTATAAGATCATATCTATTCTAATATTGATTTGCTGTATCTTCTTCAAGTAGCTATTTTCGGCTCTAAGATTAGTAGTGGCTTAGTATCTAGCATCTGATCTCTTGCTTACAGACTGCTTGTCGTTTAAGAGACTATCCCACATAAAATCCGTTACTCGAAGTGCCTGACCAGTTTTCCCTGAGTTCTTTCAACATGGTTTTTAAATCGCAATACACGACTGAAAAAGGAGATTTATTTAGAACGATGATATAATATGTATTTGGTTTTATTTGTCACTTCGAGTAATATTGTCTATCAAGTTATAGCTCAGTGTGTTCCCTTGTTTTGTGTGTCAGAATCGCCTATCGTATGGCATAAGTATTTACTTCTGTTTTTATTATCATCCTTTTCTCTTTTCATTCCCAAGCCCGTGTGCCACTTTTGATAGCGAGAGCTTAATCATGCGAATGCATGCAGTTCCGTGAATAAACCATGTATATATATATATATATATATATATATATATATATATATATATATATATATATATATATATATATATATATATATATATATATATATATATATAACCGAGCATATATATTTACAAATATAACCGAGCTGGCTTAGTGGCAAAGCCTTTGCCTTGCATTTGGGAGGCCTGGGTTCGAGACCCAGACCGGTCACTCTTAAATTGGTTTGCATGGTTTCCAATTTAGACAAAGTAAATGCCGGAGTGGCCATGGCATGAAAACCCGTACACGGGCATTAGCCTTACAAAATATATATATATATATATATATATATATATATATATATATATATATATATATATATATATTTATGTGAATTTTTTCGGTAGACCTACAAAGTGCACATGCCACCCGTTTATAAAAAGGGCGCTTAGAGCGGCAGCATAAGCGGAGATGTTGAGGGTCTCATTGTGGCACCATAGTCGTTGATTTTAAGCGGTATGGTTTATAATCTATTCTCGATGAGAATCGCTTAAAGAAAATTTGATCTAAAATTTAGTCGTAAATCTCATACGTTTTCTCGTCGATCGTCCCATTGTGGTTAGTCGGAAATGTGACGTCAGGGCGTCAATTCCTTCTGACGGTATAGCTCATAAGGACGACGTTTGAATGCTCGCAGAGTAATGCTGATATGTAAAGCTGTGCGACAGCTTTACATTGTCAACGTGGATGTAGAATCACTTTTACTATAAACCCACTGTTATCTTTAGCTATTTAATTTCTCGTTCCTAATTATTACGGTCGTATTTGGTATTTGAAATATAAGAAGTTTCCATTTATGTTGACTCTGCCCAGGATCATATACGAAAAGAGTAAAGGGTCTTATAAGGGAGATACCCTCGATTATTACGACATGCAGACGCTAATTTTTGAGCCTAGTCTGTCAAACGGCAGCCTGGATGATAAAATTACGACCTCGAATTTTAACGCCATGTACTACTATACCCCGAACGGTCACCCCACTGAGGTAATCTTTAAGAAAAGTCTTTTTCTGAGCATTACTGTCAACGAGTATTTCTTCACCGGGTAAGTTGCTCTTGTATCTTATTTTATTATGACTGTCAGGCATATCTGCATATGTCAATAAAATAGCTTTAATGTGTCTACTGCAGTAGAAGAAAATGAGTGTAGGCAGGCCCCCGCTCCGGATCTGCATAAAGCGAACAAGTTCATTTTGTGCAGTCGCCCGCTACCGCACCAATAAGCGCCTGTGTGTAAATCTCATATGCCTTTGTAAAGTATTGTTTCGAAAACGTTGGATTCTGTGCTGCCAAACCGAGGACGAGCGCCGACTTGGAGGAGAGGCTTGAAGGTTAATTAATAATAAGCTTAGGCATCATTAGGAAGCAGGTGCATGAGACTTTCATAACAATAGCTTTTCATTATGGAATTCTTGCACATCTGCCATTCTCTCCTGCCACAATAAGGTACCTAGAAGTTCAATCTCAACTTTAACTACGACGCGACAACCGAGGAAAGCTTTGTAGATGACGTGGTCCGAGAAAAAACGACTTTGGTGTTTTTAATTTGCGTGGCTTCAGTCTTAGAACGCTTACTTTGCGAACACCCAGAACGCGTTGGATATTATCGGCCAATACCTTTGGGTCTCCTTCGAGGAGGCGGCATACAATCAGATGTTATTCCTCATTGCGGCTCTGTGCTTTAAATGGTGCGCAATCTCCTGCCAGGTTCTTGCCACGAATTTGAGCTGCTTAACGACTCTGTTGGCTTCTTTTTAACTAAAAAAGGATTTGTTTTTTTCGCTGGTGCTCCAGACTGCGATTCTCGGATGTTCACCCAGGCTTTTACCTGCTTTGCGTGAGTTTGTCAACTCGGAGGTTATCGTAGCTTTTGCAGTGCTGACGAGCTGCTGAACCGGATTTGCTATAATCGTTCAATGAAACCTTGCAAAGTACCCCTAAAGATGTCCTAAGCGTTCAACTTAGAGGAACCTCGCGATTACTCGCAAGGGGAATGCACATAACTGTATAAGATGTGTTTTTTGAGGGAGTGGAAAATGCATTCACGCACACCCGCCGATGTTTTGGCGGGTAGTGTGGGACTAAGCGCAGAAAAGAGAGAGTACATGACTCAATCTAACCTTAGCGCACTACCCACTAAAAACCACCCCTCAGAACATCATCCTGGTTCGAAATTGTGAATTATTACTTCGAGACCAGGAAAGGGGAGTCTCACGTTTCAACCCTCTTAATAGTCTGTAGGTGCGTCCTATTTTAGGTCAGCACCCCACTTAGTCGTCGAATCGACCATGCGTATGACGATCACCTGCGCATTAGATGCCCGTAGGGTGCATAGTGAGCTATTCCGGTACGCAGATAACGCCGTATCAACTCGTTTCAACAATAGCCCCCGATCCAGTCGAAAGGGAGCGCCCGTAGGTGACAGGGAAAGAAGGGGAAATAGGCAGCACAGGCGAACCGGCCTTGGGATTAGGCAGGGACAACCAGGGACGCTCCAAGCGATTTCTCTCGACGCATCCCCAGGTGGCGGAGCTGTGGAAGGCGTTAACGATCTGGCTGACGCGTCTGAGCTGCACCAAGGCAGACATGAGACGATGGATGATGCCAGATTTGAGTAGAATGTAGGAGTTGGTGCAACGCCACTCCCATGGATTCGAAGCAATGCCTACGCAGTTACCGATCCCTGGGGGTGGGGGGGAAGCGGGTTTACTGGTTTTGCGAGTCCCAGACTAGTCACCATGGTGGCGCATATCTGTCTGGATTCCCGTAATCCCCCAAAGTAATGCTGAGAGGTTTCAGCAGTAAAAAAAGAATTTGACACCCCGGCGTAGCAGAGGACGCATATGTCCGTTGCTGCTTTCCCGATCTTGATTATGTTCGCCTGGAACTGGCCATGTCCACTCAGCTCCTGGGCAGTGTAGTATGTCATTGGTCTCTGTACCGTATACTACTTGCGCATGTCCGTGATGACGGAGCGCGTCCACGTACTTGTCGTGTCTTCATCAGGCGGGTGGGTCCACATCTCGGCCCAAGCGGCGAGTGTGGCCTCTCAATCCTCAGTCCACAGTCTACGCGGCTGTCTAAATATCCGAGCTCCACCACGGTTTAGCAGGCCGGGCTCTCATGCCGCCACGTCTGGCTGGTCCCCGGCCGTCCGGCAGGCAGCCTCCAGGTTTAGCCAGGGCATCCTCGTCTAATGGAGTGCCCGTCACGCGAGTGAACCAGTTTTTAAAGAAAGTCTAGAGGGCATTTTGTTGATGTGTCGCATTTGCCAAGTGCGCCTAGGCGTTTCGGGACAACACGTGATAGGCGAGACCAATTCAAACGTTAGGTAGCTGTGGACGCTTAGGGTTTCTTCGTTCTCCTGGACTCACCAGTCTTGTATCCGCCGTAGAGCAGTCGGGTCCGCAAAGGTTAGGTCTAAGAACGATGTTTGACCTTGACGCGCAAACGTAGAAACATCGCCGTCATTGGCCAGGGCCATGTTGTGTAGCTTTATTAGGTAAATATACCACAAATATACAACAATATTGTAATGTGGAAGGTACGTCCACACAAAGTCTTTCGCATGATTCCAATCGGTGAGGGACCGCGTCACATCTTGATAGGGTGTCAGGCCTGGGCTGCGCCGTAGCACCTGTTTTAGACTCTCCAGGTTGAATAGGCTCCTTCCGCTTACTCGACTCTTGCAGCTGTGTGCGGTATGCTTGGCAAGCCATGCTGTCGGCCCTGTAGCCCGAGACTTCACATACGACAGTGCGTCGTCTCGGCATTACACGCAGTCTGGTCGCATAGTCTGGCGATCCGCATTGGCGACGGTGGGCAGCCGTCCTGGGTGCCTTAAAGGTAGCCGCCTTGTGGCCGGGTTCGGGCCTGTACCTGCTGCTCGCGATAAGGATAAATCGCTGAGCCTGAAGCCACCTGGCTGTAGGGCCGTCACCTTCAGCAGCGTGTCGTAGTGCAGCCCTGGCGTGAGTCACTCGCCACTATAGAAATTGCCTCGACGGATCCTAGTAACTGACAAATATCTGCCTCAATCCTTTTAGCGCTGTCCAGATGAGAAATGCCCCATAAGGCCACTTCTTGCAAGCCGTCACCCAATCGGTTGTCAGCCTGGTGGCCGGTTACCTTACTGATGCTGTCGGCCAACTGAGCCGCAAGTTCATGTGTGGTGCCCTGCAACCGGATAATGACGTCACCATCACCATTCCTAACAAGGCAGCCACGACTGACTCCACCTGGGTATTGTCGACCAGGTGAGCCCGAAGGCTCTTCACTGTGCCAGCCCAGGTCCGGCTCTCATCGACTTTGACCCTGACAGACATCTGTCCCATCAGGGCCGAGGCTGGTGGAGGGGCTTTACTCGCATTCGCCGACCCCTTGTTACCTGTCTGCCCGGCAAAGCTCTCTAAGGTTGTCTCGTGACGACTGGGCCATAAAGGTCGCCAGAATCCGCTGCGTCAGTTCTGATCGCCATTGATAGGCAACGTATAGAAGAAGGGGTTTCGTAGTCGCTGAAGCTGAGAGCTGGGCCATGCACAAAGCGAACCAGCGTGATCGTAGTCTCATCGCAGGGTTTGTGTGGATGTAGAATGCCTACGACAAGGTAACGATTTTCGTCACCATTGCCTGGGGGTCCCAGGAGTCTGTGGTATGCAGCACCTCCGCCGTACCTGGGGGGCTGTGTAAGCAGCCGCGGTAAAAATGAGAATTGACCGGCGAGGCCGGCAAGTACATCCGAGTCAGTCTTTGCCCTTGTGACAATCAGCACGCCTCTCACTTCTCGAGAACTCTACATACACTCGGGCAGCCTCCGGGTTCGCCGGAGCATATTGCCGAAGGGCCCGAGTATTAAGGAGGCCGCGCCAGCAACTATCTCGTTCCCTCTGTGCCGCCTCTAGTGAGGTTCGGAAGCTTCCGATCCTCTTCTCCGCGTCCTCCAGCAAGGTCCACAGAGAAACCTTGAAGGTATCCACTGCCGTTTCGACCCTGCGGAGATCCAGATCCAGTTTTTCTGATACCTTTTTAGCTCCATCCTGGTATTTCTCAACTTGCAGGAGTACTTAACCTGCAGGAAACTCTACCAATGTTCTGACATGTCCCTTGAGAGTCGTTAACGCCCAGCCGTATGCTGCCTCGGCGCCAAAGCCCCGTTTCAGATAAGCTTCTGCGCAATCCGTCGTCCCGGTTAGGAAGGTCGTCTTCAGTGTCACGGTGCGTTGTTCTCCGACGTCAAAAACGGAATGATCTCCCATCGGAGCTGTATCCAATGGGCGTTTTCGAATGCCGAGAGGCTCTGCGCACGAGTGATCCATCTCCCTGGGAGATTCTATACCGTCGACGTTAATGGCGGGACGGTTTAGCTCCTCCACGGGAACGTTGAGGTCGCCGCTTATGTCCTCGCTGGTAGGCACCGGAGGATCAGCGGGCGGCCTTGGATATTGCTATAGCCGTTCGCTGTCAAAGTTAGCAAAAGAGAGATACAGCTGCAGCGTTGCCGCATCTGTCTGGCCCGCGTCTCGCCGGGTAGGCGCGGGTGTCAAATCGCAGAAATCACATTACGGGTGTCAAAACGCACAGATCCCCTCACCTGGCACCGACATCACTGTCTAGTCGGGCTCGACTAACAGCAAGGTCTAGTAGAACAAAGCTGTCGCGGAGCGGACGTCCGTTCGAGGCGATAGTTAGCATGAGGCTACAATATGTGACCTAACGCTGTCTTCTACGGGTAAACTATCTTTCGCTTACAAGAGGAGCGCCGGTAGGTTCTCAGGGCCCTCGACGTTGAGCGATGTAGAACACTGGGCATACGACGCCACCCTGTCTTGCACGCTGACCGCTTCGTATGCTTGCCATACCAACCGGGCGGTCAGAACAGCCGCTCGCCTTGCTAAAGGCCGCTAATTGGCAAAATATCGTGAACTGGATCAAAATCGTTAACTAATCGCCTTCGAGACGTTAGGCCAAATGGGAAAAAATGACAAGGAGCTTGCTGGCGGAGCCGAAGTAAATCTACGAGTTTCTTTACTCTGAGATAGAGCAAAGGAGGACCTGAGGAGGTACCTTATTGCATTCCTGTATCCAACAGGATACATTCTTTATAATAAATAACGTTTGAAAATGATTAGTTACATTGAATAAATCACTTGAACTTAAAAAATATTGCTTCCCCCAACATCACCAGCTCCGTCCGTACGTCGCAAAGACCGTATCCGCAGTATTTGCGACGACCTATTTTCATGGGTTGGGACGGTGAAATCTCGGATATGACAAGGTCCGATTAGGTCGAAGCTTACTGAGAACCTCACTGGAAGGGCTGGACCGCAACAATGTTTTTTTCTAAAAGTTGCTAGTGGCAGGCCGTCTGGAGCTGGTGATGATGGGGGAAGCAAAGGCATTTTTCGAGAATAGAAATCTTGCCGTTATAGCAATGCCTCCCCTGTGAGTTTGACTAAGGCATGGGCGCAATGTTCTCAACGGACAAATAGGTGCGGACGGTGCATCTGAGCGTCGATAGGTTTAAAATGTAACAACTTATTTGCCTTCTTTAGAAGACACAAATATTTTTTTCGATCATTGGAAATGATGGTGACGTGACTTTTGTTGGCGAGAAAAGTAGACTGGAGGAGTACGCGGGCAAACGGCGTCAGCGAGAGCAGCCAGGGTTGACATACGTTACTAGAGGGATTTGACTAGAACACCGGTATGAAACCTGAACGACTGCTACTCTGACTCGGTTCCGTTCAAGCGCTCGAACTGTGCGGTCGTGTGTTAGCGTGCTCCCAGAACTCACTCAGTGGACGCATGCCAACGGTGTTAGAAGCTTGCTAGGTGTCGTTCGTCTCATCGCGACCCGCGCATCGCTTAATACGAATGTCGTTCGGTATTTGTGCGCGCCGGCGCCGATCCGATTACTCGCTCTGAATGTATGGGGAGGAGATCTGAGTGCACTTACGCAAGACTTTTTTAAGTGTCCGTATTGACAGTCCTCATCATTGACAGTTTTCCGTCGTTTAAGAGTTTCTTCTACCTTGTAGCTGATCGGACCGGTTCGAAAGAAGATAAACGACGGGATGGTCGGTGAGGAATCTTGCAATCCACAAAATCAACAAAAACAATCCCAGCTTACCGGCAGCTCGAGAATTGTGTTGGCGAATGCATTAGCGACTACTAATCGCAAACGCACTACGTCCCCAACATAACATCCGCGCGCGAAAGAACGTCGATTGTGTGATCCTGGAACCTGCTCGAGGAGCGATGAGGAGATTCAAGGTGCCCGCATTCTTTGCTGCTCCAGGTGCAGAAGTGTTCCACACAGCTTGCTGGGTCAGTGAGGAAGCGGACCCGTCAGCTGATCCGGCGGCCATCTGGCAGTGCCGGGTGTGCAGTGTCCCAACGGCTGATTGGACAATGTAGCTCTTCATGAAATGTTTGGACGCCTGTTCACTTGACACGGAGGCTATAGGATGTGTGTCGTTTCTCTTCCACCGCGTACTAGCGCTTGAGACAATGGTGGCCAAATTGGATTGGAGACGCAAGGCTATTGGGACAACAAGAACGGACGCGGAGATGATAGATGGTTCTGTTCACACTGCCAGAGCCGAAATAGAGCACCCTCCAAGGAAAACGTATTGGTAGTTGGCGGCAGTGTAAAGGAGTCACTGCGGCCAGTGCAACGGAACTGTTTCCCAAAAAGACGCATGTAGAAGTTCGCTTAGCAAAAGGAATGGACGCGAAGAGCATCGCTGAAAAATACTTCAGTAGGACGGAATCTGGCCGTCTTTATTTAGGCCGGCTATTACGATTGTATGGAGTTCGAGAAAAAGGCCTACATTGCGACGGTGGAAAGTTTTGGCGCGAAGCTGAAAGCGAGTAGACCCGAGTCAGAAATATCAGTCCCGCTGCTCTTGGCAGATTACATCGCTGGAAACGATGCTTTCTTCAAGGGCGGCTAAGGAAGGTACACCTTATTTTGCACTGCCGTTGACAGTGATACAACAACAAGTTGCTGAAAGCGGTCAGTACTCCTACAAGGGAGACGTCTCCATGAAAATCGCGGCAATCCTGGCACGAAGGATAAAAGCTTTTTATAAAGAGTAGAGCCGCTGAAACTGATAAAGGTACTGACTTACGAACCGGAGAATGCAACACATAAGATACCGCCGGGGACCCGCGGGCCACGGGCGCATTAGAACTCGGACGAAGCAACCCATCCACTCCGTGCGTCTCTCGCAAAACCGCCACCCACGCTTCGCCGCCGCTCTTCAACCCATGCTCGGGCCACTCGTCACAAACCGCGTCCCGTCGACAGAACTTCGTTCGGTCGGAAGGAATGGCCTCCAGCTGCCCTCTCGTCTCTGGAACCAGTGCTGAAGCAAGTACTCGCGAACATGCAGCCGCAACGGACGTCGCTGCACCACGATCCACACTCCGGCAGGAACTACCGTGATCTACAAAGTAGAGGTTGGACCCAGGGCGGTCGGTTTGACTAAGAATTGGCGCAGACCGCGGAGAGTTGCTTGACAAGATAACCGTCGTGCAATGGAATGTAGAAGGCGCTTCGCGGGCTCTATCTTTACTGCCACAATGTACACTTCCAGGCATTGATGCCACCGTTCTTACGGAGACCTGGGAAACAAAACCATTTGAATTACCGGGTTTCTACACATTCCACTGCTTGGCTCGGCCTCCCTCAGGACGAGGTCGACCGAGCGGCGGGGTATCGGTTCAACCAGAGGCTTGGGATTGTCTGCGTCGGTATATACGTCGGTTCTGATGGTTCTGATCGACAAGATCATTCGCGCAATGCATGCTCTTCCTTCTCTGTCCACTCCACTCATCCTGGCTGGTGATTTAAACACACGCTCAAAACACAAGCCAGATGAACTACGTACACGACTCTGCTCGCGCTGCTCGGGGACTTTGGATGTCGTCTGCTCTCCGATAGCAACATCTCCACGTTCGAAGGTTTCATGGGGCGGTCGGTAATCGACTTATTTGCTACAAACGTCCAACCGGAAAGATATCTTTACATTGGCAAGAATATTTTGTTATGCGAAGGGAGCTCTCTAAAATGCATCCATGTGCTTCAGTCAGAGATAGAGCGAGCTGTGGCAAAACCCGGTGGTCATTTGTATGCAGTCTTTATAGACTGCGTCAAAGCCTTCGACAAAGCACCTCGAGATCTCCTGGTGAAGTCATTCCAATACGCAGGGGTTGGTGGCTCTCTTCTGAGCGTAATTTCGAGCTTCTTTGATGAGGACACCTTACTGGTGCAAGGTGAGCAGGAAGTGTTGCAGGTAAGGCAAAATGTGGGAACCCCGCAAGGCGACCCATTGAGCTGCGTCTCCTTCACTCTACTGCTTGCCGATTTTGTCGATCATATTCGACGGGAGTTCCAGAAGGCCACAGTTGTGATGTACGCAGATGACATAGTGGTCGCCCATCACGACCTGGGTGCCATCAAGCGCATCACTTCCCTGGCGGAGGTGTTCCTTGTCTCAAGGGGGCTCGAGATAAACGCCATGAAGACCAAGGCTATGAAATTCAGAAGAGGAGGTCGATTGGCTGCTAAAGACGTTATACGTTGCGGCGGCCAATCCTTAGAATTCGTCAACTCTTTCCGGTATCTGGGGCTTCGGCTTCATTATACTGGGACGACCTTCACTGCTCACATCGTCGAAACAGTGCGCACAGCTCTAATCTCTCTTTATGGAGAGGTAGGCGACGTCCGGCGACTGTCGGTCCCGACGGCAGTGGCACTTTTCTACCTCAAGATTGTTCCAACGCTGATGTATGGTCTTGACAGAATATGGGAACACCTCACCCGGGCAAACTTTGGTTTGCTTGAAAGGTGTTTCACAATGTACATGAAGCGCGTACTTTGCCTGTCAATGCGGGCAAGGAGCCGCTTTGTGTGCCTTATGTCTGGCTGTGCACCGGTTGTTGGGATAATTCGATTGAGATTGAAGACGCCGCGTACAGTACCATTCGAGAGCTTTATCTCAGAATGGGAAAATAAAGTTGAACAAGCCCGACGAGAGGTTGGAGACCTGGATATTTTCAGTGCCTCTCACCTCTGGTCTGGTCTTGCATGTGACAATCGCCATGTCTATACCAGATATATAGTTCATGGCTATCATCACCTGGTCTGTTCGAATACGAGCTTCCACGAGGAGTACACGGAGTGCCTCTGTCGACTGTGCTCTCAGGCGTGTACGAAGTTTCATGCGTCTGCCTGCCTGGCCCTTGCGAAGAGATCGCTGCACTGCCTCTCTCGAATAACATGCCGCGAGCAGCTGACTATATAATTGTATAATCTATATAATTATCTATGTTATATGCATACTCAATATTAGTGAAATAAATAAGATGATGAGCTCTCTAAAATGGCACGATCCAGTGGGAATCGAGTTCTTTCTCACGCAGAGGAGGGCCCGCCCGGAAGGAACGTTGGTCTTCCCAAGACGCTGGACCCGACCAAATTAGGCCCTAAGATGGCAGCCTTGTTTTCTGTTCCACGCGATCCAGACATCGATTCTTACGTTTGCACTTTAACTGGCGTCCTGAAGTCGTTAGTGGCAGAGGTGAGACAGCGACGCCAGCACCCGTGGTTCAATGCAACGTGTAAAAAGGCGTCCCAGTCGGTACCACCGGGTTGCTAAAGCCCGGGGCGTTAACCGACCGGCTCGGGTTTCATATGCAGCGCATTTTACCCGTATGCTTAAAGTAGCCTTAACAGCCCTCGAATGGGCCACTACAGAATGACAATATAAATTTATTGCTACTTAATCAATATCGTATGCCTTGCCTCCCGCGCCAACAAAAGTGACCTCGAAAAAGTTACTATTGGGAGTTTGGGCCGGGCCTAATCCACAACAAACACCCGAAATATGCGGCTGACATGTTATCTTGTTGGACAAGTCTGTCCAACGCCTGCCTACGACATGGACGTCTGCCAGCATGCTAGAGCAATGCTCTTCTTAGCATCATCCCTAACAAAGGCAGTTCTCATGACGCATCCTCATGGCGGGCAATCGCGAAGAAGAGCTGCTGCTACAAGGCTCTCCTCATCACCCGGAGGTTGACAAGATACCTGGAGGCTTACTTTTCGTGCAGGTCACTCCACCATGACCGCGTGCGAGATCTTGCTGCAAGGCGTGCATCAGGCGATCCGGAGGTCAAAACAAGTCAAAACAAAATAAATGTGGATTTTAAGTCCGCGTTCCTTATGGCGCTATGTGACAAGATTCTAATAAAGCCTGCTCAGTACGAAGTTCCTGATAACATGCTATTGTCGAGCTGATTAAGGCCATACTGCAGAATAATTCGGTGAGCATAGACGACGGAGTGGCCCTCCTAGACCCGTTTGTTCAGAGAGAAAACTCTGCTATATGCCGTTGATTGATGAATGATATGATGAATCTTGTGATTTTCGGAAGAAGTCGGTTTTACGTTCAGCAGGCGCTGGCAAGGCTGTCGGGATATGTGGAAGGGACTCGTCTGTTGAGTAGCATGGACAAGACAGAGACCAGGAAATTTCGACGCGGTGACCGTCTTGCGGCCTTTGATGCGCTGCACATAAAGAGAACATCCCTGAGAGATGTGAACAACTTCAAATATCTAGGGGTGATATTCCCTGCAAACGGTCGGTCCTTCGTAGAGCACACGACGGGCAGAGCGCGCGGAGCGCTGGTTGCAAGTGTTAGTATACGAACTCCTTCGAGACTATTCCTACGAACGATGCTGGCTTTGTTCAACATGACGGTAGCGCCAGTGGCTTCCTACAATAGACAGGTCATCTAGGAATATCTCTCGTCGGCGCAACTCGAAAAGCTAGAGCGGATTAAGCCTGCATTCCTGAAGCGGTCTCTGGGTCTGATTTCTATAGCACGGGTGCGATTACCTCTGACACATGGAAACAGGCCGGACGAACGAACCGACACGTTCTTACGCGCTTAGCTGTTCATAGCTTTCATCACGTTTTATGCGGGACAGGGGGGTTTCATGCACCTGCAGATACATGTATCTGTATAAGATGTGCTGAAAAATGCTCCACGTTCCACGCGGCAGCGTGTGCTGCGATACCGTCGTTGAATAGCCTATCAGATGCGACTCGCCGCAGGCACAGTGCAGATGCACAGGAGGTTAGCTTTAACCACTTTCAAATTTGTATAATAATTTAAAATGTTTATGCGGGGCAATTGCATTTTTAAGTACACAAAATAAATATGCTAATATCCTGTTCAGTCTCAGCGTTCATGGTTGGAAACAAGCTTGATCGAGAGACTTGAGCTTATAATCTCGTTCCCCTCTAGATGTGTTCATATAGCGTCTGAGAGCCGGTTAATACGTCGAGTAATAATAAATTCTGATAAACTTGACTTGCCAGATCATAAACAGACAGCTTTATGCTTGTTTTCTGCCTCGTCACAACAGCTATCACGACTCAGATTTACAGAAACGATTGCTTATTGCGCCCGGATTTTTTGATGGTGAGAATCATAGTAGAGGACCGAATCTGGAGGTGTATACCGATACCAAAAGAGTCAACCAAATCATCTCAATTGACAGTGGAACGTAAGTAGTCCTTGGCACTAGAAATTAACGTTTTGTAAATAATTTAACACAATTACACTACTTTTACAAGAGCAAACAGATGCGCTTATTGATTAATGTAGTGCATCGGCAATAAATATAATTTCATTAGGCAGCAAAATGTACGTTATAAATTTGATTCTGTGGACGTATTCTGGGTTACATCGCAACAGTTTGTGCTATGAAAGATATTACACAATAAATAATGCTTATGATAATATTAAAAACGCTTTAGATAATAGTATTTGTGAATATTAATGTAAAGTTCGAAGTTCAGAAGAGCCTCAGGCTTTTGGTACAAAATGACATCTCCGGTTGCTATAAATAAACAGTAGAAATAAGGGTACCAAAGCGCAGACGTTAGCGCCTAGGAACTAAACTTAATTAAAATCTCATTCTAATAATCACCGGAAAAAATCATAAGCGGCACTTTTCTGTAGACATTTTCATGTTTGCTGACATGTAGTCGCGCAGCAAATTTTATCTGCAACAATCACTAATGACATTTCAGTCAGCTTTATTTTGATTTCATAGTTAAGAATATTAAATCGCACATGTTAATTTTAAATTCATATTTGTGTTCATATGGTTTTACTTTCAGGACAATGATTCATTACGAAAATAGATGTAACGCAATAGAGGGTACAGGTAAATTTTCTACATATAAATACATTCAAACAGTCAGTGCTGTACTTTACACACGTGCTACGTTTGCTAGCAGGAACCCTTACCTTGTCTAATTAAACTGTTTAAATATATATATATATATATATATATATATATATATATTTCTAAAAATATTGTCATCAAAATGACAACATGATGCAAATTTGTTTCTATGCGGATTTTTATTAACATTACATTTAGAGAAAAAATAAGTCAACAAAATTAGTTGGCGTCCTTGCTAGAGGGTATTAAGCCACTGAAACTTCTGTTGAGTGTTGTACTAAACATGAGAAAAAGTGCTGGATTAAAGGGCTATACCGAAAGCTCACTTGCAATACATTAAGGGATACTCGTTTGCGGTCGAGAAAAATGTGTTTTTGAGTCTACCCAGTTATTATTTGCTTACAAAAAGACGCATGAAAAACGTCAGGAAACAAAATCCAGGGCGCCAAGACTACAAATTAATTATAAAGAGAAAAAGTATTCCAGGGCGACTTATTTCTGCCAGCAGCGGCGGCTTGCCGGCGTATCGCGGGATTGACAATGGCGTAGAGCCAGGCATCGCACTTTGATGTACGGTTACCTTATTTTTTCCTTTCACTGGAAACGGTATTAAAGCTTTACTGCAATTTAAATTGCCTGTATATATATATATATATAAGCATTGAGATAACTTACGTACAATATAGCGGGCTGTGCACTTTTGCGAATATAGTATTCGATCATATGAACGATCAAGTTGGAACTTAGATTGCCAGCTACTAATGTGATATTGGCACTATTCATATTGCAGATGGCGAGCTGTTTCCAGCCTTTGAGGAACCACCGAGAAGTGTAAAGATTTTTCGACCCAATCTTGCTAAACCGTGGCCTCTGCACCTACAGAAGCAATACGTTGCTAATGGTGAACTGATTGCTCGTTTCCACGGAGGCGACGACCTCTTTAATGAAACCGGCGACCCCGAGCTCGATCAGTAGGTGTTTTCATGCGAAGAAGCGACCTCGTGCATCCATGAAGTCTGTTCTCCGCAAAATAGATTAATCCACCTTAGACAAGCATGATCGAATATCATTTCACTAGCGATACCTTTTGGTGGTACCTTTTGGGAAGTTTTGTTGTTTACGTGATTTACAAGGTACTTCAGATTGTGAGTTTATTTGGCAACTCTAAACAGGTTTTTTTTTAGAGCAGTTTATCAAACAACATGCATACTTGTTTAGAGAGAATTTCCTCTGTGAGAAATTACCACCTACTACAAGGTGTGTAACTCTTTTTGTTTCTATAGGTGTTTTTGCCCAACACCGACACACGTAAAGGGGACGTTCGACGCAAGTCAGTCTAAAACTACAATAGCTTCCATGAACGTGTACGCGTTGCCGCTTGTGCTTAGCCTGCCTCACTTCCTTCATGGAGATCCTGCTCTGCATGCCAACGTCAGCGGTTTACACCCTGATGAGAAAAAGCACCACTTCTACATTGACGTCCATGCCGTAAGATTGTTTACTTTTGATAGCTTGTACTTATTAAGGTGTTTTTTTTTTATATTTTGTTTTCATGTTCGATACGTTAACGTAGCGGTTTATTATCGCATGTAATGAAAATGTATGTTTTTCTCTTGTCTGCGTCTCTATATGCAGAATACTTGATGTTCTTATATTACAAGCTGTGAATTTTAAATAACTAAGTGTGTGTATGAAATTTATTTTAAATAACTAAGTGTGTGTAAGAAAATGTTTTAAATAACTAAGTGTGTGTAAGCCGTGCATAATGTGATTTTAAAAAACTAAGTGTGTGAAAGATGAGTCTGCCAAATTGCAGACTTATCTTTCCACGCATCCTACTGGGCGGGTAGCGGGCCGCTGCTGTTTTGATTCCTGCGGCATTTGTTTTGTAAACATAAAAATAAAACTACTCATGTGAGCAACACAGTATCAAGCAACTTGTGTTTTTTTTAAATAAAAACCTTTAACGGAAATGGCTGTTCACTGACGGCAGTAGCCAGAAAAAAGCGCAACAAATACGAAAAAACTTGCGTCTAGCGACGCGACTTTAGAACGTTTGCATTGTGGGCTTCGAAAATCCGAGAATGACCTTCAAACAATTGTATTCAACCACAGAGCCAATGTTTGGTACACATTTAGGAGAGGTAGTGTTATCGGTTTTTACTTCTCTGAAACGAACCCGGAGAGATTGTAACAACCAACAGCCAGATACTGGATACTGGTTCATAATAGAGAACCTTATAGAGCCGTATTCGGACGGATTGAATGTGGGCAATATGTGGGTTTAGCAGAATGCATCCACAAATCACGGCGGGCACAACAATCCAGCTGTTCTGCACAAACTTCCCGGACCGTGTTATCTCTTTAAACCAAGATATTGACTGGCCGGCAAGATCCCCGGATTGATTTTCCTTGTGCCTTTTTTACGGGTTTTGTACAGGACCGCGTCTACTGGTATACTCTCAAATTAGTTTCGCCGAAAGACCGTATTCGCAAATTGAATGCCGAAATAGATCACTAAATATGTCAATGTCATCTAGGCGACTACCTGCATGAGGCAGGATAGCATTCGTCAGATGTTGTATTCCACATTTGACCCTAATACCACAAATATTTCGGTAATGAAGGTTAAAGGGTCACCAGGTTTTTAGTAGGTTTATGAGTTTCACACTACCCAGACCAAAAAGTGTATTATGCATGTTTGTTTCTGGCCCCCTATAAAAAAATAACATATATCTCTGAGCTATCAGTCGTACCGTAAAATAACACTTAAATAAATAAAAATGCACTAATGAATGCTTTTAATCAAATTGCGAGCGCTGCCCACCCTTTGATAGAACACGTACTTTTACACTGCTGCCAGTATCGATATAACTGTTTAGTACGCTACAAAGTAAATATCTTGTAGATGAGTGTTAAACAAAACAAAGTTTGCAAAAGTCTACTATCATATTATAGCCTTAAGTGAAAATTCGACACAGGACCTGTATGGTCACGTATGTATAAAGAAGAATAGATTAATTCAATGTGCAGATTTGTTGTAACATAGGTTGTGTTCTATTCATCATTGAAACAAACCACTAAATTATGTAGTAAACGTATCTGTAACATGGTTAATATAAAGCATTTACGCTGATTAATCGGAGAGTTGTCTTTTCAGGGTTCTGGTTTGACAGTTGATATGAGATGGCGAATGCAAGTAAATTTGAGGCTGATACCATTGAAAACAGAGCCGGTGCCACCGATAATCCTCCCTATCTTTTGGACAGAAGATGTATGTGTTTCTCTAATACTATATGTTTAGTCAGCTTTTTAGTACCTAGTTGATCGTAGTATTCACGCTAAAACCAATACATACCTTGTTTACAATATATACCAAACAAAATGAATCGTTCTTTAAGAGCAACATATTTCAACAATTCGAATGAAATACTGTAAATGCGTTTCTCAGATAAAGCATTGCCTGGTAAGAGAACACCCCTTGTAGAGAAAATAGTTCATACGGTTTATCTTATTCTTTGCTAGGATAAATGCATCTCGAAACGCAGTTAGTATGTCTTATCCTGTTCTTCTAGTAAATATATTTTTTGTGTATTGTCATACAATTTGATGTTTCAAATGTAATTATTTCAGTGCAATATGTTTTCTAACATTTCATTATTCAATTAAGATAATTAATTAATTTAATTACTTTGAATGCTTTTCTCAATTATCATAAGCATATAGGGATCGCTTTCCCGGCACTAGTGTAAAAAGTGTCTGTTTTTTTTTACTAGAAGAAACTGCCAAAATTCGAGCAATGCACGCGATCTTGGACAATTTTGTGTATTTGGGCCTGTTTTCGCGGGCCAGAACCTTGACATAAGAGCATATTGCCGGCCTGTCTCACCACGCTGCGATCCTTCCTCGACCGCGTCTCAACAACGCCTCTGCTCACTAACTGTAATGTCGTCAGTTTCGCCCGAACCTGGAGGATATGTGACATTTTTACTTATTTTATCCGGGGTACACGTTCATAAGGAGACAATCGTTACCTCTAATATAAGAAACGAATTACCTTAAGAAGGCCTTATAAAAAAAAATTCGCCAGTAGGTCACCGACCTGCCCTGTCGTTGCTGATGTCGTAGCACTTTCTCCGCTAAGTGCGCCGCTACCAGTAACTATCGCTAAGCTAACAAAAACAATGCTACTCTACAGTCTTACATCTGTAGGCTGCAATAGTACTATCTGGGCAGATAGTACGCAGTTTAATACAACACATTCCTAATATATGTGACATCAAGCTTTACGTTAAGCTACACTATGCCCTTATTGCATTAGGTTTATGTTGGTCAGACTGTAAGAGGGGCATTCAATATTGAAAGCTCGATAACGCTTGTTTGTAAGTAATTCGTCTTGCTCGAGCCGAACTTTGCAATTCCGTGTAAGGTCTTTATCTTACGCAAATGCACCGACCCACAGAGGAAGCCCTAATTGACGAGCTACAGTCTTCAAATACTCCTATATTTGCAAGATATCCGCTGCAGATTTTATTCCTAAACCAAGGGGAGTGCTCTGACGACGGACATCGATTCAAGCAAGTGTGACAATGGTTCTTAACAGCATCCCAACAGTAAAATAGCTTCCTTAGGCGTTGCACGGCCTCTTCGAGCGGCTCCGCAAGCATGTGGCGGAGAAATAGATTTAAGTTGAAAACTAAATGTAACACATATATATATATATATATATATATATATATATATATATATATATATATATTCGTCTGCTGCAACTGTTCGAAACAAGTCGCACGAAGTTTGCGCTCCCGATAATTGTCTTGTGAGTGGTGACAGTGGGGTCGAAGACCCTAGTGAAGTGCACAGTAGTACCCATGGTGTGCCCGAGCACGACGAGAGCGACGCGGGAATCCCAGGCAATCAGTTCGAAACTTGTACAAAGGACTCCCATCCTACAATCACCATCTCGAACTCGCACCGGTGCAACTTCGGTCCCGAGCGTTAACAACAGTGGCACTGGTGGACGGAAGAGAACGGCAGACTCAGTAGCGGAACAGCCGATATCAACCCGCGCCAAAATAGCGCAGGAGAAATCGACAACAACAGCAACAGACCAGGCGACATTCGAACTTGCACCCGCGCAGCTGACTGACAGACCGGTACATAGGACTGGCGAAGTCTCTCAGCTGAGCAAAGACCAGGTGATACCCGCGCAGTCAAATAGCCAGTGCAGAATGGAACGCTTGTGTTGTAGATGTGCAAGTCCAATGGGAGCAATCGCTCTCCAGTGCGGGCATTGCCAACGAATGTTCCACCCGACGTGTAAAACAACGGATGAACAGCAACCGAGCGAACATCCCGGCGCCGTATGGAACTGCCGAGTATGCACACAGTTGAGGCTAGCCCAGCCTAACGCCACTACTGTGAATTCAAATATTGATTCCGAGTTCTTCAACACGATGTGGTGGCTTTTCAAGAGAGTTCGTACTCTCGAGTGCGAGTTTGCAGCGTACAAAGCACAACACGCCAATAAAGTCAGCATAGCCCAAACCTTGGAGATGTCAGAGATGGACGTCGAGCGAGGCGATGGCCAACTAGCACGAACACACCATCAGCAGAAACAACAACTCCAACGTCAGACGAAGTGCGTGCTTATCGTGGGAGATCACTCGATCAAATCAATTAAGAGAAACATAATGAGCCAGTTGCCAAGGAAGGCAGCCGTAATCATGCATACCGCCGGAAAAGCTGTCTCTGTGCTAAACGAGGCTGACAAAGTGTTACTTGACCGTGTGGGCCCTACCAACATTATCCTCCATTGTGGCTTTGACGATTGTGTTGAGTTCAGAAAAGATGAATTTCTCAAAGCAGTGGCAGCGTTCTCAACAAAGGTGCGTGAACAGAACAGCGAGTCGAGGCTAACCATCGTCACTGTTCCTCAGTTCAGCATTGACTGCAAAGAAGCAAACGACACCCTAATCGCACGCAAAGAGGATCTGAACATCGATATCATCCCAATGCAACATGTACACCGCCGTATGGTTCATCGGAACGTATATTCGTACAAAGGGATACCAGAGGTAACTGACGCCGTTGCAAAGGCGATCTGTCGAAAGGCAACCGGTTTTTTAGGCCTGAAATTCACGCCCAAAAAGCGTGCCGAGGGGGAGGCGACCGGAGGCGAGCCGAAGAAACACACGCCCCCGGCGAAAAATCCAACGCCGACGTCCAGCAAGTGGCCACAGACGGGACTGAGAACTGCCAACGAAAAACCCCACCGACAAGAATGGACACACGTACCTGCGAACAGCGCCCGCAAAATGACAAATATCGGACACAAGAACGCCCGCAACCCCCGTTTGGGAGGGCGT
The DNA here is from genome assembly GCA_003439945.1 of Dermanyssus gallinae. Classification (NCBI taxonomy): domain Eukaryota; kingdom Metazoa; phylum Arthropoda; class Arachnida; order Mesostigmata; family Dermanyssidae; genus Dermanyssus; species Dermanyssus gallinae. Next base: position 111,734 of record QVRM01003630.1, read on the forward strand.
TGGGCCAACAGACCGATCACGAACTACGCCAGTACACCCGGCCACCGCAGAAGCCGAAACTATACGATATGGTAGCAGACCTATTGAACTTAGTGGGTCGCCAACGGACACACTGAGAATAATTCAATGGAACTGCGAAGGTCCTGACCAATCGTTAGGTCTCATGCCCACATCAGCGTTGAACGGAATCGACGTTCTGGTGCTCACGGAGACGTGGTGTCTGACGCCCCCCAAAGTCCAAGGATATTATGCAGCGCACTGTCTCGCTTCTCGATCTAGTTCTTTGGGCCGTCCCAGTGGAGGTGTGTCAGTTTTCTACAATAGCCGACTAGGAGATATGAAACTACTTCTGTCAGAAGACAACTGCGTAGTTATGGAAGGTCGAAGACTGAATTTGATTGCCATGTATGTGAAGCCAGCAGCAGTTGAGGACACGTTCACACTAATAGAAAAAATTACGAAGTGCGCACAACAGGTAGACCGTGCTCACCCCACGGTGATTGTGGGAGATATGAACGCAAGACTCGACAGACCCACGGACGCGAGGACTGAAGCACTCACCGAAACACTATCGGATATGGGCTTCTGGGTGGCGAATGACCCAAGTTTGTCAACATTTGAAGGTGCAATGGGTAAATCAACTATAGATTTATTTGCTACAAATATGCCGAAACGAAATGTGTGTTTTGTGGGCATAGATCACCAAGTGAGAGAAGGGGCGGACCTGACGGTGCATAAACCCGTTGGTCTGGATATCACGGTCCCAGCCCGCCACGAGCGACAGCACAAACGGAAACCTCTGTCGAGAGTACTTAAAGCAGACCGCCTACAAAAAGCCGTAGAAGTTCTCGGCATCGAAAGAGCAGAGCAAGATGTAGAAAGCTACAATGAACTGCTCACCCGAGCACTCAAAGCATGCGCAGAGCATGTGAAATGGAGAAGAGAAAGGAGTTGGTGGACTCCGGAATGTAACCAAGCGAAGGCCAGTCACTACCAAGCAAAGGTGCTGGAACGCATAAGGCCGGAAATGAGACTTCTATTGGCAACGACGAGGTCCATGTACCGACGAACTCTGCGGAATGCTAAAAGGTAACACGAGCAACAACTGGAGACTCGACTGCTTCAGAAGACCGAACAAAATCCATATTTGTGGCTCCGTAACACCTCGGAGGGGAGGTCTGCATCTCCAGTTGAAAGCGATGTACTCTATGGCCACTTTAGATCGATCCTTAGCTCACACGACACAGTGCCAAGGGCAGTGCCTACTCTCATGTCGGTCTGGTCAGAAGAGGATCTGAAATGGAGAACTCAACTGGACGAATACTTCACCCTCCAAGAAGTGGCGGAGGCACTGCGTCAACTCCCGAGAAACAAAGCACCTGGGCCAGATGGCATCTGTAATGAGCATCTGCAGCAGGCAGCCACAATGACCGCACACTGGACCGCGCTTTTTAATAGGTGCATTTACAATGGTCGACTACCATCAGCGTCATCAGAGACAGTGCGTTATGGCACTTATTCCAAAGGGCAAGGGACCGCGGACCGAGCCCTCTTCTTGGCGGGGCATTGCCAAGAAAAGCTGCGCTTACAAACTGCTTGCAAGCCTCCTAGCCGCTCGTCTAACGTCGTTCGTCGAATACAAAAAGGCATTACCAGACGAACAACATGGCTTTCGTGCGCAGAGGTGAACACTAACTGCATGTGCAATCCTCCTTGCAGATATAGAGCAAACCCTGTCACGAAAGGGACTGTTTTTATACAGCGTATTTGTGGATTTCCGAGCCGCGTTTGATTCAGGCTCAAGAACTCGAGTCCTGCTTAAACTCGCCGAAATCGGGGTCCCAATACGGATGCTGACATTGATGAAGGACGTGCTACAATCCAATCAGATCATCTTGGACGACGGTGTAGCGGAGCACCCAAGCATAGAACAAACGACAGGCTTTGCCCAAGGCGATAATCTCAGCCCTTTGCTTTTTTGTTTACTGGTAGCCGATTTACCAACACGTTTACAGACCCGACACCCAGCTGTCAAGATAATTATGTATGCCGACGATCTAGTACTCTACAGTAGCAGCAGATACCATCTGCAACAGGCGCTGGCCACTTTGTCGGCATACGTGAACGTAGTAGGCCTTGAAATAAATATGCAGAAGACAGAAGCTATGAAGTTCAGGCACGCGGGCAGGCTGGCCGTGACCGATACACTTAGGTTAAATGGACAAGACCTGAACTACGTAAATAAGTTCACATATCTCGGTATCACAGTGACCCCCTCAGCCAAGACCTTCGCTGCACATATAGAGGAGAGGTCTCGAAAAGCCTTAATTGCGGCGACAACTCTTAAGAAGCCCCAGATGCTCTCGATTAAGGCAGCGCTAGCTCTATTTGATATAAAAATAGCGCCAATTGCATCATACGGGATCCAGCTTGTATGGGCAAAACTAAGCTCGACTCAACTTGGTGCTCTCGATCGTGTGAAACCAGTTTATTTGAAGCGGGTACTACGTTTACATACGTCAGCATACAACCGCCTAACGTATTTGCTGTGCGATGCTCCACTATTCGTGGAACAGGTCAAAAAACAGTTTGCGCTTCCAGACACCCCTGCATACAGCGAGTTCATACGGCGATATGAAGAGAAAATGGCAGAGATCGATCCACATTTTTATATGACAGGTGCAATGGTTAGGTCAGAATGGAAGGGCACGAGCAGGACAAACAGGCACATGACCACCCGCTTTGCTTCGCACGGTTTTCATCACCTTCTATGTCAGAAAGACGCTTGCCATGAACCCTGTGACACATGTGTTTGTAAATATTGTTATGGTATATGCGTAAGATATCATGGCAGTGAGTGTAATGCAATCCCCTCTCTAACAAAGCTGGCACTGAACGATTTTTAATATTAATATCATTACGAGACTGTAGTGATATCGATCGTACTATTGAATATTTTACCCAATCTGGTGTGTAAATAAATCATGTGTAACATATATATATAATATATATATATATATATATATATATATATGGTCGTGTTCTTGGAGAAACAAGGAAACAACAGAGAACCTTACCACTAGTTGGAAAAAGAATTGTAATCGCTGAGGATTCAAACATAATAATAAAAGGATATGAATATGTTTGATAACGTAGAACAGCGCTTGGTATTTTGTGGAGGGCTAGTAGATGTAATGCAGGCAAATAGTGAGATAGAAGCGATTAGGGAGGTCACTGAGCAAGTAGGCAAATAAATAGGTTTTTACACCAAACGCTTTGAATACTTACCTTTAGGATAGAAGCAGGATCCCGCTAGAGCCATGGCTCCGGACGGTGTTCACTTCGGTGATGTGGGTGCTTAAGTAACGGCACTATCAATTGACCAGAGAGCCTGCGAACGGCTTAAAGTATAAACAACAACTCGGAAAGTTGGATGAAAAGCCACAAATATACAGGAACGGCAATTTATTTAACAATTAGTTTTTAACACAAATCAATTTCTTCCCCACGTGTTCGCACGGCTGGCCGAAGGTGCGGTGGAACGCTTTAGGAAATTCGTTTGCTGTTGCAATGCAGTTAAGAACCGATGTCACATTTGTTTGAATCGATATCGCGTCGTCAGAACATTCCCCCTTGAAAGCAGATTGAGTTCAACGATGAAATCGGCACGAAAAGTCTTGCAAATATAGGAATGCTTGTCTGTGGCCCTTAAAAAGGGGGGGGGGCTGGGATCCATATGTAGGTCGGCGCATTTTCGTGAGAAAAATACTTTTAACGGAACTGTAAAGTTCGGGCGTGACGAATTGCTGCAAACGAGCGTTATTGAACTTCCAACATAAAATGTTTTTGTCACAGTCTGACCAGCATGAATAACAATAAATAATCCCTCAGTACTCATATATAAAAGAAACTCCTTAGGCGAATTTACCGTCGGACAGGGACAAGCTTTTGGGCTTGCTCAAGCAAGGAGCAATCATATATTGGATAGCGTTAGCTGCCTGTCTTTGCTCGCTCGCGACGTCTGCCCTTCTGTGTGGTCTTCTTCTGTGAACATCAAGATCGTACAACGCAACAAAATGCCAGTCTGAACCCTTAACTAGTCTAGCTACGGTAAGGACAGTATTCTGTATTGACTAAGACTGGGCATAAAGAAAATTGAAAAACATATTAAGGTTTGTAGCATATATTGCATACATAGCAAATATTGAAAAACATACAGGAAGGTTTGTAACATATCTATTAAAAGGACATATCTAGTAGAAATATTATTAGTCAAGCTGTGAGAGCTTTAAGAGCAGATTTCGAGTTTAAATATAAAAGCATTTAGACCTATGCAGTGTATCTGGCCGACGCGTATTGAGCGTTCAACAACTGGGGCGTGTAGCTTTTACGGAAGTTGTGCTCCTAGGCACGACTGAAACAGTTGACACACTCAGTTGTGCTGAGGGATTTTATAGACGGTTGTTATCATTACGTTTTTTAGGCGTTTGCAGAATATTGGTCTGCTTGCTTAGACAGCTAGAGTTCGTTCTCGACTGAACTTGTAAACTGGTAAATCGCAGTTTGGCTTGTATTCCAAGCTGTGAAGTCTGCAAGAAAACGTCTGAAGACTGGTCGGTTGACGAATAGCGAAAAAAAGAGAAAATTGAATATATATATATATATATATATATATATATATATATATATATATATATATATAAAGTGTGTTGCAAAAAATTAGCAACCAATGTTTTTGGGTGATAATTTCGGCTTGGTTTATTTGAATGGTTTGATGGCGTGATTTTAAACGCATGATGTACATGACGAAACACGAGTATGATGTTAATTTCGTTGCAATCTCACAATCGATTCATACAAAAATAAAAAAGTGTGAAAAAACAGTGTTGCAAAATATTATACAACACTTTGTTTATTATCACACGTGTTGTGTAGAAATAGTACAGTTAAAATATGTGCGTATGTTTACATACACACATTTAGTCATATGAACAAACATATATGTAAAACTATGAAGTTATGACGTGGGCCTGGTTCTCTAGACTGGCTAGCGAGGGGACTAGGCTACAGGAGGTAGCATGGTATCTACCGCATGGTAGTTTGCAACGAAGGCACACGCATGAGTCGGAGGGATCATGGAACCCTGGAGTCGCGCACAGCATATGGTGAAAACCGTGCACGGCGAATCTAGTCACCACATGGCGGTTAGACTGACTCGGCCCTTTCCATGCCTGGTTTTGCATTGCTCCGGTGCTGAAGAAGTTGACATCGATTTCGGCAAACTTGCACTCCCACATTTTTGAGGACATTGACGTAATTGGGGGATGCCGGCAGGTCAAAGCGTCGCCTTAGCTCCTCGACGAATAAAGGGGTGTCGGTGAGGAAATATACAAGTCGGTTGCGTGCTGAGCGATGGAGGCCAAGGACTCGCTTGAGGTAAGATGCCTTCAGGTTATTTAGGTGCTCGAGGCAAGCTTGAGTGAGATCATTCCAGATACTTTCGATGCCGTAGGCGGCCATTGGAGCAATCTTTAAATCGAACAGCCTTAATGCCGTTGGAATGGACAACTGGTGCGGCTTTCTAATTGTGGTCATCGCGACCAGCGCTTTTCTGCATCTTTCCTTGATATGTTGCAGGAAACAGCTGCCGTTTGGCGTTAGAAGCAGTCCCAAATAAGGGAACTTACTGACGTAAGGAAGGTGGGAACCGGCTAAACGGAGCGCATCATTAGCCGCTAAGCGCCCACCTTTCCTAAACTTCATGGCTACTGTTTTCGTCAGGTTAACGGTTAGTCTAAGCTCAGACGTGGCCGCGTGAAGTCTGGCTAAGGCCTGTTGAACCTGAAAGTCTGGCTAAGGCCTGTTGCAAAATATTAGTAACAATAACGCCTTACGGCGTATTCGATTCTTAGCAGGGCTGTATGATTTATTTGATACTACATATTCTATTCTTGAAACGGGGTTTTGTCCCTTTTTCTGAATCAAATCGTAAACTTGGTCTTTCATGGAGTTAATGAGCTGTTGTAAGTACGAAAGTGGAATGTTAGTCCATGCTTGCTGGACAGCTTCTTTGAGTCCGACAAATTATCATTGTCGACCATTTGCGTAAATCTGCTTCACCAAATGTCCCCAAAGATTTTCAGTTGGATTCAGGTCTGGGCTCAATGCCGGCCAGTCAAAAAGTGGCACTCCTTGTTCTTGAAAAAAGGCTATAGTGCTAGCCGAGGTATGAAACGTGGCGCTGTCTTGTTGAAAACCTGCGTTAAGTCCCCCAATTTTTCTGAAATGGGCTTCTAACTGGGAACCGACGATACGCTGGTACTTGTCGGAATTGTTTCGGCCCACAATCGCGACTAGATCGGACTTCGCATTATATCCAAACGCGCCCTAATATTTCACAGAACCACCACCGGTCGCACGTTTCGAGAACCATTAGGTTCCTTCCGTAAATCGTGCCAATAGTACTGACAGCCGTCAGGGCCATCGAGATTTTTTTTTTCATCCAAGAAGACGATGTTTTTCCACTCGTTATCTCAAGTTTGGTATCTATGTGAAAATTCACGCCGTGCGACAATGTGCTCCGGTTGCAGTCGCGGCATAAGCTTCCATTTCGCGTATCGCACGTTTTTGTCAGAACATATGTCCTTCGCCGATCTCGAATAGTCAAAACTGGCTTACGCCCACTGTTAGATCTGCACCTTTGGTTCACTCCAGGGTGTAAACAACCTGCTGATGGTGCTCTTATGCCGTCCTAATCTGGTTGCTATAGCAGTTACTGTATGACCGAGCTTAGCATATGCCTCAATTCTTGTCTTTTCGTTATCCGAAAGATCCTTTGTACGACCCATGGTTTAAACATAAGATTCGTCGTTAGTTCGGAACAACGACTAAGAAGGAACAAGACTGTAGAATATTTTGCAGCTATATAACGATTGATTTAGCTAGACAATATTCCTGACATTTGATCTCCGGGATCGAATATCAGCTGTAGTATCGACTTTCCTCTACAAACAAGAGCTGTGTTGTTAGCATGCTATTGTTGCTTATATTTTACAACACTGTTTTTTTACACTTTTAATTTTTTGTATGAACCGATTGTGAGATTGCAACGAAATTAACACCATACTCGTGTTTCGTCATGTACATCATTTAAAACAGTACAGCGCTTAAAATTTCAAGCCATTCAAATAAACCAAGCCGAAATTATCACCAAAAAACATGAGTTGCTAATTTTTTGCAACACACTTTATATATATATATATATATAATATATATAAATATATAGCTTGCGTTACGAAAGCGAATAAGAAAAGTCATAAAAAGTCGATATGTTGTTATGTCTTAAACGCTTTTACGTGCAAAATCGTGAAATGTTGCTATTACGACCAAAAAAAAGAACGCCCAAAGATTACTTTCAGGCAATACAAAACTTAATGCCCACCATTCTTCGTACCAAAGTGATAGTGTTGCGTTACGTATTTGCCAAGTAACTAAGCTTTTTCGCAGTAATAGTTGTTATGTTTTACTGTAAAGCTTTCACGTTCAGAACCGTAACATTTGCCAAGGACGTTTCCGCCCCCTCCTTTCATTGGGAAAAGTTGTTCTTTTGCCGAGTTCTACTAAACTTTAAAATGTGTACCTAACTTTCTCATACACCCTATGCAAGTATGCATGCTTTCGCTTTCGTTATGGCGAACAATATGTCGACTTTTTCTGACATTTCTTATTATAGCTATTCGCTTTTCGCTACGCAAGCTAGCGAAGTATCCTTGCCGAAGAATTTTCCGCCTGGCTCTCCCGCAAACGTAGATTTTGCACAACTATGTAGAGAAAAAAGGCAGAATAACCTTAACATTTTCTCTCTTAAACAAGACATTTCCGCTGGGAAACGCATATTTTTTTGGCCGAGTTCTACCACACCTTAAACAAGTACATACCGTTATACATTATCTTGTATATATATATATATATATATATATATATATATATATATATATACATGTAAGGTTTTACTTTATATCTGCATGTACTAAATAAATGGTTGTAAGAAAGTATTTATGTTATTCGGAAAACCCCGCATATTTTGCTAAATTTGCTGTAGAAAAATGGCCCACACTCAATATAAATATATTCGTATATGTGTGTGTGTGTGTGTTTGCAGCATACTCATAATGTATTATATGGAAAGCTTATATCAACGATACTTGTTAATTATTCCATAGTTTTAACTTGTATCTTAGAAGCTCAGCAGAAGAGAAATGCTGTTTCTAGAACAAAATTAGTTGAAGAAAGCGATTCATTATTTAAAAAAAAAAGGTCTAGAAAGGTCTCCGAAAGGGTATATATTCCGGCATCACGGTTAAGTGCACAAATAAAAAAAAGTGGGTTTAACAGATGCAGCTGGTGAAGACGCCACTAAGCATCAAAACGAAGTGGAATCGCAAAGTAGAACTTGCAGCTAGGATAATGGGTACAATAGTCATCCAATGGGCAAGAGCGAGGGTATCGAAAAAATAGTAAAATTGAAGGTAAACTTGTCTTATACAGGCAAACATAAATTGGCAATGGGTTCTAGATTGAGTTTGCCAGGTGTACATGGAAAGGAAAAGCGAGAAAGGCGATTCGAAAAAAATGGGTGTATAATAATTCAAAAGCAAGTGGGCTATTGGCAGATGCAAGGGCAGGGACGTCGGATACAAGGATATAATGGCTAGAGAATGAATTAATTGAACATATTGTTAAATAATGTACAGCCATAGGGGGGAGCACAGATATGACATGTCGGAATTGACTATGCGAGCTAAATTTTTTACTAGGCACATAACATATAGCCCCTTATAACGCTGTTTGCTCTAAGTTTTTCAACTGCGGTCGGAAAGTTGCTCTTTTGTAGTTTTAAAAAAAATCCTATTAGTGAATGGCTTGCTGGAGACTGATGGTTGCCCAATTACATTATTTTTCCAGCCGGCGTAAAATAGTAGCTTAAAGACATTTTGTGACGCGCTGCATCTAATAAAGAAGATACATCAATAACTCACGACTGTTCTTTAATTACTTTAAGAAGTGTACACTTGCAAGTGTACATCTCACCACCAACGTTACTGCGGGGGGTGCTTCAAGGCTCAATCCTGGATTCCTACGACGATCTTTTGAGGGAAGTATCTCTCCAGTGAAGGGGACATCTGCATTTATGCAACTTAGATAGCCCGAAACACGCCAAAGCGCACGGTGTCCCGCTGCCCGGCATGGAGAGTACCAAGATGTGGGCTGCGATGTTGTCGACCGTGTGTTGAAGTCTCGAAAACAGTGAAGTTAACTTGCGTGCTTAATAACAAGAATCATGATGAACAAGGAGGAGACTGTACTACGAAGCGTCGTCGACTTCATTGTGAATGACGCGGTTGGCAAATAAATCGATTCACGTCGCTTGGGATGGTCCCGGCCAGCGACCGACCCAACGGACTCCGCTCATATATGACCTTTATTGAGTGAGGCCTTAAGCTTGCAATAAAAATAATTTAACAAGTTTTGAAAAATATCTGGTGCTGATAGTACACGAGAAGTTTGATATAGTATTAGACTTCCTTAACTGTGAGTAATATTACTTTCACTTTTAGGACCCGGTTATGTGGGACGACAGGAGATATGAGGACTTTGCAGGTACTACAAAGACGTTGGTAGTGGTAGTTATCGAGCTACTAGCCGGCATGTTATGTGCACAATGCGCCCTAAAAGCATCATATCTCTATAAAAAAAAACACTAAATGGAAGCTACACCTGTGGCAAGACATTTATGCTCATACAAAAACGTGTCCAATGACATCTGACGCTAGCCTATTACGCGTTTGTAGAAAATTGCTAATTTTAATTTTTAGTGCAATAAGTTATAAGTAGTAGTATCATGTAACCAATATAAGTTATGACGACTTACACGTTGTATAGCTCCAATGTGCGTTCAAGTCTAAGCAGTTATGTTAGTGTGGTATATTGTTTGTTAGAATCAGCAAAACATTAGAGGAAGCGACTAATTTAACTTTTTTTCTAGAGCCTTCGCTAGTATTAGAAGTTTACATTTTTATCAATCACTGACGCATGCAAGCAGCTCCATTATTTCTTTTAGATTTTTTTCTATCATTTGCATGCCTTATTCTCCAGGGATGCTATTTATGTACAGTTTGTTTTATTGCATTGGTTTAGGACTCACTTGGAATGCCAGAAGAAAACACCGGTATTTTACCTCGTGTTAGTGTGGCTGGTGCTTAAACTTCACCACTGGGAGACCAACCGAGGTCCACCCTATGCAACTAGCGAAGGCCTGTTTCAACAGGTAATGACCGGCGCATAATACCTCAACAAAAGTAAAAAGCATTACTGTTAGTGGCTACACTTGTCACATTCGGTTGATGCCCTCGCTAGGCACGTAGTTTACGGGTGGGTCGATATGTATGCAGACGTAAGAGCCACAAATCTCGCTAGATCAAGCAGATTACAGTAAGTTTCACATTCCATGGGGTACGCCTTCTGTGAAACAAAAAATGACTTCAAATCTGCACAAAGAGATTCTAGCAAAGATATTTTTACATAATATAAACAGAGACATTGTAGCCGATACGTCACGGACTAGCATCCACGAACTAGATTCGCTGTGGTGCCCACGAAGTTAGTTTTACGCCGCATTGAGATCCCGTCGAGAAGTCAGTGCAGAAGCAGAGAACGAAGTTCAGACTTCTGGAAGGAGGGTTAAAGATGTATCCAGTACCCATCTGTTTTAAGCGGTTAGGAAATTAGGCCACATGACTATAATAACGTAACATAGCACATTGGCGACTGCTTCGAAAGGCAACGAGGTCTGTGTTGCAAGTTTTATTGTCAGTCTGACAACGGCAAGATACCAGTACTTGAATGTAGCTTAAAAAATGTTGATACATTCAAATGCATCTAGACATGCGGTTTACTTGGGATATTCCATGAGAAATTGTATTCTTCATTATACCAATGCATATTTATGTGAGTCATTCTAGTAATTTATGTTTTGTTAATGAATGCTTAGATATATCATCATGTTAAAAATGGGAAACTTTTATTCAATTCAGATTGCTCTAAAAACTTCAATGAGTACTACGTATACTGCTTGTAATCAATGAGTGATAAGATGCTGACAAACAATCAAGTGCTAGATGGCATATCAAATGGTATCTGTCGTCCAATTCCTTCATTGGCATTTCTGGTGAGAGAGAGTCTGATGGGTAAGCACGTCTTATTCAGCACCGTCAAAGATTTACTTTCAATTAATTTAGGCCTAGTTTTATTGTTGTACCTATACACGCAAATATAGGCACTCTAGAGCACACATTTCCTCACCAAGCTACGTCTCGTTGATAAGAATATTAAGATGTAAGACAATCTATAAGGTCAATCGGACATTGATCAATCATCATCTAATTCCATTTCCGACCCAATTTACACTCACGTGTGTTAGAGTAAGCATCTTTGAAGAGTGCGCTAACCCCGCCGAAGAAATACACACAAATCCTGGCTGAGTTTATCCAGCAGATCAAAAAACTTTGTTTAAACTGTTTTTCATGCGTAAGTTCGATGCGGTCGTAGTATATCTTACATTACCGCATAGTAGCACAGGCAGATATAGTGAACACCAGAGCAGTGTTTTAAAATCGGAAGAGGAAAACGGATTAACGCTTACACATTACAAACAAGAGACACGTTGCACAGAATAATGGTTTAGGGATCGATTTTGGCTACGGTAGGGGCGAAAGTATATCTAGCCTTTATGCCTCACAAACCTACTTCAAACAACACTTTACAAATTTGAATTAAAATTCTTGCGTATAAAAACTCCGGGGCATGTTAGCACCAGATTTATATTTTTATATATCCAGCACCAACGGAAATCACAGCCCACCTCTGAGAAATCCCCATACGTACTGCAAATATAGACTTA